>OX103943.1:66706955-67306955 GCA_944470405.2 Schistosoma mattheei | reverse complement strand
CTTTAAACGTGACATTTCGTGAAAACGATTCCGCATGGACTCACAGTGAATCTATATTTGAAATACTGATATAAATCACATCGTCTGCTAAATAATTGTTATGTAATTTAATTCTGGACGACATAGACTAGAAGAAAGGAATAAAAAAGGAGAGAGATTCACAAACCGATTCTGGACGACATAGACTAGAAGAAAGGAATAAAAAAGGAGAGAGATTCACAAACCTATGTGCATTCAAAAGAATTGTTACAGGCGAAAGAATATCCCTCAACAAACGCATATGCAAAGCTATATGGGTCTCACTGGACCACACCACGGAGAACCAGATAGGTCATGTTTGGATCATTAAAAAATTCACAAGGTCAATGGGAGAAGGGAGGCTCAATTGAGGAGCTAACATGGCTTCAGATCACCACCTGGTTGTGGCCAAGATGACACTGACCTTCATATAGATATCACTCCACCAACGATCGAAGAAATCAGGATGGCCACCAGACAGATCAAGAGTGGGAAAGCAGCACGACCTGACAATATACCAGCTGAAGCACCAAAGTCAGACATAGAAGTAACTGAAAACATGCTCCACAATCTATTCAAAAAGATTTGGAAGGAAGAACAAGTGCCGATGGACTGGGAAGAAGGATACCTCATCAAGATACGAAAGTAAGGAGATCTGAGCAAATATGACAACTACAGAGGAATCACATTTCTGTCAGTACAGGAAGAGTATTCAACAGAGTGTTGCTGAACCGAATGAAAGACTCAGTGGACGCCCAACTTCAAGATCAACAGGCTGGATTCTGTAAGGATCGGTCGTGCACAGACCAAACGGCGACACCACAGATAATCGTTGGTTATTCAGTTGAGTGAAACTCGTCACTGTACATCAAATTGATTGACTACGAGAAGGCGCTTAACAGTGTGGATGGAATAGCCTTACGGAAACTTCTTCGACACTATGAAGTACCTGTGAAAATTGTCAACATTATCCAAAATTCACACGATGGACTATAGTGCAAAATCGAACATGAAGGACAGATGACAGATACAGTCCAAGTAACGACCAGAGTCAGACAACCATGCCTAATCTCTCTCTCTCTTCCTCTTCCTCCTGGTGGTCGACTGAATTATGAAGACCTCCACATCTGACGGGAATCACGGAATACAGTGGACAGGTTGGATGCAATTAGACTATTTGGACTTCGCATATGACCTCAATCTTCTACCTCATACGCACCAACAAATGCAAGTCAAGACAAACGGTATAGCAGCAGGCTCTACGTCAGTGGGCCTCAACATGCACAAGGGAAAATACAAGATCCTGAAATACAACACAGAGAACACCAATACAATCACACTGGATGGAGAAACCATGGAAGAGATGGAATCATTCAGGTATTTGTGTAGCATCATCGATGAACAAGGAGGATTCAATGTAGACGTGAAGGCGAGGATTGGCAAAGCAACGACATCATTCCTACAGTTGAAGAACTCATGGAACTCGAAACAACTGTCAACCAATGTCAAAGTCACAATCTTCAATACGAACGTCAGGACACATAGTTCTACTGTATAGAGATGGAACTTAGGCAAATATCACAGCCATCATCAAAAGGGTACAAGTATTTGTTAAATAGTTGTCTACGCAAGATACTCAATATCCGTTGACCGAATAGCATCAGGAACAGCCTACTGTGCGAGAGGACAAACTGACTTGCAGCTGAAGAGGAAATTAGGAAGATGTGCTGGTAGTGGATAGGACATACATTGAGAAAACCACCAATGTGCATCACGAGGCAAGCTGTAACTTGGGATGTTGAATGTGAACGGAAAAGAGGAAAGTTGAATAACACACTGCTTGTGAATTGTGGGCGGATATGAAAATGATGAATAGCAAGTGGAAAGAAGTGGAAATGATTAGTCAGGCCAGTGTTGGATGGCGAATGTTTTTGGGTGGTCTCTGTTTCCCTGTGATTCCTATCAGGCGTAAGTAAGTATGTATTTCAATTCCCATGGAGCTATATATTAGGCGCTACCTAGAATCCCAAATAAATTAAATATCCTAGCAACATGAAATTTCCTCAAAAGAAGCCGGATCAGATAATATTAGGATAATTTAATTTCGTTTCATTAATAGAAATCGATTGAATTGTTTTGGTGATATTTTCATATGATAACGAATTAAATTGAACGGGAATCTCAAATATTTTTATTCGACTGGGCGTGAATTATATTTAATTTTGCCATTTGATCAATTAAATGTTCATTCATTAATATGAAACTCGATATTAGGATGATGGTTAAATTAATGCAAAACATCTAAAAACCCATATCCTCGGGCTTATTTTTTTCTAACTGAGTAGTTGTAAATGGAAATCTTCGAAGGCAAATTATGTATTCAGTTTATTCTTTTCTGAATTTTGAGATAAACTTTATCGCATATTGACTTCAACTGACGAATTTTCAAAAACCAAAGAACATAGGAAGACTGATTAGTCATAGTTTGACCCGTTTCAGAAGTGCTCAAACACGACCATACAAAATATCAAACCATAACTTTCAGACATTGTGGCTAATGAATTATTTACAGACTAATTATCAAGGTATCGCGCTAATTCGTTATATAGAGTGTTGCTCATCCATTATCACCGACTATTTGTTTTAATTGTTACGAGATTGCTCAGCTCCACAGATTACGATGTCTCACTGTAAAATGTGTCAAATCTAACCACCGGTGTTCACATGATTATTATTTGGTTAGTTCAGCAGATTATTTTTATTTCAAAGTAGTTTTCTCAATCGACTGAACTTAGTTATTGAATCGTTAATAATTGTAATTCACTGAGAAGCTGCTTTGTGCTTATTCTGGATTGTACATGATTGTACATACACGATGACGGAATTATCATTTTGAAAACAAAACAAAAAATTAAAGAGGGTAAAATTACGGAAAGAAATTAGTTAACTTCAATGTGATAAGCGTTTATTGATAAATAAATGTTCCTTATACAAGGAAAGCGAGAGTAGAATGTACATTTGGTATTTAGTATGGTAAGCATGTATGACTGGCATAGAAAATTTGAATTTCATCAGTTGCCTATGTTATTATAGCAACTCACGTGCAATTGAGTTTGTTCTCATTTAATTCAGTTAAGCCCTTTTGTTAACTTATTTAGCGGACAAAGTCATCCGTGCTATAACAACTTATTGTACCTTTATTATTGTTGCGCTTGTATGGAATATGTATGCTTGAACATTGCTTACCGCCTACGCATATATTCATTCTGCTAGCTTTACTATAAACTGCTTAATTGATTCGATGATCCATTCATTTCCCTATATATATATATATATATATATATATATATATATATATATATATATATATATATATATATATATATATATATATATATATATATATATATATATATAATGAAATTACTTCTTCCTAAAATTTGTAAAATACTGTTGTGGCTGTGCTTCGTTTACCAATCACCCTCGTAACCGTTACCATATAATCCTCAACGGTGTTTGAAATCAAAAGGCAAAGAGAAGCAGCGACTACAGTCTTACTAGCAGATAACTCAGACAACAAAGCAGTGAGGCGAATGAGTGATTTCAAACACCGTTGAGGATTATATGGTAACGGTTACGAGGGTGATTGGTAAACGAAGCACAGCCACAACAGTATTTTACAAATTTTAGGAAGAAGTAATTTCATTACTTAGTAAATTAATTATATTTCTCGGTTATAGATATTTAATTTTACAATTTTCTGAATTTATTTTCACATTGTAAGTTACTGATTACATAATGTTAATTGCTTTTCGATTTGATTTATACAAATCTGACTGTTGATCAATGTAAATAAATTATATATAAATCAGCATATTCAAAGTTCATTTGACTTACTTTTTGGTGTATGATAAATCTTCATTTATCTTTTTCATGTCCTTATTTGTATTGTGCAATTTTCTGTTTCCAGCAACAAATGCCAATTTTCCGCAATTGCATCCAAATGCCCTGGTAAGGCCGACAGTAGGGGTAGTCCTCTCTCCCTTTCGAAATGCTCTCACATGGCCACGCGTATACAGCCACCACCAGCCATTACTCACCGCCTCCTCGAGGTGAGGGTGTTATTTGCGAAATTGAGAGGACGAAAAGTGGATGTCCGGCGCTTTAACCGGGTTGGTGGACACGAAGGGTTTACCTAGGGGAGTTAGGACACCCTGATTCCGAACTAATTTTCCACATGGGCTCCAGGATTCTGAGGGAACAAATGGCGTATCAAGCAGTCGTTGGACACCGGCTACCATGGGACTGCATCGCCTGACGTTGCTCCGCTGACTCGTGGATATATATATATATATATATATATATATATATATATATATATATGACAGTCAAATCCGACTGTTTACATTTGCTAGTTATGTGGAGTTTATATTCATGTAGACAAGGTATACAATATTATTTACTTAATTTTGAAGGAGTTTCGTTCTCTCTAGCTCACAGAACAAAACTCCATCAAAATCATCCATCTGAGCTACAAATCTTCTCCACCATCTCATTATTTACTTAAGTTCTGTGTTTAAATCATTTGTATACCTATTTTTTTCAAAAATCATAGCTTTGTTTAATTTATTTTGCTTTATAAACATTTTTTTACATTATGGACAGATTTTTGACGACATATTACGCTTAATGTTGCATAATGCTCGTGGTCTTTTAGCCAGTACAAATACGTGTCTTTCATTAAAACACGCTTGCAGTGGTTTAAGTCAACCAAATAAATCAGCAAGACAGTCCATTTTTAATTCAACTGATAAAGATGACTTACAATTACCAAGTCCATCAGATACATTATTAAACAATGTGCCTGTTACAAATCTAATATTTTTTTGTGAAAATGGTCGTGAACGAACAAGTTTGGCTATGGCTATAGCTGGGCTTATTCATTGCCACTTATTTGGATTTATGTTTGGTTATCGAGCTGAAGAAGAAGAACGTATTTCATTACGTGATGCAAAATACACCAAGGGCGAGTTTATTGTAAGTTTAAGTAAATTCTCACGAATTTTACTGAACAGATAATTTTAACGTAAAACCAAGTTACACTTTGAGATAATCTAGTTCAGGCGATGTAATAGCACTAATATATATATATATATATATATATATATATATATATATATATATATATATATAATTGACCATCTAACGACTATTTAAGCCTTTTCATACTTCCAAGTAGAAATCCATAATTCATTCCATATTTCCAACTTCAGTTGATTTTTTGCATAGCTCAACTACTATACAAAAGAATCAATGAAAACTGTATCATTTCCTATATGATTATACTCTGCCAACCAACACATCGCCAATACTCCTTGAATCCACCTATAAGTGGATATGGCAGTATATGGCAGTTAATTGTAATTAAGCTGAGATTATTTTATACAGTTCAATTTAGAGTCACTCTTTCCATTGTTCACCAATATTGTTTGACTTTCAACGACTTTTTTTTCTCATCTGACATCAGTGCACCTCAGTTCCATCTGGTTATAAATATTCAAAATGAAAAAAGTTCTATTTATTATCAACTGTTAAATAACTTTACATTTCTAAAATGAATTTAAAGAACTCATTAAATCATTATGTATAATAGTCAGATATTTTGAAACTGAACAGCTATTAAAAGATACTTATTGTATATCATTAGAGTTTAAGTATCATCTTAATACATAATAATGGACTTTTATTAGTATATAATATCTCTAATCATCAGTTGAATCTTTTCCTCATAGAAATATAAATGGGATTTTAGTCACTTCACATCTTAAGTCATAGAGTTATGACCAATTTATTCTATTATATATATGTATATGCTTAACTGTATAATTAAGTTGTTAAAATTGATCGCATTAGATTTATTCATTTCTTTATTATAATTAGTTGACACTGTGAATTGAAATCTTGGAATTAGAAATTAACGAGTTCGTTAAATATAATTTTTTGTGTGCTAAGAGTTAATAAATATGACTTCGATAAATAACTAGTAACTAACTAACTGTAACATTGATTGACCTAAGGAACATTTATTCAATCTAATATTTAGAAGAAAACTACTTCAGAAAGTAAATCTTATATATTATAATTTCATGAATATATTATACCAATGATTGATCTAAATCGACTACTGATCATCATAATTTTTAAAATGATTTTTTTTCAAGATTTATCAGAAAATCTATTTTTTGATAATAGAAATTATGTATTTATATTATTTTAAGGTTTGAATAGTTTTTTTCTGGTTAGCGTTTTTTTAGTGAGATAGTTTTCTACAGGATGGGGTCGCTAACCTCATGCCCAACCCTCCTCCTTCATCCGGGCTTAGGACCGGCAGTAGCCCCCGTAGGGACTCCAGGTAGAGTAGTAATTTACTGATAATTCATGAAACAGTCTAGTTATTTCGTCAATCTTAATATATGGAAATAATAAATTAAATTTTGGAGATATTTTTGATCAAATGTGTAAACCAAAATGTTTGAAATTACCCACAACGTATTTAATTGTCGTTATGTCCAATTCAAACTTTTTATCAGTTGTTTTTCTGTACATTTATTGACTGAAAGCTGCAAACAAGTGCATTTTTATTAGTATAGGGGTTGTGGAGATGATTAAATTTTTTATTAAGACCAGTGGAGCTCATCCTTGTCGGGTAGAGACAGGCATCTACCTCAGTACAATGGAAGATGGTCGCGCGATTTCGTGGATTGGTTGAAGTTAGACATTAACACCACTGGATGCTGGCTCAGTGGTCCAGGAGATTGAAGGCCCTGGATTCGAATCCCGCGAACAAGATCGTGGGTGCACACTGCTGGGGAGTCCCACAATAGGATGAAACGGCCATCCAATGCTTTCAGGTTTTCAATGATAGTCTAACATCAATCGGTTCATGATCTTTATCAAGTGCATTTTTGGTTAAGACTTTCATTTTAAATTGTAATCTTTACAACATTTGTATTCCTCATTCGTGATTTCAAATTATGTCATACTGGATATATTCATAGCAATCAATTGTAAATAACTTCAACCCCTTACACCATTATGCGAAAACTATTTAATGCACAACTCAAAGTGTAATCTATTATACATGTAGTAAACATTGAATACATTATAGACAATTTCATTTAACGAAACTATTTCGATTGAAACTTATAAGTAATTAGGTGTCTAAATGGATTATTTAACAATTATTACTTATTTTCGTTTCTATTCATTATCAATGATGTTATTTTAATTTGATTATTTTCTTTTTAAATTACTAGATTATAAAAAAATTGATTCGTATGTTGCCAAGAGGTCATCAAATAAAACGTGAAGTTGATTATATATTAGATAAATGTTATGAATCTATGTCAATGATGCATTTTCATACAAGAGAAGAAATTTACTTTACTTATGTTAAAGTATGATTTAAATATTTTGTAGTTATTATTTAATAAAAGAAAATATTTTATTAGATTTTTAATAGTTTACATTATTCCTTTCCTGTATTGTTTACAAACTTACATAACTCCAGTAGTATTATTAGCTTAATGTATACTCAAAGGCATTTTTTTTCGCACTGACTTTTTCCTCTTTAAAAGCAAATGGTAAATATCTTGTTTGATATATAGAAACTCAAAGGTTATTTGGACGGTTATAATAATGTTCCATAGCTTGATTAAATGGGTATTTCCATATGTTCTCATTAATAAGTTTAAAATTTTGGAATAGTGAAGAATATTTATAGCTTACTGAGAGAAGTTGATTAGCTTTGCAATTTCCGAGATGAATAATTGAAGAGCTCGCTTCAAGTCAGATTAAGTGCTGATAATTTTGTGTAGAACGGTAAAGAAAGTTTCTTAAACGAACCTGATAGATAATAGAACATCATACCACTAAGTGCTTTGATTGTCTTTTTAATTAACATCAACCCAGACTTTGTAACAAGACAGTTTATTGACATGTTTTCCTAAGTCCTTTAAACCTCGATTTATCTATATAAACTTATGTAATTGTTATCATTTGAGCTAGTATCTAATATACATTGTGTATGTTAAGCGAATTATCAAAAGTTATTTGGTTAGAACATGACCAAATGCACTATATACCTTTCTAGCTTTATGTAAACACTCGATCTTATTGAGAATGCAATAGTCTCTTCAATAAATCATGTGTTAAGGATGAGCCAGTAGGTATTCTTTCACCTAATAATGGTCCTGAATGACAGGTTTTAGAAGATCTTGTTAGATGTTTTGTTTGATTAACAGATTTCCATTATTTCTCAGACGGTATCTTTTCAGTTGTACTACGAAACGAGGTAAGATGGTAAGAATTCTTTCCCCTCTGATCATGAGATGATCATGGTGATGACTGTTATATATAGATATCTCGAATGAAGAACTTCAGTAAATATAACTTTTAGAAAAGGTAAACATATGCATTTCTCTTTCTGGTTGTACTGACAAAGTAATAAATTACGCAATTTAAATTTACACTACTGAAAAGTAATTAAAGTAGTACGTTTCTCTACGAACTATAAAAAGTGATTAGTATAAACTCCTAGTGTACTGAAGTCATAGGTGGTTAATCAATTTATGGGATTGAGCAGAATCATAAAGAGCATTTATAAAATATGAAAACAATACAATGAATACGCCACTTGAACATCATCACTGAATTGTCTCTTACAAGCTCCATTGTTCTTTCGTTATTGTTGTTACTTGGACTGCCTCTGTTTATTTTTTTTATTCTTCTCATGTTCCTCTTTTGTCGGTCAGAATCATACTTACAATTCTTGACAAACACTACTTAAATCCGTAAGTACAAGTAACACACATCACATTAGTAGATAACTAAGATTTGAAATGCTAACTATATTAAGAATTTGTATATAGTGATGGATTTGATGAAGTTCTCAACACAGACATCGTGCATTAATAAACGAAGAAGAAATGTTTTTAAAAACGATGACCAAACACCATGATGTTTGAATACAGTTTGAATTTGAAAAAACACAAATAACTGATCAAAAAAGTTATTTTCAACGAATCCTTATCAGATCCAAGAAGTTTACACATGTCTATATGATCAACAACAAAAAATTCAAACTTGACAGAAATACTTTTCCCAATAAAATACAGATCCTAGACAAGCAGTCGTAAATTTTCCAAAATTACAATTGCTGTTTATCAAATTTGATATGATTATTAATGTAACGATTACTTGAAGAGTGTTTTAGACGAGATAAATTTACTGATTTAGTTTAACCATATGAACTATTGTCGAATTCCTCATGTTTGACTATATATTTACGTAATCCTTCAAAAAGATGCTAATGAATGTGATGAAATGAATGTTTGGTATATCAGTTAGCTTTGCCAATGAATACCAATAAAAGCAGCCATTATGTTTAATTTGTCTTTTAATATCAATATCATCACCGTGTTCGCACAAATGGATTACTTATATACCCCTTTATAGTACTATATACACGTCTTCAATAAAGTTTCCAAGTTAAATTAAGAAATATAACCGAGATATTATACTGAAACTAGTGTCAAACTAGTAAGTCATTATTTGGTAGTAAGAATAGTCGTTTTAAATTACTATTAGAAACGTGTAAGTCCACAAATTCAACTGATCTCCTGCAAACAGTAGAGATACCTTGAAAGGATAGGTTATAATAAGTACATGCATAATAAAGCATTAAACTACTACTGTCATTTTGAACAGGATGATTTAACTGTTACAGTACTACAGCTAACTTAAAAATATTTGCCACTGGTAACTTAACAGATATTATTTGTTATTGTTAGGCAAGAGATGAAAATGATCCAGAAAAGAAATTAAAACTACGTAAAAGAAGTTTAGCCTATTTGGAACGATACTTCTTTCTAATTCTCTTCAATGCATACCTTCATGATCAACAACGTAAACGGTGGAAAATTTCATTTGAAGTTTGGATTGAACACGTAAGTTTTTGTTTTTTTTCAAATTTTAAAATTATGAATATTGTTTACTACAGTGATTAATTGGAGCCATTTACTAAACATCCATTTTTGTGCAAATGAAACTAACATTTACAAGAAATGAAAATTCCCGTAAAATTTTCAAAGTTATTTCACTTGATATTGTTTACTTGAATCTTCCCATTGATATTTAGGACTGCGATTGATCAGTCTCTTATTGGCATATGTACATAATCTGCGTATTGCCTCAACATTGTCTTAAGTCAAAAACTTTATAAGCATAGATGGATGGTGGCTAGCAGTAAAATCCAGGACGCGCATTTTGTCCTATTTGGAACTCGTCAGCTGGACGTACTTGCGTTCGAGTTGGTGTTCACTCTGGGGCTCGAACCCAGTACCATTCGCTTCAAACGCCACTTAACTACTGAGTCACGTTAGCCATCTGCTTGTGCAATGGAGTGAATTTTAAATTCACTTGGTATTGTTGACTTGAATCTTCCCATTGATATTTAGGGCTCCAATTGATCAGTCTCTTATTGGTATATGTGCATACTTTACGTCAATAAACGTAATTAGCTACCTACATATTTTTAATCTAGTGGATATCACTTAGGTGCCTCTCCTGTAAGCTGATAGGTTTACATTTCAGTTATATCATCACAGATTAAATGTACTGAAGTGCTTGAAGACATGAAATAAAATATTTATCCTAAAGTTCACCAACTGCTATCACTGAAAACATAACATATTTATGTGGTGACAGATTTAATATACTATTTATTGTGTCAATCTTTAATATAAATCTGATTTCCATAATCAGTATAGGGTTGTGGAGATTAGTAAATTTTTGATTGAGATCATGAATTGATTGATGTTAGACTACCATTGAAAACTTGGAAGCACTGGGTGGCCGTTTCGTCCTATTGTGGGGCTCCTCAGAAGTGCCCAGTAATTAATACAATAAATTTATCACAGTTACTAATACCTGATTATCTTTTTTAAAATATTTTTTCTCACATTCTTACGCATTAATTCAAGGATTTGTTTAGTTTAATTATGTTACAGAAGTAAAAGACCAAATATAACAGTAAATAATAAATAACAACATTGTGAAACTGTTATAACGTGAAAGTGATGCTGCGGATTAAGGGGTAGGGAATTATTGATCGGACCAAAGACGCGCAAACACGTAGAACGACCTAGGGTTCTGATTGGCCTCGCTTCCCTATCTAACCCAGCCAGTTGAGTCCAGAACACAAGTTTCAGCCTCAGATTTATGAATCATTATATTTCAAACATACTTTGTTTATATACCAGTCAAGCAGACCACAACGTCCCATAAAATAGAAAATAACATTGTACAATAATGGCCAGTAGGAAAATGACACGTTAAACAAATATTGACCAATAAGATGATACCATTTCATGTCCAAGGATAGCATTAGCCTTAACAGGATAATTTTTTTGGGATATTTTCCTGAATATCCCAGCAGAAACAAACTATACTTTTTTTGTATCGGTATATTTTTCAAGTATTTTATTACATATTTCCTTCATTGAAATGTAAACGTCGTTAATTTCTGAAAGGTTGATTGTTATTCAACTTAATGCATTAAAACATTTGATTGTTATATTCGAATAGGATTAGATGCAATACTTAAACCTTTATAGTTTTATTTGATAAACTGATTTTAATGAAAGCTTTCTATTAAAGAGCTTAGAAATTTAACTTATCAGATTAACTCTAAGTAGTATAAAACTACGGAGGTAAATCTTCTGATAATTGATTACTATTGAACAATTATAAAAAGTAGTAGTAGTAGTAGTAGTAGTAGTAGTAGTATCTGTTAGATACATGAAGTGAAATTCATAAATCTAAAGTGAATGTAATTGAAGATGAACAAATTAAAAAGTAAATTAATCAACAACAACAAAAAAGGATAGAATGTTATATTACGCTTTCTAGATAATATTCTGTACACTGAAAGGTATATCATCCTTTAATTTTAATATATATAGCCATAATTATTAAAACTATAAACCAACCGAATATTTTATCTTTTTATGAATCTATCAGAAGTAAAGCAAAGAAATCTGATATATATTTCATCACTGAACTCTGGTTTATTTAAATTTATCAAAGGGGAAATTAATTACATAAACTTTTTAGATTTCTTCTATTGACTTGAAAACTGAAGAGTTTTTTTTCTATTTAATTTTTTAATTAATTAGATATTTGTATTTTCTTTTGTTTTTCTGGTAGTTTTGTTATTGATAATGCCATTATTATTATTATTATTATTATTATTATTATTATTATTATTATTGTAGGCTACACATCAAGTATACTTTATGGATATATTAGATAATTTTGGTTTTCCTGAATTTGAAGAACCAGATAAACTCAGACGTATTCGTGAACGTTGGCGACCAGATGGTTCAAAGCATCCTGCTTTACTTGGAGATTTTACTTAATTCAATATTTTAATAACTAACACCATACACTTTATAAATAATAACCATATACTATATATAAAACTTTATTAAATACATGTATTCATACACCTCTATTCTAACTTACAGAATGTTTTTTTAGATTATTTCTCAGTTTCTCTGTTATTTAAGTGTAGTAATAGAAAACATGAATGTCTTATTATTTCTGTACTGTGTTTCTGTTCAAATAAAATACTGAATATATATATATATATATATATATATATATATATATATATATATCGATTGAAGTATCCATTTAAGCCAGGCCACAAAAGAATCTAATGCATTTGTGTTGAATGCACAAATATCCAGTTGATAAGAAAGAATATGCACCACTTAATTAAGTTTATTTCAACCTTGGTTAGGTTACATATCTACTTACTTATTTATTTACTTACGCCTGTTACTCCTAATGAAGCATAGGCCACCCACCAGCATTCTCCAACACAATCTGTCCTGGGCCTTCCTTTCCAGTTCTGTTCAATGTTTGTTCATTCTTCTCATGTCTGTCTCCATTTCTTGGAGTAATGTGATCTCTGGTTTTCTTCTTCTCCTTTGGCATTAGGGATTCCAAGTGATGGCTTGCCTTGTGACGCAGGTGGGTGCTTTCCTCAATGTGTGTCCTATCCACTCCCAGCACTTCTTCCTCCACTGGGATCTGGTTTGTTCTCTCCCATAGTAGGTTGTTATGGACATTGTCTGGCCAACGGATCCGAAGTATTTTGCGCAGACAATTGTTAATAAACACTTGTATCTTCTGGATGATGTCTTTCGTAGTTCTCTAAGTTTCCGCTCCATACAGTAGAACTGTCTTGACATTTGTATTGAAAATTCTGACTTTGGTGTTGATTGACAGTTGTTTTGAGTTCCAGATGTTCTTCAATTGTAGAGATGCTGCTCTTGCTTTGCCGATACGCGCCTTCACATCTGCATCAGATCCATCGTGCTCATCAATGATACTTCCCAGATATGTAAGGGATTTTACATCTATCTTGCATATATTTAATTTTATTTAATATACCATTTCGGTACAGAACTTTTAATGTTTGTGTTCTTGGTATACTTAATTTAAAATATAATATTTCTTTTATTTATCTAAACAAGAAAATGATCATGCATTGAATACTAGATGAATTAAGTTAATATTGTAATCATTGAGTAACATGGCTCAGAATAAGTCAAAATGGATCAGATTCATCTTGTAAATCTTGAACTTCTGCATTCCTTTATACACACCTTACCACCCATCTTTTGGAATTATATTCTCAGTGTTTAGTCTTTCTTATTATCATTACTTCTATATTATTTCAACCAATTTGCTATCCGTTTGTCATTTTTATCTCGGCATATACTAGTTATTCTGTACCAACCTGAGCTAGCTCAAATCTATATCAAGCTCAATGTTGATGATTTCTGTCTATTTGTAAGACATTGTATTGTTTTCTGAAGACATGAAAACCTAGGTCAGGACAATCGATATTCAACATATAAACGTATGAGTATATCTAATCTCATGTAATGATGAAAACCCTAAGAGGAATTTAAACATTTCAGCTTATCTAAGGTCCTGTATATGTGTATATTACAATTATATTAGATGCTATAAAACCCGGATTTAGAACATCATATTGTTTAAGTTCATTAATTCAAAAGAAAATATGCCCAGATATACAACTAAAACAATTTTTCGTACTTTTATATAATAATATTATTCAAACTAGAATACTTTCAAGAGTATAATCTATAATGTACTCTCTATAGATTTTAGACTAGTCTTATGTAAAATACATAAAAATTTAGTAAGTTTCGTTTATTTTCACTAATAGACAATGTGAAATAAATTCATGTACAATGAGTTTAGGTAAAAAAAAAAGAACAAAAGATTTACAATGAGAATATGAACAATCAGACATATTGATCTTTAGTAACCTTCACGTTTAACATAAGCATAATGTGTTGATTCCCAAATGCCCAATTTTCGATTACCTCTTTCCACCATTCCAGTTAATAAATAACCACGATAAAAATCAGCATCTATTATATTTGTAGTTAAAAATAAACAAAAATGTGGCATCTTTTGTTGTTTACCAGCTGAATCTTGTTTAAATTTCCCAGTGATAAACATTGAACCTTCTAATTTAGTAAATGTAACATGTCCAATAGTTTCATATCTTTTTGTTCCTCCACTAGTCATCTACAGCATAAAGATAAAATAATAAAGAATGATTTATTAATTATTTAAGTTATAAGTATCTAATCACTTCTGATTTCTAGACGGTTATACACCAGCACACTAGGTGATTTGAATAACTTAGTGTTATTGAAGATAATGGACTCTATTTGCTAATCAAAGAAGAATATATTAGAGTTTTCACTTTTAATTGTTTACACCCAAAACTGATTCCAATCGATTTGTTGACTAATCCCAACAACGGCTACTGATGTCATATCAGAAAAACAAAGAATAATAATCGGTTACATTTATGAGTACAAGATGTAATCTAATACAATGAAAGTTGTTGTCATCATTCATCTTCAGCTTATTGTTCAATTAATGTTGTAAATTGGTATCTTAGAGTTAATAGAACTAAAAATTTTGTTTTATAAAAATGGTTATATTAGAATTAAA
Source organism: Schistosoma mattheei (assembly GCA_944470405.2). NCBI lineage: Eukaryota > Metazoa > Platyhelminthes > Trematoda > Strigeidida > Schistosomatidae > Schistosoma > Schistosoma mattheei. The sequence goes on along the minus strand of OX103943.1, from coordinate 67,291,808 downwards.
AACGTTTTCGAAAGAAATAACAGTCATTATTTACTCTGACCTTTACTGATATCATCAGATGATGTTTACTTTTTAGTATTCATTTATTTCAACACAAATATTGGTACAAAGGGGCACTGAATACGTATGCGCCACACAATTCACTTTATTTGTAAGTGGGTTGTGATATTGCCCGCGTGCCCAAACTGGAACAAGTGATTTTCTTAGAGGGCCACACCTGACATAAAGGTCTGATCCACAAGGCAGTGGAGCGACGTCGAGAGATGCAGTCCCATGGTAGCCGGCGACCAATAATTGGTTCATACACCATTTGTTCCCTCAGAGTCCTGGAGCCCATGTGCACGATTGATTTGAAATCATGATTTTACAACTCCCCAAGATAGATATTCCGTATCCACCAGACCGGTTAAATCGCCGGACATCCACTTTTCGTCCTCTCAATTTTGTAAACAACAGTCCCATCGCAAGGAGGCAGTGATTAGGAATTCCCTGGTAGTGGCTGTATACGCGTGGCCATGTGAGAGCATTTCGAGAGGGAGAGCTGACTCTCCCCACCCTCGACCGTACCGGGGCATGATTATGTACACAATATTTATGACCTTCAATAAATCATGCTATATGATTTATATCTATATTATGAAGTCTGTTTGTGAATTCTGGCTAAAGGTCTATTTCCGTGATCAGATTCACTAAGTGGTGAGTAAATATTTTTGTTAGATTACTCTAATGACGAACTAATGAGGAGTGATGAAGACGATAATAGCTTATTAATAAATATCTTTGTGCAATCAATGTGGCAAAGCATGGGATTCAACTGATAGAAAGTGTTTGTTCCTTCTAGTGTGAATTTTATTTAAAGCTTAATGTATTATAAGTTTGTCTATGTTAAGCTTATTCAAAGTGAACTAATAATATGCTATCATTTATTCAGTAAATCATACGAATTCTAATATCCTAAAATTATCGTGAAACAGTCAGAAATTTTATCTGCACGATTCCTAAATCCTTACTTCGTATTATAGTTTCTAGAAACTTCCAGAAAGTTTGAACAATATTGAAAAGTCGTCCTATATCTCATTACTACCATTTTATCACCCGGATTCTTTCATGATATTGTACGTTGACTAATGTTTTACACTGTTTCGTCAGTTTTTTTATCTATGTCCTGTATTTTGTATGAAACATTTGTTTTCCATGTTACTTATATCTCAAAATGATCTGAGTCAAACATCCATTGTGAATTAGGACCCACTGGATAGCTATTTCTACTTAGTACGAGACTCCTCAGAAGTGTACACTCATGACCCTATCGAGGATCGAACTCAGTAACTTTTGCCTCACAGAATATTATTAGCTTCTAAACTATTAAACTGGCATTCAGTGGTGTACATATCTAACTTCAATGAATTCATAATATCACGTATCTTCCAAACAATTTGAAAACAACGGCACTATACCTGACATATTTGAACTCTATTACTAAAATTGATTCACATACTAAAAATAAAAATAATTCACCAATCAAATATGAACAGATAAACATTTTTTTGCTTTTGATATTGAATATTCATATAAAAATAATTCTAATTTACTTGAATGACTTTACACCAATTTCTTAGAAATCGATTAAATATTAATAACCATTTTGATTCAGAACTTGGATACGGCCAATTTTCACATGCTTCCAATTGAACTATAATTTTTTTCATACCATTACGTAATAAATGACTACAAGGTATTCCACGATTTTCATAATAAAAAAGTTGTACCATGAAATGGTTATTTTATTTCGATTAAATCTAATAGTAGTTAAAATGTAAAGAATCAAGATTTATTCTTAAACAATCTAACATATTCTTAAATAAAATAAAATAATCTCAAGCAATCAAATAAAAGAAAAAGAACAAAAAGCATCTATTTGGCAAAGATAGATGGTAGCTATTAGTGGAGTCCAGGACGGGTATTTCATTTTATTTGAGACTCATCAGCTGATTGTACCTGCATCCTAGAGTTGATGTTCAGTCCAAGCCAACAAGAAAAACAGAAATGTTAATTTCAATAGTTGAGATCATGAGTCAAATAGAGCTAGACTACCATGGAAAACCTGGAAGCACTGGACGGCCGTCTCATCCTACTCTGGGACTCCTCAGTAGTGCGCATCGACGACCTCGCCTACCGGGTTCCGAACCCAGGACCTACTGATCTCGCTCCCGTGCGCTTAACCACTAGACCACTAAGCCAGCATCCAACGGTGTTAATATCTAACTTCAACTAATCCACGAAATTGAACGACACATCCATCATTGTCATCAGTGAGTTACTATCTCACAACTGGTCCAGTTGAACTCCACTGATTGTTGATTCTCACTAGAACTCCAGGATATACATCTTGAAGCCAGTTGTGAATGCGCACTGCTGAGGAAACCCATAATGGGACGAAACGGCCGTCCAGTGCTTCCGGGTTTTCAATGATGGTCTAACTTCAATTGATACTTGATCTCAACAATTAAAATTACTAAAGTCTCCACAAAAGCCCTTCTGATAGAAATGTTAATGTCTAATGAATTTCATTTAATTATAATGCAAAAAAATTCAAGACATATCAATAGATTATTTTATGCTGTCTATTTTTAAAGATTTTTCAATGATTGAAAACATTGTTGGTCTCAAGGTGATTTCCAGTGACATTACAGTGACATTACTATCTCATGAAATTCTTTTTCTTATAAATATATTGAATAATAATCTAACCAGTAAATATTTCGTTGTCGAACAAATTAAATGTTTTGAACAAAACTTTCTTGAAAAATTTCATATTAACCTCAATTCAAATAAAGTTTCTAAAGTTGTTAAACTAAATAAAATCTAGAATGTGATGAATAATAGTAATATTATTGTTCAAATATAGTAACGGGAAAACATACTGGAAATTAATCTTCAAAGGATAATAACGATTGATTTTGTCCAAATGAATCCTTTTATGATGAGAAGTTTAATATCCTGTCTCATATTAAATAGGGTTATTTATATAGTAAAAGTTGAACTAATATTGACATTTTGAATATGATACTTTTTAAGATATAGAAATCAAGGAAATAGTCTCATTTCCACAACATATGCAAATAATCTCAACTGTTACAATAATGGTCCTCAGGGTACATATTTAATTATCATACTTTTTTATAAACCTATTCGTAAATGATAAGATCTATAAACAACAACTCAAAAGCCTAACTAGAGATTTCTATGCGCAACATAGTTTTCCGGTTTGTGACAAATCCCGGATGTACGCAAATGAATATCATATGACTTAGAAGTACCCTCTCAATAATGCTAAGGTCATATTTAGGATTACTCAACCAACCCACAAAGATAAATGGTATGAGATCAAGCTCTATTATTCTTAATTTTCGCATTCATTTCTTTGAAAAACGAAAAGTAACTACAAACAGTATACCTTAGTGTGTGCAGAAACATAAAAATCGTAAATCCACACCGAATTACTCAAATACACTAGCTCACTTAATACCTCTTCATTGAATCCTATTTTGTTTCCTTGTAATTAACACAAAAACTATTTCACAAGTTTTAGCACTAAAATAAAAGCTTAAATTCTTGGTAAATCTAGAGTACAGGTACGAACCAATTAGGCTAAAATCAAAGATTTCAAAAAATGATGCTGACCCAGTTTTGGCTCATTTCAATGAGAATATCTGAATTATATAATTAGAAGATATTGAATTCTTTAGGAAAATGTTATGCGATTGTGAACACCAAAATACATTCAAAGAGTGTAAATGTAATTGAGAAAGAAATATAGAATATCGAAAGGGTAACTGGTTTATTAGGCCAAATATAGTAGGGTTTCGGTGTATAAAACAAGAACTTTCAAGAAAATAATTTTATAAAAGTTCTCAATAGAATGTTTTTCATCTTGTTAAGATATATGTTCGAATGAGAACAAAAGAGTATAAAGATGGCTGGAAAGAGTATGTATTTCATTCCATATATGGATATGATTAAAAGCATAATTATTCTCACAATTTAAAAAGACATAAACTTATACTTTAGTGACCCGAGATCTGACTTCAGTTATATCGTTTCTGATTGCTATAAAGGTATACATGCCTCCAATCCATGTATATAATTATCGACTTAAATCGCGTTAGCGTATAATGGAATTAAATAAGTCAAATACGAGAATAAAGTTTTGAATACTTATATTTTGTACCCATTTATCTAGACAAACAATCAGAAAAACGAAGTGAAATGATGTACAGTGGAGAAGGTATGTAAGCCAGCTCGATTTAATCAAGCGTTAATCAATATTTATAGTTACACAAAAATAAGCTACATACATGTGATGAATAGGATAACAAGTGTACAAACATACACTCATATAAGAACATTCAAGGTTAATAAGTAAATAGGTAACAAGATCAAAACGTCATTCAAGAAGAATAAATAAACTGACCTGTGTAGAAGGTAGAATAAGTTATATAGGCTTAACATAGTAATCAACACTACAATATAACTAAGTTCTTTTATAAAACAAACTAACTTATGATAAATCTTGAGAAGGTTATAAGTCAAAGTATCTATACTAATTTTGTTTTTAGATTTCTTCATTATATCATTTTTATCATCTATTTTCTGATTGGTTTAATATATATATTACTTACTTACTTACGCCTGTTACTCCTAATGGAGCATAGGCCGCCGACCACCATTCTCCAACCCACTCTGTCCTGGGCCTTCTTTTCTAGTTCCATCCAATTCTTCTTCATCTTTCTCATGTCTATTTCCATTTCCCGACGTAATGTGTTCTTTGGTCCTCCTCTTTTCCTTTGGCCTTGAGTATTCCATGTGAGGGCTTGTCTTGTGACGCAGTTCGTTGCTTTCCTCAATGTGTGTCCTATCCACTTCCAGCGCTTCTTCCTGATTTCTTCCTCCGCTGGGATCTGGTTTGTTCTCTCCCAAAGTAGGTTGTTGCTAATAGTGTCCGGCCAACAGACTCGAAGTATATATAGACTTATCATAGATAAGAATAAACCAGTTATTCCTATATTCTATTTTCCAGTTAGTCATACAGTAGATCATTTTATGCTTTAAGCAAATTTTCATTGACATTATAGTTCTTTTTAGATTCATTAATTTATTATAAGATAATTAGATTTTATATACAAAGTAAAAGAAATAAGTAGATAAGTACTTACAAATTGGTTAAAGTAAAGAATAATAATGATAATAATAATAAAGGTATAGAGTTTTGATGTAGATGAATGCTTCTTTGAACAAGTAACAATTTATTAGTTATTAGAAAGAAAAAAAGGGAACAATTTCCCTATCACCTATTGATTTCTCTTTACTTACTTAGTTTATATAACGAACAAATAAAATATTTTTTCAGAAAAAAGGCAACATAATTTCTTTGGATAAACTTCTTTCCCTATTCATATTGTTATAGATGAGTTTATCGTTGTTTATACAATTCATTATCATAATTATTGATAGTTGAAAGTATTTGAAATTTGCAAAAAAGTATTTCCATAATTAAATTTACGAGTCAATCTAAGCTAGATCATCGTTGAAAACCTGTAAACATTTGACTGCAGTTTTGTTCTAGTATAGGACTCTTCAGCAGTGAGCATCTATAATCAGGTTTTCGGGATTCGAACCCAGGGCCTTCATTCTCGCGCGCGAATGCTTAACCTCTAGATAACTGATTTGGCATCCAATGGTGTTAATGTCTAACTTCAACTAATCCAGTGATTCCGTGTTTTCAACTAGGTTAGATCAATTCATGAATTCAACTGTGAAAATATTTTTAATAAAATAACGAAAATGAATAAATATATAGTCGAAGAAAAATGAAGAAAATAATAAAATCGGTTAAGCATAAAGATGGGATAGGAAACAACTTGCTGAAATACTTAAGTATTGTTAATCTCTTTTTACTTCAGTTATTCTGATATTAGTTTATAAGCTACTTAAATTTATTGAAGTATTTAATCTAAGTGGAAAAATCACTTGAATATTGATTACAGTTTTGGTGTATGCTACTTATGTGGACAGATATAAGTAGTATGTAACACCGATCGGGAATGCAAAACCTGGTAGTAGAAACGATGGAAATTTGCAAATGAAGTATTTAGTGTATAGTTCTTATATTTAGGACCTATGTAAGTTAATATGTAACAGTTAGACAGATAAATAATTATATGGGGATATAATACTTTGATGAAATAAAAACGAATAACACAATTCAATGATGGTTTTTGCCATAAATTGACATCATTTAAAGATCTGTCAAAAACTATACGGAATTGAACAGCTTTCTTGTTCTAATTTATGGCTAATCAACAGTGTTCATCTTTAAATCTACAAATCATATCCTTCACTCGTTTCAAATGTTACAATAAGCATAATAAATCCGAATGAATGAATCAAAGCATATTAATCCACGTTCTTCAATTCAACCAATTCATGATACAATCTGATTAGTTACAAACATATTTCTCATTTGATTTAACTTGTGTAATACTGATGAATAAAAAAAGCCAACAACAGTATCTTCACTAATAACTTCAAGATGAGTTCCTGATCAAAAATTATTTTACTTTCCATTCTTTATAAATTCTTCAATGGAATATTGAATATTATCATATCAAGAAGAAACAGCTTATCAGTCTCTATAGTCATCTCCTTTCCTTCCAATTTGTGGTTTATTAGATAACAGAACATTTCAGAAATGATTATTTACTACTTTTATTGATCATCAATAAATATGATAACACGTTGAAATCATGAGTCAGTTGAAGCTAGACCACCATTGAAAACCTGGAAGCACTGGACGGCCGTTTCGTCCTAGTATGGGACTCCTCAGCAGTACGCATCCACGATCCCGCACCCGCGGGATTCGAACCCAGGACCTACTGGTTCCGTGCACGAGTACTTAACCACTAGACCACTGAGCCGGCCGGCATCCAACGATGTTAACGTCCAACTTCAACCAATCCATGAAGTTGCGCCACCGTATACCATTGTCTTCAGTGAGCTGATATCTCACAACAGACCTGGTTGAACTCCACTGGTAACAGCTTCCCACTCGAACTTCAGGAGTATTTCTTGAATTCAGTCACTAGTGAGCAGATGATTATTATCAGAAGGGGTTTGTGGAGGTTTTTAGAAATTCCCACGGGGTGCGGGATCGTGGATGCGCACTGCTGAGGAATCCCATACTAGGACGAAACGGCCGTCCAGTGCTTCCAGGTTTTCAATGGTGGTCTAGATTCAACTGACTCATGATTTCAATCTGTGAAAATTTCTAAAATCTTCACAAACCCCTTCTGAAAATATGATAACAATCAAAAAAAATCTTTTCTGAAAATTTTCTTCTCATAGTAACAAAATATTTTTCTAAAAAATTTTTTTCTTTTAAATTTTCTTTATAAGATTTATACTAATTGGAAAGTTAATCCTTTTTATTTAAAACTAATTAAATGACTTGAGTTTTTTTTAATTACAATTAACTTTATCATTATCATTTAAGTCTTCAAAGATGACATACAATCAAAAACAAAAGAAAAACAGTAAGTTTTGATGATTTCAGATACACAACCAAATGTGTTTATATTTGAAAAGAATCAATAAAAAATGTTCTTACTTTACTTGTATCCAATCATATTTTAAAATATTATATAAGTATATATTTTTATTGTTTTTTGGTAGTGTTAAGTTCTCTATGCTAATCGGTTTAATTGTATAGTTTTCATTGACATTGTTAAGAATATCTTCAGCACCTAGTTCGTGTAAAAGGTATCCACCCATCACTTAATATATATATATATATATATATATATATATATATATATAGTTCATAGGTACTAGTTGAAAATTGATGGTGAGACTGTTGAGATAAGATGGTGGTTAGAGGTAGTCAACAGGAAACCCTGGACTCAGGTTTCATGCTATTTGGTACTCGTCAGCAAGGTGTACCCGTCATCTTGAGGGAAATGATGCTTCTTGATGTATTCTCAACATAATGCAATCAATGTCAAGTCACCTAGACTAATGGCCACATTGTAACATGGTCGATAGGATTCGATCTACACTAAGAACTAAAAAAACGGAACAAATGTTTAAGTGTTTTCTTTAGATAACATCAAGTTATGATGAAAACGTTTTTTTATTTGCATTTAGCAAATCTATAAAATCCACTTAAGTAAACCAGTTTTTTTCTTATTATTGGAATGAAAATCATTCATTGATCAGAAGTAAAAAATCTTAATGATTCAATTGGATTTATAAAAATTCTTTATATAGTTTGGAGCTTGTATAATCTCATTGATGTGAAACAGATTTAAGGAAATCTACTTTTTTGACTTAGTAGAGACTAGATTATTCGAAAAGTATTATTGGTTAACTTTACTTCATTTATATTTATTTCATTGTAACTTAATCATTAGACCTACAAAAATATATGTATGGCATAATGATAAAAAGTTCTGTTATATCTAGAAGGTTGTTCTTGATATACTGCGTATAACGTGAGCACTAGAACGTCAGAACCCTTCCAAGTCAAGATGAGAAGACAGAAGATTAATGAAAGGAATATTATTCCCAGACAGTGTCATGAAAATGCATTTTCTTTGGATTTATCCTACTCTATATACATTTCATTTGTATTTTGATGAAGAAATTTGTGATTTTAAATTAAATCACATAAAAGTACAGTCAATATATAATACACAATTTGACTAAGAAACAGGAAGATATTTTAATAATATAATAGTTGAATTCATAAATCAATTTAAGCTAAACCATCATGGAAAACCTAGAACCCATGGGTGGTTGTTTCATCCTAGTATGGGACTTCGCATCAATGTGCATCCACAATAATCGTGCATGAGGGATTTGAACCTAGGACCTATCGGCCTCGCACGTGAACGATTAACGTCTAGACCACCGATCGGGCATCCAACAGTGTTAATGTTTATCTTCGACCAATCCACGATATTATAATGATGTAATGTCTTATATTTATGAAATATAAATGTTACAGTTAATCACAAGCTAAAATGAACAGGATGGACTTCAAAGCTACAGAAAGTGAATATTTACTGGGGGGGGGGTTATCGATTTATCAAAAATCAGGTTGTATGTGTTTCTTCTACTTATTCATTACTTATAATTATTAAAGTAGAAATGAATACTTTCACATAAAGTACTTGACCTTACAATATAGAACAAATTCATTTAAAATCAAAAGAATATTGTTTTATCAAAAATAAACTGTTATAGAAAAAATGAAAAAAGTATTTTATCGTCAAATTCAGGGTAGAAAGAACAATAAGCTTAAAAAGGAAAATAAGTGATTCCTAAAAATACTCCAAAAAAAAAAACAAATCGATTCTGTTGTTAACTACTAATGACAGTCAGATTATACACCGAGTTCCCTTGATCGTCTTGAAAAGAGTAAGAACATAGATTTGAACAGAACGACATGAATTCATTTTATTTCATTTAGTTCTCGTCAGTTGCTCACAACCTGTAATATTGAAAATCATAATTACAAACTGGGTTTACATTACTTACATGATTGAGTTTAATGGAAAGTTACCTTGAAGAAATATCAGTATAGTATGACAAGGATGGAAATAAATTTATTAGGTTGAGTAAAATATTGTAAATATATACCTTATATAAAATAACATTCTACAACACTGATAATAACAAAGGTCCAAAGGGCTAGAAATAAGTTATTACGTAATGAACACACAAGTAAGAACAAATTGAGTGGAGCTCGGTTAATTAAAATAAGATTACGAATCTAGAAGACAGTTGAAATAAAAATAATTTAATGATGCAATTTAATAAAAGAAAGAGCCGAACAAAATCTTACGATGCAATCAAGGGATATTTGTCATCAAGGCAAAAAATATTAACAACCATCTCCTTTTGAACACATGCATCAGGTATCTGATGCCTGATAGAAGTGACTTCAAGAAAATTCAGAAGACTGGAACTTGACTTTTCATTAATCGCCTTGAAAGGTATCGACCTGATATCCTGTATCCAAGCGATGTTTAATAATTGCGCTGTTTGAAATACCTTTCTCTCTTGTTTGAAGGCTTTTTGGAACATGTTTAAAATACCTAACATCTGCCCTCCTTTCTGTCCGACCAATGTCGCTGCTTTGATGAATACGCGTAAAATTATAAACACAGCTGGCGGTAACACAAAAGAGGTGATTGTCGATCTTTACTTAAGTTGATCTTCAATAAGTTGGTAATTTAAATTCATTTTGTAATTATGATTTTTAAATACTACAGGTTGTTAGCAGCTGACGAGAACCAAATGAAATAAAATGAATTTATGTTGTTCTGCTCAAATCTTTGTTCTTTCTTTCTTCAACTTGGGGATCATTTTTCATATTGTCAACTGAGTGAAAGATGGTACAATGACCGTAAAACTCGTCTGTGAAGGAAATATATTTTTAGTACTTAGTAAAAAAAATTGATGTGGACACTACTAATCAATGGGCATTTACAAAATGCAGCTAATTTTCATAAGAATTCAAGATTTAGATAGATATAGTTAGAATGAACAGATTGGATTCAATTATAGGCAACTTTAAATTACATTGACAAAATTATAACTCCGAAACACGTTGGTTTATTGATTTATTTACATAGTCGAAAAATAAATGGCTTAAATATTTGAGCAGGCCTCTGCGTGAATTCTATCCGTATAAAATAAAATAGATTTGTGAACATTTTTGTAAGTTCAACAAGTAGCTTTAATTTATTATATCCGAATACTTGATAATATCAATCTAATGTTGTATAAAAATACTCATTTAGAGTTCAGATGATTTTCATAATAAGAAATATTCATTACAGCAGATGGGATGGGTTGATTTTACAACTTCACGTAAACAGCTCAACTGAGATGAAGTTATTCACTGATAAAATTATAGTACATTAAATAAATAGCTGTCCAGAACTCTGATTTTTCCATGTCTTCGAACCAATTTTAATTCATGACAAAGGCTATTATTAGATTTGTAAAATCTTCATAGACTATTTCAGTGAATAGTATTCCATTTCTTATAGGGCATACGTCTTGAGACAGTATTCAAACGTTCTTGTGGAATGTTATGATTTGTAGGGTTAATGAAATAAATACTGATAACAGATGTTCAACGGTTAGATTGAATGATTTTTGTGTTACACTATGAATTGACTGAAGTGAATTTAGGAAAATGTCTTTCGGATAAATTGCTGAATAAAACCCTGTTACTCAGATGAATAACTTGCTCTGAGTTTAATTATGAGTATGAACAAAACTGTACACTTTGAAAAAATTCAAAAAAGTACGATAAATTGTCTGGTACTTCTTGATTTCTATTAATTATGGAAATAAAACTCATTCACAAACGAAATTGAATGTTTAAATTTTGTTCACTATTATAAACCTCAATATATTGCTTTGTATCTAGCCATTTTTTAGCTTTAAGCTTACTTTTAGGTGATTATAAATGTTGATAGGCATAAGGACATGACCGTGAATGAGATAGGATAAGATGAACATATGTAATTCATGGTGAGAGTGAGTAAAAGAAATAAACCAATTAGTATAGTAATGAACAAAAATGTAGGATCCTAGTAAACTGATGTTATACAGGTTCGAATGTTTCCCACCTTCCATTGATGTGATTTTAATGCTTAACATGGTTTTTTAGATTATGGTGTATAGCTTATGTGTTTATTTACCTTAGAATAAAAAAATTGATGTTCTTTACTGTTAAAATGTAAAAATAATTTTTGTTATATTATTACCTAACTTTATTCAGTTTCTAGTTATCTAATCTTATAAACTTTTATCAATAAACACCTTATTAGGTAAATATAATTATAAAAATTCATTAGCAATAAACTCATTAACAGGTATATTTTTTTATAGTAGAACTCAAGAGTGGATTAAAACTAGAACACCATTGAAAGTCTAGAATTAGCGGACGACCATTTCGATGTAGTATGGATTACTCAAACAGTGCGCATCCACGATCCTGAACGCGAGATTCAAACCCAGAATTTTAAATCTTGATTCATGATCTCAATCAAAAAACTTAACAATCTTCACAATTCCATACTGATAGTTCTAAAAGTGATTAACACTTGACATCTCCAAAAGTTTAATTCAATCAAGAATAAAAACTTTGTGTTGTCAGGTATTAGAATGCTAAATTCTATCTGTAAATTGTTCATTTTTGTATACATTTTACTTACTTACGCCTGATACCAATCACAGAGAAACAAAGACCACCCAAAAACATTCTCCATCTAACACTGACATGACTAATCATTCCCACTTCGTTCCACTTGCTATTCATCATTTTCATATCCGCCCACAATTCACAAGCAGTGTGTTATTCAACTTTCCTCTTTTCCGTTCACATTCAACATCCCAAGTTACAGCTTGCCTCGTGATGCACATTGGTGGTTTTCTCAATGTGTGTCCTATCCACTACCAGCACATCTTCCTAATTTCCTCTTCAGCTGCAAGTCAGTTTGTCCTCTCGCACAGTAGGCTGTTCCTGATGCTATTCGGTCAACGGATATTGAGTATCTTGCGTAGACAACTATTTAACAAATACTTGTACCCTTTTGATGATGGCTGTGATATTTGCCTAAGTTCCATCTCTATACAGTAGAACTATGTGTCCTGACGTTCGTATTGAAGATTGTGACTTTGACATTGGTTGACAGTTGTTTCGAGTTCCATGAGTTCTTCAACTGTAGGAATGATGCCGTTGCTTTGCCAATCCTTGCCTTCACGTCTACATCGAATCCTCCTTGTTCATCGATGATGCTTCCCAGGCACGTGAATGATTGCTCATTTTCCAGAGTTTCACCATCAAAATGTGATTGGGTCGGTGGTATACATTTTAGATAGGCCTTTATTTTTTCAGTGAATATATCCCTGATACTTCTAATGTATGTTTATGTATGGAAACTGTCTTTCTTATATTCCACTTTTCAAATACAATATTACAGATTAAAATAGTCTTATCATTTTTTTATACATAAGTGTTGCTTACTTATTTTTACGGAAATAAATCCAGTTTAATGCAGCTTAAGAGATTCAGCAGACTTTTGTAAAAGAATATGTAAATAAGTGAGAGAGAAAAGTTGTAAAGCCTTATAAACTACTAAAATAATAATAATAATGATAATAATAAATAACCAAATTAAATTAACAGTTAACCAATCAAAATAAAATTTCCCAAAATTTATTTATCAATTTGATTGGATAATTGTATACGAACTGATTAAATTTATAATGCACAGTCGTTTGTTTGTTTGTTTCTTTTCTTCTATATGAAATGCAAATACACAGAATTCCCATGTTATTTATTCAGTTCAATGAAGTTAAACGGCTTTATTCAACAGAATACTTCATTAAATTAAAGTTTATTAAGTTTATGATATAAACTTTCATTAGAATAGAAGTGAGGTCATTTGAGTATTTTTTCTTATTTTTTTATTCCTTTGAGTATTTATAATCCTAATATGAATAATATGAAAATTTATACTTATACTGTATACAGTAAAAATAACAATCAAGTTGAACTATTAATAATGATTTATTTTATTTGTATGACTTTTATCACCTTTAAAACCATAAATAACTCACTTGGGATATGATTAAATGTCGTAGTTTAGAGCCTATTACCAGCTTTTCGGACTCGATTTCAGACAGTATACCCCCCCCCCGAAAAAGTGTTTATAACTCTTTTTTTCGATCAGAATATTTTGACCAAAGTGAAGTTAACTAACAATTAACTGAATATAAACTATCTACTTGAAATAACAAGAGTTTTCAATAAAGTTGCCTATTCACTGAATAGAATCGAGTAGAACAACTTTGAGCCTTTAACTTGAAATTCAAAAAATAGATTAGATTTATCTTAGTTATATATAATATACCCTTGTGGGCCAGGGTAATTTTACATTGGTTTTCAGGAGAACCAGACACCATCCGGACTTTCACATAAAAGCCCTAGCAGTACAGCTCACCCCGTTTAGCAGGGGAACCAGACACCGTACAGGCTTTAATAGATTTATCTTGCATTACATAAAATGGTTGGTAAAATTATCTCAAGACGTTTAAAGTTATCAAAAAAACATCCATTGCTACTATGGGGTACAAATGACTGGATGAAATACAATAAGTGTTTACATTGTACATAATATGTTAGCCAAATGTTTTTTTATTTCAGTTATGCTCTATTGCTTCATCAAAGGTTTACAAAATGTTAAAAATGATAACGATTCCGAAGTTTGACTTTTCCACATTGTTGTTTTATAACTCCATCTCACTAACTCTCCAGAGAATTTGTTAATAAACATTTCGGGGGTGTCGATAAATTTCTTATAAAACTTTTCCACTATGAAAATGACTTATAAGGGAATCAATAATGTGGTTGTGTCGGCAATTAGATAAATCATATTACGTAACAATAAGACCAGAAAACTGATGCTAAACTAACTAATAAGTTTACAAAATCTTTGTATGCTCATAGTTTTGTTTATTTCTGTAACGAAACACTTGTGATTCCTGGTACTTACTGGCAAACTTATAGTTCTTGGTTTGTATTTATTAGTTGTTTGAATTTTGCATTGATGTTTAGGACTCCAATTAATCAGTCTTTTGCAGGGATTGCCTCGATACTGCTACAAAGTCGCAAACCTTTTTCAAGCAGAGATAGAAGGTAGCTAGCAGTGAAATCCTAGATATGCATTTCGTCATATTTACGACTCGTTAACTGTATTTACCTGCATCCCAGAATTGATATTCATTCCGGGACTCGAATCCAGTACGTTCTGTCTTAAACGCTATCGTGTTGATCTGTGGCTACCTGGACTCAGTCGCTAAGTAGATTAAGCAGTGACGTTTGAATAGAATGAAATGAAAACTTTGGACTAAGTGCCTGACATCTCATTATATGCTTCGACATTCGTGTTAGCATAAACAAGATGTCATCATAATAGGTAGTGCAATACTAACCAACATTATCAGTAACATATTATGTAATAAAGGGGTATTTATTTGTTTTTACTTTAATCAAATTAACCTTACATTTTACTTTCCGATTGGCTTACAGAAAGATTTTAGTGTTATTTCAAGTTCTATTTAACAAGCTACTGATATGCTATTAAATAAGATTTCCCTAGTCTGTTTGTTAATACAGATGAAATGTTTCTACTCTACTCTTTATTTTTTAACAACTCTCCACAGAAATGCTTCAGTCAGCATTCAAAGTGCTCTCATAATGAAATTGAAAGCACTTTTGATTGACTGAATAATTAGTTGAATCACAATCTCAAACACTCATGAACTGGATTTGTTAATCATGGCCTTTTATGCACTACATATTACCTATTTTTATTAGTTTAACAAATGTTACCTGGAGTTTTTTCCATAACTAAGAACGTAACTAATTGTTTCACTGTTTGTAAGAAATAATTTCAGTTTGATCAAATCGATGTTAAATTTTTTTACGGGTAATAGAGGTATGATGAAAAGTCTTTGATGAATACTTTTTCCACAGTTCCTACTGACATGAGGCAACTTTCAATCAATGTTTTACGAGGGAATAGTTTGTTAAAAATATCTTCGGGTTATTCTGTAAAGTACTTTTATTTGTTACAGAAGATCGTCTTAACAATAATCAACTAATGTAGGGTAGACAATATTATATTCCGGAGTTCTCAAAGCTTAACAACGTTTCCTTGATCATATCTGAAAGGTAGTTAACATTGTGTTGGAGACAAGTATTTACTTGTGAAATTCTTATTTCATATCTATGCCCGATATCACTATCATATATTACTAATATTAGAAACCAGCCTTAGTAGCATAGCTGTTGACAGAATAGTACAGATGAAACTAGACTATAGAGAATCTGCTGCGCTTAACAAGCTATATTAAGTCTAGACTCATATAGTTAGCTGTGAAGTTAACCTACTGTTACTATCATAGGTGCAAGCTTCCATTAATGTCTGTGGAGAACTTTTTCGCTGAATCTTCTCAACATAGTATTGAGTTAAAAGGATTTATCCAACCGCTAAACCGGTCTCTTAGTATTAAATTATTTACAGATTAAGATAAATAAAAGTAAACACATTGTTCAAAATAATCAGCACTCAAGAGATTTCGAATTGAAACTTTTCTCTTCACCTTGATGGATCTGACTTTCATTATTCAATTGAGCGATTTCTTATTTCATGTTCCTAGTTATGTTTCTTCATTTTTTTAGCCTTATTTATTTTACTGTTAATCTACCTAATTGAGCCCTTGTCATTACATAACCCTTGACATTAATTTCCAAATGTAAAAAAAATATTTCGAGAATCTTCACACTTGATAGCAAAAATATGCATTTATTTGGGTATTCTATAGTCCTTCCACACTTGTTGTTATTCCTCCAATCTTCATTAATATGATACAATGTATATTGGTTGCAAATAATCATTTATAGTTTGTAAGCACCTAACCTATACTTACATTTAATTTAGCCTTCCAGTCAACTTATTTAGCAGAGTTATTCGAACGGTAAGAATCTGTCAATAATTTTCTATTATTATTATGTCTGTATGAACATGTATGCTTGATCACGCGTTAGAGTCTATACACATACCCCTCTCATATCTTAGTTATTAGTTGCATAAATCGCATGACGACTCATCTGCTTTACCCTATAAATGTGCTTGGATCTCATCAATCAATTCTGCTCATTATCCAACTCTTAATTCCCATATGTATTTGCTCACTCACATTCACATTTTTGGTCTAATTCGTTGTTTGCGGCTTAGCGCTGCTTTGTACTGTCTTCTGAAATCTTGCTAACCTATAACAATTATGAGGACAAGTGGTACACAAAGCCTTAGGAACTATCTTGAAGATGAACCACAACAATATCATGAAGCGAATTTATTTTATTCTGCTACTTCTTTTGTTCTTGCACTACCCACTTAAACCTTTTA
The DNA here is from genome assembly GCA_944470405.2 of Schistosoma mattheei. Taxonomy (NCBI): domain Eukaryota; kingdom Metazoa; phylum Platyhelminthes; class Trematoda; order Strigeidida; family Schistosomatidae; genus Schistosoma; species Schistosoma mattheei. Next base: position 67,274,754 of record OX103943.1, on the reverse strand, counting down.
CCCCTCGTTGAAGAGCATAAGATAGTTCTTGCATTATTCAAGTTTAATAACCCACAAAATTCCAAGTACCAATCTGCTTTCTATTTTTACTAGTAAACTAATGGGTCTTCCAATGGTAGACATTATATCAATTTATAATACATGATTTTACGGCTACTCATAGGGGAATAGTTGCACATGATAAATAATTAAAATTTCGAGTTCTCTCTGGAGGATAAATGAAATTTCACAGTAACAAATCATACATTTACTTCATAAGAGAGTTAGCTGAACTCTCAGAGTTGAAGATACACAATCACTTTTGGATTTCAAAATATACCAAACTATAAAAAAATATATTATTTTTATTTATAACAATCAACCCAATGCTCAATTTATTCGAAATTATCAAATCAAACCTTGGTAATGACACCTACAAACTATAAAAAATGTCAAAATTCCTGCTTTCGTGAGATTTTTGAATTATAGCTGCATTACTTATGAGTAATTAGATTCTTACTGTACAATTTTCTTCCGTGCACTTAACTGGTCGACAGTAAACTATTCTCTCATAGGTAGGTATACTTTGTCAGTTCGGCTATATTGAACTGGTCGTTTTATGCTTATCTGTGTCAAAAGTAAGCTACTATTCCTGGGCTCATCACCTTGAATGTGAATTTCCTAACCTAAACTAATGATTGCTTATTTTAGATCCATTTACTGTTTATTCATAATCGTATATTATTTCTCTGAGAAGCCTTAACAGTTTTCTCATTTTAATCCAAATTAGGTGGATTATTCCGGTGAATTTGACAACTTTCATACAACAAATAAATGCAACGTAGTATAAGTCACTAGCATGCACACAAACGATCTAGACAATTAAGTGAAATATACTCTATCAGCTTCATATTCTGTTAGGAAGGTTGAAATGGAAATTACATTTATAAGACAGTTTAAGTTACCTCAGACTAGTAAAAATAATGATATATTTGTTCATATTTAGAGAATCATACTAACCTGAAATCTTAGTAATGATTAACTGTGCATCACAAAATACTAATTATGACAATTCTTTTTAATGACTAATTAAAAACCATAGTGGTTAGAGTATTTGGTAACGACAGTATATATTTTTGATTAGGTATAAAGTTGATCTTACAATACATTGTACCATCAACTGACTGATGATACCGTTAATGAATTACACTTAAATAACAATTGATTTCTTAAAAATCTTCGTTATTTCAGTTATAATCATTCACTAGTACACATATTTGGTGAAAGCTTTTGTCAGTATTTATCAAATAACCTAGGGATTGTACGTCTATCCTTCAAAGGTACATCAGCAGCAAACAATCTAACAGGATGAGTTAGACTTTTCGCTAGTTATATATTTGTGATGCATGATACTTATATCGAGAGTCAAACAGTATGTAACACCAACCAGAAGTGGAATGCCTGCCAAAAGAAGGTTGAGAAGATTGAACTGAAGAAAACAGAGAGGAATTGATAATTGAAAGAATCATGAGGGATGTGTAGGACAATTGATAGAAGATTTGCAAATGAACTATTTAATGTATGTTTTTCACATTTTGAGAAAGAACTCTGTAATTTTGCATTAAACAATAAATTGAATGTCCCCAACTAAGTTCTCATTCACTACATATTGAGATGTATGAAAGTGTTTAATTGATGTGAAATTCTTGTATATACCATGATTTTATCTCTAATTCTGACACTCTCGTTAACCAGTAATATATACAATCGCTGTATGAAAAATGTACATTCGCTGAGAATTTGATGAACATGATAATTTAATATAAAGATAAGAATTCCGATAACGATTAAGCACCCAGCTAACCCATTGAAGTTCTTTCCAATGAAGGAATATTGATAAATCAATATTTTAGAATTTATTAATTTATCTTGTGTTAAATTATATAAAAAATTTTCTAAAATTTATTTTGATCACTTGCTAAATTAAACAAAAATCTATAAATTGATAAACGAGAACCATGTGATCAATACTTGTTTCTCTTATCGGTTGTTAAACGTAGAAAATAATCGACAATAATCATGAGGAATTAAGTTAACTGAAAGGTTTTTATGTTCACCTCCTTATAGACCCTTAATCTTGCGATTTCAAGTCATTCATTACACCTGATCGGTAATTATCTTAACATGAAGCATTATCATTATAACTTGAAGAATGAATGCAATAAATTAAAAAGGGTAAGAATTTGTATAATTGAAGCATGAAAAGGAGGAGAAACAAAAAACACAACAGTAAGAAGGAAAACCAGGGCTCTTTATTTTTCAACATCTTTTAACAACGATTACCTGTCCTAAATTAAAAAGTCAAGCAAACACATGATATAGGAAGTATATCTATGAGTTTCCTTTAACCTGCGAGCTACAAGAACTTGAAAAAAATACACTTTTAAGTTTACCAATTGTTGTGAACACGAGTCAAATCACAGGAGTAATGGTACTATGGTCAAACGGATATTAAAATGAAATTCCGTAAATAATCGGGAAGAAAAACTTTTCCTATCGATTGAGTAGTATCTGATCAGTCGACATTTTTCACTTAGTCATGAACAATACGGTTCAAGTTTGAACTTGTAACTAATTAGCTGACAGATAAATACTCGAACCACTAGTTCTCTGTTCAACCACGTTTAATGAAAAAAAGGTTCAAATGTCTGATTGTTTTATTTTGTTGTATAAATCATATCAAGTAATTACAGCTTTCATCTGGTTCCCCTGAAAGTAAAGAAAAATAAACGATGAACATAAATTGAACTGTGATGAGGAAACATTACTTGTACTAACGTTATACTGTTATGGAATCAACAAACAGAAGACATCGCTAAGAACTCCAATAGCTGACGTATCATGTCTATAAATTGAATTTTACGTCTTAAAAATCTTTACTACAATTAGTAATTCAAGTTAGTATATCAAAAAATATATACTGGTTCCACTTAGAAAACTTACCCAATGATAAATATAGATGTTCAGTGATTCTGTCTCCTATAAAAACAGAGATTGTTAATGAAGACTACATGCAATCGACCTGTATGTTTTTACAGACGTACATTACAAATTGACATCACCCATGTACATTGTGTTGAATTTTAACATAAAAATTGTAGACACTGTTGAAATAGACTAACTAGCATCAAGAGGTTGTAGAGAGACGACAGAAATCCTAAATTTATGGACAAATCGTTGTTTAAAGTCTTAAGAGACTACTAGCGTTTTCATTGAGCTTTGTAACTATACCTAATCCCTATTTGTGCCTTTCAGTTTATTGGAATGACTAATATTAAACTTACTTTTACTTATTTATTTAGGCAAATAAATATTAGTAAAAAGGGGCACCGAATACACGTGCACCAAACAAGTCACTTGATTTGTGTGTGAGCTATGATACCCATGTAAATTTTCTGTCGAGTGGAAAAGGTAAGTGGAAGCCAGTTTATTTAATCCCTTTGTCTGAGACAATTGATCTGCTGACAATTGAAACCGAAGACGAGTTTGAAAGATATTACATTATGACCAAGGAGATGAATCTAAATGAATAGAAGTTTTGTAAACATCTGGACCATCAGTGACCGATTTTGTATTACGATTTGAGCTTAGGTTTCAGTTGCAGAGGAAATCAAGTAGGTATAAGTAAATGTTTATTAGTTCCCTTCATATCTGAACACTTGAAAACAAGCATTTAAGTCATTAGATGTCACAACTATATATGTTGAATAAGTTTGGTTGGACTCATTCAGTTGATGGTAGAACTCATCTCAGACCGTAATCTATGGAACTATAGGTACAATTTTAAAAAGTATGTTTCTCTTACTAGTTACTTCTTGCTTTGATTGAATCTTCTGTCTCAGTAACATACAAACTGGTGCTGATAAGCATTCAATTGATCGTTCCACTAATATAACTTAAACTGAATGGCAACTGAGGTGATATCAAAAACCTAGAGAGAATCCGGTTTTTGACGAAGAGAAACTTGACAACTCATATCATAAGCAATTTGTAGTCCAAGAAAATGCATAAACGGACTAACAGTCGAACTATTGTGCAAAAAACAAACCATTTATTCTATATCAAGATTTTGGAATAGCAAAGGAAAGTAATCACTGTTGAAGGATTATTGTATATTAACAGTGAGTGTGCTTTATTCACACAAAAACTTTTTGAAGAATTCTACCTGGTAGTGTGATATATTATAAAAAGTCTGTCTAGAAAGTTCAAGAAAAGTGTCACATGCAGGTTAAATTACCCAAGCAAACGGTAATCGGATTCAAGAATATACATACTTCAATACCACTTACATGTCAATTCGACGTCGTTTTGCTTCTAACTGGCGTGCTTCTTTTTCTTTTCGCTTGATAGAATGTACCATTTTCTTATATACATTTTTGTGTTTTTTTGGTAACATTAACTCCCTTAACTTACGTTCAGCGTTTGCTTCCTCCTTCTCTTTGTAGATCTTAACTGTTTTGCTTTCAGCTCGACCAGGTGTTACTTTGGGTTCCTTACCTAGTGTTGTTATTCCCCACATAAGAGAAAAAATGACTTAAAACTCGTGGGAATAATTATATTTTGTTTAGATCAAAAATAACTTGGAACGATCTTTATTTTAATTGTTTAACCATCACATAAATAGAATAATAACTATAAGTAGTTTGTAATATTCTAACTTAATTATGTGCGTAACAATGAACCATAAAATGGTACAGTTGGAAAGACCAAATACACCTTTACAAACCATAACAAATTCCATTCCAGTTGGAGATTACATTTTTCGCTCGGACATTGAGAATACTGATCTTAAAGCAAGGAGACCTAGCAGACACAATCCTGTTAGTTGGAAATGTTGACAACTGAGAAGAATGATTCAAAAGTAATTAAGCTACATATGCGTTTTAAAAATACTGGACATCACATTATGGTATGTATGTAAGATTCACTTCATTAAAATTTGATTTCACTAATTCTATCCTTTAAGGAGGTTTGGTAACCAGAATTAATAAATAATCGTGCTAGGTCCCAGACTACTTTGTTTTTTAAATTCGTCCAATCCATTGTGAATTATTGACCGCGATGAAGATTTGTGTATTTCAGTGAACTATTTGAAATTATCCTATTAAAGTCTATTATATCAGTCAGTCAGTCAGTCACTTACAACGTAAGACCAGGCACATACATGCATCGGTCCAAGTTACCACACCTCATTAGTACAACAAGATGAACACCAAATTCATAGAAGCAGGGAGAAAGAATTAGTTCGTAGAAATAAAGGTATAAGGTAATTTTAATCTCATGGTTTAAAGGAAGATAAATAGTGTACACACCTACGTTATTGTGATCGACTCTGAGCCATGTCACACAGAGTCTTCAACCACTAGTTACAATAGTCGCGCAGACCTCAACCAAGTAGTCTGCATCTACCAACATCACTCAGACCAGATGTTAGTGACTTCAAGGACTGATACCATGTTTTGGTTTGGCCGACCCTAACTTTTTTCCATCCATTTCTAACACTAGTCAGCATTGCGCGTCGTGGTAATCGGTGGTTGGGCGTGCGTAATACGTGATCCAACCACCTCAGTCGATGAAGATTCACGACCTCATCAACTGATTTACTATCATTACCTAATATCCTGAGTCTAAGCTCATTATTACTTACCCGGTGATCCCAGCAGATGCGAGCAATATTTCTAAGACATCTGTGATCAAATGCTAGTCACTTACGAGTATCTTCCACTCTTAATGGCCGCGTTTCGCAGCCGTAAAGTAAAACAGAACGAACTCCTGTGCAATATACTTGTTCTTTATTTGATAGACGGATATGTCGCCTTCGTCACAAGTGATGTAAATTGGCAAAGGTCATACGAGCTTTTCGAATCCGTACTGAGATTTCATCAGATGCCAACCCATTAGGACTGATCAGACTCCCAAGATAAGTGAAGTCGTCGACGCATTCAACTACTTCATAACCTATCCTTATTTCAGGTGTTGACGCAGGTCAGTTCTAAAGCAGCAACTTGCATTCAGAGGGGGAGAAACGCATTTCACACACTGACCTTATGTAATATACACAAGGTCTGTTTTTTCTAACTTCTATGGAGAATAACCGTACAGTGTTTCCGAAGCACCCATTCACTGATTGAGCGACCAGGAAATGGAAGTGCATTAAACTAGCACAAGTATTATAATAACGAAATAGTACATTTGTAAGGGAAGCAACATGCACTACGTTGCGCAACATCGGTAACCCGATTTTCTACTCATTGAAGGATTAAAAGTAAGTTGTTTCATTATTATAAACAATCCAACCTTGGTATTAATATATACTAGCCCAAATATTATAGGTGAAGAATTTACATCTGTGATTTAGTGGTAAAACCAGGGTCGAACCCTATTCCACCTACTTTCATTTGTACGGCCGAACAATATTACTAGCCCTAACACAATGTAACTCAAAACTGAGTATGCAAGCTTGCATTTGTCAGATGGGTATCATAATAATGGCAATAATAAGTGTTTTCATCAGTGATTCACCTAATATTACCAAAAGACTACGTGCAAAAAATATTGAGAAAGCCAAGGCTCAGTCAAGTACAAAGCATACCTTTTGAAACTTTCTTAAGCTTGGATCGCTCCTTTGTCTGTACATTGGTTCTTAAATCATTTTCTTCTTTAGTGGAAGAATCATTCAAAAGGTCATTATCCACTTCTGACTGACTCTCGATAGTGCCTTCAGACTGGGCTTGGACTCTAGCTCCACGGATTTCAGCCAAACTCACCAAACCAGCAAGGTAATCTGCCTCTGGTGGACGATAGATAGATGCACCATCCCCAAATCCAGGAGCAACACCGACAAGTCCACCACGGTTTGAAAGTGACATAACTGCAGTGTCTAAAAGTTCATCAGTACCAGAACTTCCAATAAACGGACTTAAATGAGGTGGGAGACTACAACCCGGTAAGTAATCTTGTGTTGGCAACAGTCTCCCTGCATTTAAACAGTCGAAAACCCACTGTGGTTGGACATAGTAACTGTCGTTGAATAATAATAGAAGTAAGACTTAGTTAAGAGATATTAAACACTATTCTAATAATTTGTTTAAAAATTCTAATGACTAAACCGAACCTTACATAAGCGAAACCAATGTGGCTTTTCTGTGTGAAATTCACTCGGTCGACAGTAGCTACGGAATTCATTTCTTTAGGTTAAACAGAAGAAAATGACAAAGCAGAAGGATTAGAGGTGTCAACTTATGCCGTTCACGACAATGCTCATGGTAAGCATTCGCATAATACACTTACGTCTTTAAGCGGTCAAGCATATTGATCTAGTAAACAAAACATCTACGGTGGCATATATTATTCGTTTTGAATCGATAATCTAGAAAAGATGTATCCCATAAAGTTAACACATTTTATTCCACAAAATATGTAGTAAAATTGCTTCATATTTAGCTAAAATGTTCACTTAATAGAAGATAACATCAATACTCTAAATCATTAACCACAAACAGACCAGTTCTGGGTTTTATTATCCTACTTAAGAATTTCGAGGCCTGTTAGCTTCCCTAGAGTTAGACTGAAGTTGGGAGTATTACGTTCGGTCTTCAGTTTTACTGTCAGTATGTAATGAGGTATCTAAGATCACATTTTTGTGCCAAGTTACATTTTGCTTATACTCGTCTTCATACTCCAAGTACAGAGTGTCTATAGTTACCTACTTCTTTGAGTACACTCACTGGTTAATTTGTGCGAGATTGGTATGTGGGAAAGACCCAAGCTTTGTTACAGCAGTTCATCCGGCAACCAAGTTTCTGGTTAAAATTTAATACAACGATTTCTGCTTATAGCCTTCACTTTTGACAGATAAAAAATTACGACGAATAATACATATTTAAAACTGTCATGCCGGCTCCAAGTAGTGAAAATAGAGTGAAACTGCTAGACAGCTTTCCATGAACGGGCAGAATAACGAATTGAAATCCCACAACGCGATTTTCCCAACTTTCAGTACAAGTTAACTATTATTAGATTCGGGTTGTCAAGTTATACATAAGTACAAACATGTGTCGCTTTTGCTGCAACTTGTTGGTAAAATAATAATACACTTATTAGTATTTTATTCAAAGGTATAATACCAAAAGATTATTAAACCAAAAAAAGTGAAACAATGAGTTGTCAGACAACTGTAAACTTTAAATTCCGTTGATTAGTTAAGCATCAATAATTCGGTTGAAGTGATTAACAGACGAATATAGAACTTACCGTGTCAATTTCATATCTGTCATCGGACGATCTACTACTTGGTAGTCAATAGTAGGGTCATCTTCTTGGAATGTATATCCTGGAGAAACAATTTTATCCCAGGAACACTCCCCGCCACAAGACCGTATAATCAAACATATTACTTCTCGTGGAACTTCACGCATAAGGAAAAACCGTTTGTTCTTGAAAAGCTTTTTCACGTTTTGAACTTCTATTTGCTTACTTATCGCTTGCGAAACCTGCTCATCAATAGCCTAGGATTATAAAGCAAACTTCAAGAGTTCAGTTATACCAAGGGATATTTTCAATCTACTGAGTTTTTTTACATTTTCTAAACAAATGAACATGATTTTACAAAAGAAAACGGATATCCAACACTAAAGTTGGTCGTGGAATAGTCATCAGTACAGAATACTCTCGAATAGCTTACAAGTTCGAGCACATAGTTTATAGCAGTATATTCCTTAAAACAGGTAAAAACCAGTTAACTATTAGTAAGCAAGCTGGAATGTCTCAAAAAAAGGATCACAGTATGTAAACAAATGAGTAAAATCTTATGTCATATGGCTCAACATCCAAACAGTTTCATCCATTAGAAAGTGAGGCATATATTGAATAAGATATAATTATACACCTAAGATTTTTAAAAACATGCTGATCTGCTAGGTTTGAAGCTATTACGAGCTCACTTAGTATGTGAACGGAACAAAGACTTGTGACCGTAGACCAATAAGCTAGCTATTTGATGCGTCCCAGCCCCGCTAACTAGAGGAAGAAGTCCAAGCTTGAGACGGGAAAGTATATTCCGCAACCCAGAAACACGAGTGAATAATAACAGACACAAATCAAACGTAAATATACAGCATAAAAGTGTCCTTGGGAAGCGTTGCAAAAACAGCATACCAAAAATACACAACGGACCAAGTGGGAAATACGAGATGAAGGTGAAAAGTGCGCTTTCGGCGTGAAAACAAGTAAATTTAAATTTTCAAAATAAAATTATAAAATTAGGGCATTTACCAAGTGAGTTCTGGGGATCTAACATCCCCAACAGGATTTTAAACTTAAACGCAGTAGAGAAAATGTCAAGTGTAACACAATGATCAAGTGCAAGCTTATGTGCTTGGCTCTGAATATCACTTCGTGGTGCTTAGATCATGGTATTACTCAAGTGTCGTTAATGTTAAAGTCTTATTAGTAACGGTAACTGTAAGTGATCTCTTGCCAACTTAATTTTTCACACGACCCTTGATTTATCTGACTGCTTATCACTACTTCGAATTCTCTGTGTACTATAGGGATCGGCTTTCGCAACTATATGTGCTAACAAATACTATTTCGAACTATTCTCCTTGGATGTTAATTCCTTCTTGAACTTCGCTTACTCTTCATGTCAGCTGCTAAGTCTTGAATCGCCGTGTGCTAGTTGTTGTAAATGAAGTTCACTCGAGGATATGTGGATTGCTTACTTTACGGGATATTTAGTTATTCGGACTACAAATGCTACTTATACTGTGTATTGCCCCTTTATAACCATGATTTTTTGCAAGCAACATGAAATATTTAGGTATGCAAAGTGTTTTATGTCATAATTTTTTGGTATCGTTAAAAATTAGTGTTTAAAATCGAACAGATATAAATCATGAAATAATGATTTTAACGAACAACGACTAATCCACTCACAAAACAATTGAAATTACCTGGAGCTCAGTCAAATCATCAACGTCAACATCGTTTGGCGGCTCTGTGCGTTTTAGTGGGAAGCTGAGGGACGACATAAACTAAAATTATGATTCATGGTGGAGATGAATACGAAACTACCTCAAAAAGGCTCTCTTTTTGGCCACAATAGTATCCATTCGGATCATGTTCAACACGCACAGCGAGTTTTGGGGGGTACACTAGGTTATTGATCCGGTACAAGCTGAAGTGGTTGAGTTATTAAAGAAACTTACTGACACATCAAAGATCCAATAAGTGTAGCATCAAATTCCAGACAAGTTGCTAGTATACGGTAATCGACATCAGTTGGGGTGTGAGTAACAGAAGCATGGGGCATAATCCAGACTACTGGAATTCCATCAATTTCAGCTTGAACATAAAATCCTTTTATGCTAATAAATGCCTTTTGACATAATTATTAGTTTATTCCAACTAACCTTTCGAACTGCTTGTGTAGCCACAACAAGATTCAAAAATTCCACACACAGTCTTCGACTGATAGAGATTAAAGAAGGGTGGAATTGGGTGAGTTTAGGAAGCTTCTCAAAGAGAAACAATAAGTTAAGGCTGTCACTTATATCCCGCAGAGCATCCTGCCTCGTAGGGTATCTAAAACTCTAGTGAATCAAGATATGGCAGATACCTTTCCTTTACGATTTGATGAAGCGTGTATCTTGGCTTATTTATCCTTACTCGAAACTCCTTCTCTTTATCTTTCTTTTCTCGTGCTTTCTTGAGCTTTACATGGAATATCCGAAGTTTTCTAAACGTTTCTATCAACGGTTCATGTGACAGAAACGCTATATCTTTTGCATTGTAATAAACCCTGGGTTGACTGTTTCCCTTTCCAACCTTTTTTCTGCTTCTGGGTTCTACTGGATATATCCCTTTCAATATACATAGCCGTCTGAAAAATGAGAGAACAAGTGACAAACCTACCTAAAATTAGGAAGGTTTAGCTGCAAGCGTCTCATTGCCTGCTTTTGACTGAGAAACGCGACAACCTGACCTTTCGTGTGCTAACATAGAAATGTAATACCTTCATAGCAGAAACCTACCTTTTTCTTCATTGTTCCCCCCATCACGCTTAAGCTTTTAAAAAATAGGTGACCTAGAAAGTGGCAATCTGGTATATTTGAACACGAAAACGGTCAGTATCTGAAATAACTAACTTCTGAATTTCTATATTTACAGTCTATGTGTATAGTTCAAATGATTGCTTGTGTCTTTTATTTGGGCCTCGAAGAGCGTATGTTTCTTTCTGTAAAACATTACTTTACTGTCCTAGCCATGTTGTAATTAACACACACGTTTGTTTCTTTTCAAAGATCATCTTTGTATCATCTTGGGGCTAAAGGGCTTCAGATCGATATAACTCTTATTGATGTTCAATTCTGGGGGTGAAAATACGTTCGCTTTCTTAATTATGATCAGAAAAATACATATGTAGTGACTCAGATTTATCACGAGAACACGACTGTTTTAATAAAAGCAATTATTATTATAACCAACTGTTCCAGTGCTTGTTTTAATGTGCTTTTGTTTGACTGCGCTAATGACAGCTATATTTTGCTTCCATTCTTATACTCACACTTTGATTGTAACTTCGAGCGAATTCGGTTACATTCTGTAACCAAGCTTGTATTCTGGCACGATCTCGGTATCCTTTCGATGCCACGAGATCGCCAGCGAATATATTTCGCTTTGGTCCATTAACTGTCTTCTGATATTTGGCCTCTCGGGGATTTTATGGATTTATTTGGTTACGTCCAACCTTCGCCTTCTGATTAACTTGGCACGTGTTTCTTTGTAGCGGTGTTCATAGTCACTCACGACTCGACGCCACGCTACACATATATTTTGGAAATACAAGATCGTATCATATGTAAATCGCTGTTCGCATTCAATAGCATAGAGTTATTGTCTTGAAATACAGGCATTCAATCGAGGCACAGCTTTTTTCGCTTGCTCTAGGCGCAACACCATATTCGGTACGTTAATAAAAAAATTCTTCATGGAGGCCAACATCTGTCCTCATACTATAAAGTTAAAGACAACCACCAAGTATCACTAAAACCAAAATCTCTAATGTGATCGAGATTACTTCTAAAGTCAACATTAGTTCAGTTACAGAAAATCAAGAATGTTAAGAACAGAGACAAACTAAAGAAGGTTCCGCTTGAAATGGATTGTTTAACTAGTCGGATCGGAAATTATTCAATATCTGAGAGCAACCAAGATATCTGATATGAGTGCAAATTCACTTTCCAAAAGGTCCACATACTAGCTAAGATAAATCTGTCTAACAGTGGGATGGCTCTGAACATATCGTCGCCAGTAAAGACAGAGATATACAATCACAAAACGACTGACTAGTTGCTCCGTAATGTCATTTAACTTTTTGGAATCCCGGATTGCTTTTGGAGACTGTGTTCATGTAACCAAAAATCTCTACTTCGGTTACTCGTATACTTCAGTCGACAGATTGAGTGGTAGCAGAATATAGGAATTCCCAGTTTTTTCAAGATGAGTTGTGGTAGCTACAGAAGGACCAGAATTTGGCTAAATGTAAACACCGTGAACGCGCACAGCCAGGCTCACTTAGTCCTATAGCACATACTATCAGACGATCTGAAGGTTTACCGGATAGGCTTATGTTTATTGAAAGACTGGGACAAGTCAATAACAGTCAATATGCTTTTGGTACTTGTATTCAAGTTCGAAACCGAATACATCTTGAAAACCTTTTCGCGATATTGCAAGGTAGTTTCATTACCTCTATTAGGATTGCTAACTGATGGGCTCACTGCTGAGGAAAATCCAATTCAATTCATCTACATGCTGATGAGACTTGTAATAGTACTCAAATAGTAAATATATGGGGATGTCTTTTTAATCAATGATCACGATTATTCCTGTTTTCGAGTGTCATGTGCTTGCAGATTTGTGGTCCAGTTCGGTGTTAGTACATCTATCTTTGTTACTATGATAATATAACTAGTCTCAAAACTGTAGATTTGTTATGATATGACCACCTAATCTATAAGATCTTACATAGAAGTCATATCATTGTCTACACTGAATCGTCCTGGTAAGGTCGTCAGCAACATGGTGTCCAGCGCTCCTAAAGAACACATTTAGGACGCAGATAGAACAATATATTTATTATGAACAAACGAGTTAAGTTACATAAGAATGACCACTTCCACAAGGCTGAGCCATCCTATCGGATTCATTTGATTTGTGTGTTCCCGCGTTCACCATTGTGGACCTTCTCTTAGTGTTATACGTTGAAAGTAAGTCTTCTCAGTAATTATATGTCCAGCTCCGAAGATCGTGTGGTTAGTAACCAATACCATCACAGGTTAACTGAAGTAACAGTAGTCTAACTACAGAGAGTAAGAATTCTAACTACTGTTCCAGTTAGTTTATTAAGTTTAGTTCGGTGTATTTGGTTACGAGGAGATTTTCTCGACCTCGTTATTATTTAACCATGATGGGATTTAGTAATACTACTATTACATATGAATTGTTATCAAAAATCAATTTAATACGTGAAAATAATGATAGTTATATGAATTTCGGACAGATAACTGACGGTAATTCGTTGAACACAAATGCATCCATGAGATATATGCTCTAGACTCAATGTTCTGCTGTGCAATAAATCAACTATGTATATTTACACATAGTGATCGATAATGCTTACAAGCCAGTTGCAATTATCAAGTTTTTGATAATATAAAGTTCGATTTGATGAAGTCGGGTGATTATAAGGTGTTGAAAATGATAAAGCTTATGTGACACAAATATAAGTGGCACGATGTATAGACTTTCACCTAGCTTTAAGCTCTACGATTTTATATCACCTTATGGTGACCTACTTTTATCAATAGAACGCGATTGGTGTAATGGAAACATTTATTATTATAACTGTACCAGTGATTGTTTGACTGTACTTTTTTGTTTAATCTTACGAAAACACACACTTTTCCGTTGTTTTTTACCTTGGACACACTCACGTACGCACTGTAGTCTCTGCCTGCAAGCTTTGGCACGATCTCTGCATTATTTCGACACCACGAGATCGCCAACTAATACATCCTAGCTACAATCGACAACTGCCTTTTAACGTGATAGTTGGCAAATAATCGATCTGTGGTGACGATCATAGTCAACTGCGACTCGATACAACTTGTTATGGATAATGTCCTCAATATCTGACTCCAAATAATAATATCCCGTAACTGAGTATTTTAGCTAGGCTTAATCTCCTAGTAGAATTGCGAATTTACTCGAGATTATTAAAAAGCCTGAACACCAGTTATAGAGATAGTTTATTGTTAATGAATAATAATAATCCACAAGCGCACGATGAGCAAGCACACGATGAAACAGAGAGAGTGAGTGTGAGTGAGTTAAAAATCCATATATATTTGAGAGTTAATCGGGTGTGGATAAATTATCGATTATCTGCACATTGCAACCAATAGGAGAATAGCTTAAGAGTTAATGTACAGACATGCATTCGATCATACACACCGAAATTAACATAGTGAATTGAGTCTGAGTTACAATGACTAGACAAATGATACAGTAGCCAAAAGGGCTTGCTACATAAGCTCCCATCCAGAACATTGATGTTTTTATGTACCAAAAAAAAAAAATTCGATTAACATCTATGTTCGACAAAGAGATAAAGAACGGAACTGTTTTTAAAATAAAAGTACAACTCAATATGATGAGTAAGCGTAAAATTGTAATAACAGCTTGTGTGTTGAAACGTTTCATATCATGTATATACAAGTGTAAATTTAACATTAATGAATTGTATAAAGTTAAAATGTAAGCATAATGGTGATCCGTGGGGCCAATAAAAAAAATAGTAATCAATATAAAGTAGGATTTTTATGTGTTATAAGAGTAGTCTCAGGATTTGGTCTAGATAAATATAGTGGTTGCTACATACCTATCTGGCCAATGTACTCTTCTTCCTGATCTTGTTGTAGTTTGTGCTGCTGCTGAATTTTGATTTGAAATGTTGCTTGTTGCAGGTAGTTTGAATGGTGCTTGCTCTGCTGCGGGTTTAGACGGTTTTACAGTTGCCTGTTTTTCAGTGTTCTCTAAAAATGCTGGTTTTACTCTATCGATGCTAACTGTATCATGTTTACCTGCTCTTTCCACTGTAACCGTTTTAGTGTCCTTTCGGATGATTTTAAAAGGGCCGTCGTAAGGAGTCTGTAACGGCTGTCGTACTCTATCATTTCTGACGAATACATGTGAGCATTTGTCTAGTTCGTTGGGTACGAATGATTTCACCTTTTGGGTTCGTGGTTTAACGGACCTAATGGATTCCATCTGCTGTTTTAATTGTTGTACGTAGTTGGTTATATCTGCTGGAATATCTGTTGCACGGTCAAAAAATTCACCAGGCAAACGTAATGTTGTTCCATAAACCAACTCAGCAGCACAACAACCGAGGTCTTGTTTGATGGTTGAGCGAATACCTAATAGTATCAAAGGGAGCTTGATATCCCATTTGTAATCTCCTCGTGCGGCCGTCAAAGAGGCTTTTAACTGTCTATGGAATCTCTCTATCATTCCATTAGCAGACGGATGATAAGCAGTGGTTCTAATTCTCTTTATACCGAAAGTATCTGTAAGTTGCTGAAATAGTTTGCTTTCGAATTGCGTTCCACGGTCGGTCGTAATTGTTGTAGGGACACCGAAGTTTGTAATCCAGTGTTTCACCAGCTTCTTCGCCACTGTTGATGCTGACGTGTCTTTTAACGGAACAGCTATGGGCCATCTCGTAAATCTATCTATACATGTTAGTATATGCGTGTAACCATTAGAAATCGGTAACGGCCCAACAATGTCGATATGAATATGGTCGAACCTAGCGCTAGCGGCGGGAAAAATTCCGGTAGGAGATATGATGTGCCTATGTACTTTTGACTTTTGGCATTGGACGCATTCCCGTGACCATTTTCTTACGTCTTTGTTTATTTTTGGCCATACAAATCTATCTGTGACAAGCTTTACAGTGGCTTTTATACCTGGATGAGATATATTGTGTAATTTCTCAAAAATATTTCGTCTCATACCGAAGGGTACAAAAGGGCGAGTTTTACCTGTTGAGGTATCACAAGCTAAGGTGTCCTTGTTGTTAATGGGGATGTTTTGGAATAATAATTTCGTTTCCTTAGACTGCAAAAGCTTTTGTAGCTCCGTATCGAGCTTTTGATGCTTTGCCATTTCTTGATAGTCTATATCAGGGGTCGAGAAGGTATTGATATTTAATCTCGATAGTGCATCTGCTGCCTCATTTGCATTGCCTTTAATATAGCGTATATCAGCTGCAAATTGTGAAATGAATTCTAGTTGACGAATTTCGCGCGGACTGTATTTATCATGATTGTGCATCAAGGACTTAGTTAGAGGTTTGTGATCAGTATATATCGTGAAAGAATTGCCTTCTAACATATAGCGAAAGTGTTTGATGGCTAAGTAGATAGCTAACAGTTCTCTACCGAATGTGCTATATTTTGTTTGCGTTGCGTTGAGCTTTTTTGAGAAAAATGCAAGGGGTTGCCATTGTTCATTGACACGTTGCTGAAGTACAGCACCTACTGCTACGTTAGAAGCGTCGGTCATTATTGCTAAAGGTGCATCAACCTTTCGTCGTGCGAGTAATGCCTCTGTGCTTAAAGCGCTTTTCAACTGATCAAATGCTTGAATTGCTTGCGGTGTCATTGCTAATGATTTAGCTCGTCCCCTTAATAAATCAGTTAGTGGTTTTGCTAAGTCTGCACATTTAGGGATAAAACGTCTGTAAAAGTTGATCATCCCAAGGAAACGTCGTAGTTTCTTGAATGAATCAGGCAAAGGATAATTTTTGATAGCTTGTGTTTCCTCAGGAACTGGTTTAATGCCTTGCTTATCAAGTACGTGACCTAAAAAGGTGAGGGATTGTTTTCCGAACTCACATTTGTCAGGATTGACCGCTAACCCATACTCGTTTAGCTTCTCAAAAAGCATTTTCAAATGCGTTAGATGTTCATTTTCATCTTTGCTTGCTATAAGTAGGTCATCTATGTAAGCATACACAAACGGTAAGCCCCGTACCACTTGGTCGATAAAACGCTGGAAACTTTGTGCAGCATTCCTTAATCCGAAAGGCATGCGGACGAATTCGTATAGTCCAAAGGGGGTAGTAATGGCTGTTTTAGGAACATCGTCCGGATGAATTGGAATGTGATGGTAAGCACGGACGAGATCAACTTTTGAAAAGATCGACACGTCAGATAGGCTATGAGTGAAGTCATGCAGATGTGGGAGAGGATATCTATCTGGTACGGTCCGGCTGTTGAGAGCTCTATAGTCACCGCACGGTCTAACTTCGGAAGAGTTTTTCTTAGGTACCATATGAAGCGGTGATGCCCACGGACTATCGGAGGGGCGTATGATGCCCAACTCAATCATTTTGTTGAATTCGTTCTTTGCGATAGCCAGACGAGAGGGATCAAGGCGTCTTGGACGTGCGAACACTGGTGGACCCTCTGTCTTTATGTGGTGTACGACGGTATGCGTCGGTTTGTCGTGTTTGAAACTCGGTCGTAATAAATCTGGAAACTGATTAAGTAAATTGACGTATTTGTCGTTCTCTTGATGAGGTTTAACTAATAAATGTATGGAAGTCTCATTTGATATAATTCCTCTAATTTCTTTACTTTGTTCGGCAAGGACAAGTTTCCTATTTCTGACGTCTACCAGTATTTTGTGGAATTGCAGAAAATCAATGCCGATTATAGGAACGAGGACGTCCGCTATGATGAAACTCCAGGAAAAATTAGATTTAGGACCGAAATTTAATTGCAACCGCCTTTTGCCGTACGTCTTGATGTCAGACCTGTTTGCAGCTTGTAATTTTAGTTTGGGGTCAGGTGTGTTTTTCTCGAGTGCAGTAGGTGGTACTACACTAACCTCTGCCCCAGTGTCGACTAAAAACTGTGTGCCGGTTCTTTTGTCTGTAACATATAATAGACGACTGTCTTGAAGTTTGTGGTCAGTGAGTGCAGTCGTCATTAACCTGCGGTCTTGACGTCCCTTTTTCTGTGTGCTTGCAAAGTTACAAGGCGGAATACATTTTCTAGCTTGTTTGCCATATGTTCTATGGTACCAGCAAATGTTGTGTCTAGTAGTGCTTGGACTACGTCGTCTACGGCTTGTGGATGTTCTTCTACGCTTGCTGTGGGAGGCATTCAATAATTGGATGTGAGCTATCTGTTTCGTAAGGATATCAACTGATCGTCGTAACTCGGCGATCTCGTCAGCTGAACTTGATTGGATTTGAGATACAAGGTGAGTCTTGGACCGTTCGTAAATTCTGTCGGCTATGTCTGCTAGCCTATCAAAATCAACGTCTTCGTCTCCCATTGCTAGTATCTGTTGAATGTTTTGAGGAAGACGTCTGAGCCACAATTGATATAGTAGACGTTTGTCTACTGTACGACTTCCTAATAAGTTTGTCATGTGGCGTTTTAACTGTGACGGTGTATTGTCACCTAGCTCGACGTTGGCTAAAAGTTGATCGATTGTCTGTTGGTCAGTGAGAGATGTGACACGAATGACCTCTCTTTTTAGACAATCGAATGGTGAGTCAGGATCCGGCTTAAAAATGACATCCGGCACTTGTTCAATGACGTCATCTGGCAGCAGTGAATTTGCATAACTAAATTTCGTACTCTGGTTTGTGATTTTGTTTGCTACAAAAAAGCTTTCTAAACGAGCGAACCAGAGTTCAGCCTTTCGTGAATTAAAAGTAGGTAAAGGTACAGAGATGGCACCCACGGAAATAGATTTAGATGAAAGGCTTAGCGAATTATCAAGTGCCATGATACGAAGAAGCAATAGTAATAATAAGCCGAGGATTGTAATATACAATATGAAGAGAAATCAAAAATAACAACAAGAAATATATATAAGACTCACCGAAAAGAAAAACTGTCACTTTTGGTTTAAATATGCGAATATACAGCAATAATTCCAAAGGAACAATGCTATGGATGGATTTATTATGACTGTTAATGAATTGTTAATAATTGTAATAGTAATTCCAATGTGAAGTTCTTTAAGATACGCTTGGAGAGTATGCAGCAGAATTCGTAGAGGAATGGTGTGTGTTCTAAAAGCGGTTCACCAATATGTTATGGATAATGTCCTCAATATCTGACTCCAAATAATAATATCCCGTAACTGAGTATTTTAGCTAGGCTTAATCTCCTAGTAGAATTGCGAATTTACTCGAGATTATTAAAAAGCCTGAACACCAGTTATAGAGATAGTTTATTGTTAATGAATAATAATAATCCACAAGCGCACGATGAGCAAGCACACGATGAAACAGAGAGAGTGAGTGTGAGTGAGTTAAAAATCCATATATATTTGAGAGTTAATCGGGTGTGGATAAATTATCGATTATCTGCACATTGCAACCAATAGGAGAATAGCTTAAGAGTTAATGTACAGACATGCATTCGATCATACACACCGAAATTAACATAGTGAATTGAGTCTGAGTTACAATGACTAGACAAATGATACAGTAGCCAAAAGGGCTTGCTACAAACTACAACCTCTTAACCTTTGGTAGCCCAGACACTCTTATGAAACAATCGGGGATATTAGAATTCATTGTCTTGTAACGTAGAGTCGAGTCGAGATTGACTATGGACACCACTACAATGAGACGCGTACTAAACAAACCAGAAGGCGAACATTGAACGTAACCAGATTTATTTCGTTGGCGATCTCGTGGTATCGAACGACTACCAAGATCGTGCCAAAAGAAGTACAAGTGGAATGAGCGGGCAGGAGTACGAACGTACGAGGTCACAATCCGCGGAAAAGTAATGGAAGCACAAAATGTCTGTCATTAGTACAGTTAAACAAAATCACATTAAAACAAGCACAGGTACAATTGGTTATGGTAACAATAATTGTTTTCACTATACCAATTGCCTTCTCGTGATAAAAGTAAGTCACTACAGTCTAATGGTCACATATAGACCAGACTTGTATTCAATAAATATACAGAAAGCCCGGATGTATTCTTCGAAATTAAATAAGGCACGGAAAAATGTGATGAGGAATTACTAATCAATACAAACATCACATCTTATTATTTTGAGCTAGACAGAGTAAGATCAAATTTATCTGTAGATGTTTATGGGATGCATATTCCAGACAAACGGAATAATCAGGAAAATCGTCTGGAAAAAACAGCAGACAATGCAAAGCAAGCAGGAAGTGTTTTATATTCAATCGGATAAGCAGTGTAAATTACCCAAGCGTGTATGAAGTAGGAATATAAAACAGACTAACTAAAAATTATCTGCGTGGCCTAACAAAAGTTAGGAGTTCAACAAAGTTTTCAAGTGTGTTCAAAAAAAGCTAACATGTATGGAACATAATACGGCATATATTCATATAGGTGTATAATACGGTCTAGGTACTAATACTCTCAGTCTATTTATTCCCATCATTTCTATCTTACTATTGTTACTTTTTGAGTACGATACAATCAATTTCTCTGAGAATACCGAGTTTGATAAAAAACCACTAACATTATGAAAAATTCGTCCAATCGAAGGAAGACTTGTGAGTTGACTCTTTCTCTTAATTACTTCGTATATCTATACTGGTTATATAAACCTTATAAATACATTCCACTTTGCACGATTGAGGGACGCGCGAAACCGAAGTTCATAGAACAGCGACTTATCTAAAAAGAGGTTTTTTATTGAGTAATAGACATAAGTTAGTTACAAACCTCAACTTGTGAGGTATTTGTGATGTATGTCTGGGAGAAAAAGGGCTTCCTGGAGTAACATGAGAAATAACTATGACAAGCATGAAAGCCGTTGCGTCCAAACAACGGTTAAGGACCATACGAAATTGAGTATAACTTTTACAGGAAGTGAGAGAAAGTAATTATATTGATAAATACAATAAATGTCATAAATACATGTAAATATTTCAGAATATTACACGACAAACTTGTTACAGCGTACTTGTGAAAATTGTTAAAAATACATCTATTTACTGAATATTATTAAGTAGCGTAAAACAATCCACAAAAACAAGTTGATGAGAGAAAAAAGTCAGAAAACCTCAGCAAACTTAACAGTGGAGGTTAACGTTGTTTAACTACTAGAAAATGGAGGAGGATGTTGTCGAAGAAGCTATCACATACATCGTGCCTTAAATTAAAAACACCCCTAGATAGGAAACATCCTAGCTTACTTGGAACACAGAACTCCCACCACTTCCAAAAAGGTGAGTGTAGAATAAATGGAAAGTTCCTCAGAAGATTCTGACTGCAGCTCCTGAAATTGAGAAATAAATGCAATGCTGAAGTGTGAAGCGATAGGAGATATTTGTAGGTCTATCTAGCAGCTAAAGTTTAAGAAAACCTAAAATATTTCTAAAGTTTCATATTACATTCAGAGTTTGAGGGGTTTCATTGTCAGTACAGTTGGTTCTCGGAATTCACGCTGTTTTGGGTTCAAATAAATCAAAAGACGATTGTAGCCAGTAATGCCTAATAATAACGTGACGGACGCATAAGATGGGGTAGAAGAAGTATTACTAGAAAAAAAACGTAGCAACAAACAAGACTAATTCTACCTGAACAATACATATGAACACCTGATAAAACCCAATTATCACAACAGGAAAAATATTCCCATCAATCAAGGAACAATATTTTACCAAAATATAAAGGACTGGGTAAATCATTTCGCCCTGAAGGTAGCCAGTCAATTATAAAGTGAGAATTATTTATGAATTGCTGTGACTATACAATTAATTACCAGTTATCAACAGCAGACTACTCCAACAAACAGGAAAGGCGCTTCAATATTAGTAACTGAGAACAGGACAATGGACGATGCATTATAAGCCAACCTGTCTGGATGTCATTTTAAAACATTTAGCTCTTTGAAGAATAAGTAACTTAGGTCCTCCATGATTAACACCCCCCAAACTGTCTCCACAGAGTGTGATCTAGGACTATCAACCAAAGAGAGCTTGGACACCAGCTCAAACTACATGGAGGATATAACCAAATCAAATGCCACTCCTTATGTTTTGTCAATACAGCTCGGGGCCACTATCTCAGAATTATTTCCGACGCTTTTAAACGTATCCACGGTCTCACCTTGACGTTCATGAGGTTGTTGGGCCCTCTCACCTCAAAAGAGACCAAATACAAAGACGTTCAAGAAATTGGGTTATACGACTGCGAAATAAATCTGGTGAAGATAGACCACGTAATTTGTGATTATTATTGCGGGTTTTAGAGAATAAGATGTGATCTGAGAATAGTGCATAACATGCTGGGTTAGTCAAGTCACCTTAGTAAAAACATCCTTCCAGAACCAAACAACCGCGCTTTACTAGGCGACCCCCAAAAGAGTGAAAACTCATGTACGACCCCATTTCATATTAGGAGTTGCTTTTATATATGATGTTATGCCAGACAAAATGGCCACAGCCCTTTCGGTGATTAGTTTTAACAGACTTTATAAACACGTACCCACTTATGGATTGCTATCTCCAACATGCACTAGCCGTACCTGAAGCGTCTTATAAACTATATACTGTCGTCACTATAACAAACCATCAACTTATTTCTATCTTGTTTATTGCTATATCCACTTACCATTTATTCTTACACTTCAGTTTGTTCCCACTGTTTGCATTATTAATTAGTAAATTTATATATTTATTAATTTACGTTTTCATACAGTCATCTCTCCTTAGCCTTTCTGTATTCGAAGTTTTTCTTTATTATTTTTCATGTTAAAACCTACCTAGTAATGTAATAACTATTGGTTCCAGAAACCCTGCTACCTTAAGACAAGCACATTCAATCAGGTTCACTCGTTTACATTTAACCACATTGTTTTAGATCTCTTTTTTAACAATCTTTGGGTAATCTTGATCAAGTGTTATAATTTACAAAAAAAAATTTTAATGTCTGAAAAAATACTTTGTTTTCCTAATTATTACAATTTAATAATCCAAAATAAGTATATCAATATTCTCAACATAATAAGCGGATTTCTAAAAGCTGAAAAGTAGTATTGTAGTGAACAGAACATAGATGGGGACAATTGAATTATATTTAGCACAAAATTACAAAGTTACTTGGTAAAATAAAAAAACCATACTATAATACTTAATTTGCAAAATGTTCAATAGTTTGTCTCGAACTTCATTGTTCTTGCATTTCCACACTAATTGATTTCTATTCCCGCTCTTCCTTTCTTGATCTTCCCCACCTTCCGCTGCCAGACATTACATTCCTAACTCGCGTCATATACTACTTATATCAATATAATTAGCACGCACCATAGTATCATACTCCAAGTTAAAAACATTGCCAAGTACTTGTAAATTCAATTGGTTAATATTAAATATAAAAATAAGACATAAACTAACAAGATCAATCTTTTATGGTCTTTGTGAGAATGATTCTCAAACGTTATGCGTACAAAGAATTATAAAATGATTTACGGTTCAATGAATCTATCTGTCAGTTTAGAGAACTTAACTTACCGTTTATTTACAAGGATTGTTTTAAAAAATTCCGAAAATCTACCACGTTTCAAGGTTGACTAACTGTAATGTCATTAAATATCTTGTAATACTCTTAAATGTAAAGATGGAATATAGAATATGTTCCATTTCTTAAAACTAAGAAAATCTATAGCAAGGATAAGTCTTTCCATTCTTAATCAGGCCTACAAACATATATAATACTGTTAGGTCCTGAGAAACATAATGAATGGTAACTTTGGGATCTTTTTATGGATCAATACTAAACGCATATTTTCATCGTATAATTGTTAAGTAACTAAACTATTCATATTCATATTCCTCTTATTATAAACTTTATTTTGACCTATGAACCATGATTATACGTTTTACCATTCTTGAATTATGCCCTATCTATTAGTCACTGCCTCCAACATTCACAGCCACATTTGGCCAAATTTTGTACAAATGTTATTTTCTATTTTATACTACGTTGTAGTCTGTTTGATTGGTATATAAACTCAGTATGTTTGAAATATAAGGATTCATATTGCAGAAACTGAGACTTGTGTTCTGAACTTAACTGGCTGGGCTAGGCGGAAAGCAGGACCAATCAGGACTCTAGACTGCTCGAACGTGTTTTACGCGTCCTTGGTCCCATCGATAATTCGCTGATTCTGATTGGCGGCTTTGGGCTATAACAAATACAAACTAAATTAGTTTATTACCATCTCCATAGCTGTTTGCACTTGAATGCCTACTGTTAATAAAATCACCTCTGCTAATTTTATGTATATTTGTTTTAAGCTTTATATTTAAAGTTAGGTTCATCAATCTCGATAACCTGTTGCATATTGTTCAGTTTGTATCATGTAAGTGATGAGAACTTTGTCAATTAAAGTCTACGACTATTTTTACAGGTTACGTTTGTTTAAGCTTCAAATTTAAATTCGTCTCATACCTATATTGACAAGTTATTTAATAGCTTTTCAGATTATCTTTTCATTAAAGACAATGAGCATACATATGTATATGAGTACGGTAATGTAGCTATGAGTAATTCCTCAAAAAAAAGTAGATTCGTAAGCACCTAACATTAATACTGATCGTTTCAGTTTTAATAGACACATTACTAGTTGAAGGCTCTCAGTCAAGCTTCCGTACTAGGCCACTTATCATTTCGTCGTGAAATCCGTCTCTTCCGGTGGCTAGCCAACTTAATAGTCAGATATTAATTTACCTGCTTATACAATGAAATGCAAATGTCTATTCTACAATAACCCCTTCTTCCATTGATTTGAAGATTATTTCGTTCGAAGAGACTCGGTTACTGGGTATTATCAAATTCCGTCATATCTGAATCCTCTTAAGAGACTATATAAGTGTGTGTTCTTGGATAATATAAAAGGTTATAAATAAAAGAGGACCAAAAACTTTACATAATATATTTTTTTTGATTAAGTTTTTGAAATATACCAAGTAATATAGGCTTGAAAAAAAATTCGAAATGCTGGTAACAGAAACAGTAAGAAAAACAAACGAAAAGACAATAGTAAAGAAGGACAAGAAGTTGACCATTCAACATTGTACACTGTGGCATAACATGCATTTACTTACAAGAAAAAAAAACAGTTATATCTTTAACTTTAGCTACTATTATCATTATTATAATTAGCTGTTCCTCTATTATGTTCCCATTTACTGTTTACCTGCCTCCCCGGTCTGCTTCTTAACTTTTTTTAATCCTAGTAATATTCTCTGAAAAAGTATTGTCTTAGTTAACAGTTAGTCACTAACACGAAAGACAAATCGATACAACGAAAGAATCTTGTTGTTTTTATGCTTTTTTTAGGATCAACTTTGGTCTAAAGCAGCACAGATGATAAAAATGATCATCCTAATTAAAGAAATACCATCATAGTCATACATACAAATTGTGTGTAAGTCTACATTTTTTAACTTTCTCAGGCACTCATCATCATTAATGTCATTATGATTACCGTCGAGTCATTTTTTCACAGACAAGGAAAAAAAACAGAAAGAAAATTTACATCCATGAAAAAAATATAAACAAATAGACAAAAATTCAACAGACAATTGAATAAAAAATCACTGTGAACGAATAAATAAATTTGAGTTCCTTTTAATGTATATTTTGGAAAAATAGGCAGAGGTAAGAAACAAAGAAACGGACATTGAAAACATACAACTATCATCGTTATCATTAATAACAATAATAATAGTAATAGTAATCGTAATAATAATAATAATAATAATAATAACAATAGTGTTTACTAATATGCATTGATCATTGTTAATAGTTTGTCTTGTTTTAGTCTTCTAGAAAAAAAATGCGGGAAAAAACCGATTACACAAAAATAGTTTCGGATTAATAAACTGTACAAAATGTAAACAGAAATGTTTTTTGGGAGGGGGCATTGAATTAATCATTCGTTTCCTTTTAATATATATATATATATATATATATATATATATATATATATATATATATATATATATATATATATATATATATATATATATATATAGTTACATTAATACCTGAGTTAGCTTAAATGCATTAGGATTCAATGTATCAAGTCATGTTTTAATGTGTGTGTGTGTAAAATAGAAAAAAAACTAACAAACAAATAAATAAACAAACAAACTTACAAAACAAAAAACCAAATAAAATGACTACAAACAAATGAACGATTAAAATAGAATTTGGGCATTACAGATAAACAAACATTGAATTAGAAGAGATATAGTAGTAAGAGAAGAAGAGAAAATTGTATACTGTTTTCCTGATCAAACATTATTGATTTTTTTTTTCTTATTAACAAATGATTAACATGATGTAAAATGCATATTGATAATTAATGAAATATCAGGTTAGATCATATAAATGTTTATATTTATATAGACTGAATAATATTGTTAGTTTATTTTGATTTTGTTGAAATGAAAGAAAAATGAAAATATGATATTTATTCATAAATTATCAATAGATTACCCGGTTAATTGATCTAAAGAATTAGAGAATGTTATATTACATGGTGATGATGATGTATGCAAATCATCATCATTATCATCATCATCTTTTTCATGTACTTCATTTCTCTCCTCTATACAATAACCATTCAATTTGATTTCTGATTGATCATTGATATTGTTCAATACAGGATTACTATCATTATTAATATTATTATTACAATTGTCTATAATCGATGAAACAGTATGTAATTCTTGTGATTTAATATTTGTCATTTGTATTGTTTCATTTATTGATTGTTCACTGATGTTTTCATCTTCATTCTTATCCAACTCATTACACATATTATTATTACTAGTGTTATTATTATTATTATTATCATCAGTGGTTTTATTATCTGAAAGAATAGTTAATGGATCAGTAGTAGTTTGTTTCATCATTAAATCTATCCCATTATGTTTTTTCATTGATAAACAATGAGTAAAATGTTCTAAAAATAATAAAGAATTATTTAAATTTACACCACATAGAAAACATTCAAATTTTTTACTACTATTATCTACTGATGGTGATGCTGATATTGCTGCTGCTACTTTTGCTATTGATGATCCTGATGATGAAGATGATGATGATGACGATTGATCATTTAAATTTCCATGCATACTACTTAAATGATAATTTGCCATTTTCTCATCTAAATAATATGTTTGACAATCAATACAACCATATAGTTTACCAAGTGAATGTAATTTTTCTAATAATAATTTAATTTCATAATTAGTTAATATTGTCCAATCAAAATTTGACCAAAGTGTTGCGGTTTGATTTTGAATATTGAATGTTGGACCGACATGAATAACTTTTTGTTGTTGTTGTTGTTGTTTAAAAGGATTAGAAGCGTTACTAGATAAAAGAAGTAAACAAGAAAATAGTAATTAAAAAATCAAGATTCATGTATTATTGATTTAATAGGTTACATGTTATTTGTTATCTATAATTATCAATGAAATAATAAATTATTTCATTGAATCAAAGTCATTTCGATGAGAAATTTATATTTAAGAAAACAAACAAATAATGATCAAAGTATCATTTGAAACAACAACAACAATAGACTTAAAATAGAATTTGAATGAGTTGTTCCGCATTAATTTACTATCTCAAATTAATCATTGAATCTTAATTAAATTGTAGAAGTAATCATTCAATTCAGTAATTAAACAATGATTATATGGTGGTTGCAGGTAGTCGACAGGAAACCCTGGACCCGAGTTCCGTGCTACTTGGTACTCGTCAGCAAGGTGTACCTGTAATTTTGAGGGAACTGGTGCTCCCTGAAGGATCCTATCTCGTGTCACCCAGCTTCACAGTCAGAGAAGTTATCACTGAGCTATCCGAGCTGCGACCGACCTCCTGTAGGACTGAGATGTAATCACAATTGTTTGTTTGACTGATTGATTGATTGATTGATTGATTGATTGATTGATTGATTGATTGATTGATTGATTGATTGATTGATTGATTGATCTAATCTCAATATACAGTGCCCGCAATATCGAGTCACCTAGACTGGTGGCCACATTGCAACATGGTCGATAGCATTCGATCTGCACTAATAAGGACTAGACACACATGACATTGATGGCCACCTGGTGATCAATCAATTGTGAAACAATTATTATTATTATAAATCTTGTTATTATCACATATTTTCATTCAAATGCACTGATATTGTCTTTCATTCAAACAAATCATTTTAATTAACAGAAAACTATATTTGTTTTTAAATACCACAATGAATGTGATAAGACTATAATTTATGAATGATATTTGAATAACATTAAAATGACTTTGGGATATCCAACTACTTTATTAGAGTTAAATTAGGATTATAGATTAAGTGTGAAGAATAAGGATTAGGATTTACAATTGAATGTCAGGGTTAAAGATTAGATTTAATATTTTCATCACGAACTGACATTAGCTATAATAATAAAATGATATTTAACGAAATGAATGAATGAATGAATTACGTAACAAAATTCAGGATCTGTTATCTTAAATATGATTAGTTCGTTCATAAATTATAGTCTCGTCAAATTATTATGCTTTTAATAATATTAATAATTAATACTATTTTCAAATTGAAAAGAAAGTAGTATAAACTGAATTTTTGATTCAAGGAAAAGAAATTAATCCAGTGCTTCCAGGTTTTCCATGGTGGTATAGCTTCAACGGACTCATGATCTCCATCATTGAAATAACTATAATACCCACAAAACCCATCTTATGTTAATCAACATATGCTCACTAGTGACTGACTTCAAGAGATACTCCTGGAGTTCTAATGATGAGTAGTGACCAGTGGAGTTCAACCAGGTCTATTGTGAGATAGTAACTCACTGAAGACAATGGTGGATATGTCGCTCAATTTCGTGGATTACTTGAAGTTAGACATGAACACGGTTGGATGCCGGCTCAGTAATCTAGTGGCTAAGAGCTCGCGCGCGAAACCAGTAGGTCCTGAGTTCGAATCTCGCAGGGGGCAAGGTCGTGGGTGCTCACTTCTGAGGAGTCCCACAATACGACGAAACGGCTGTCCAGTGCTTCCAGGTTTTCCATGGCGGTCTAGCTTCAACTGACTCATGATCTTAACCATTGAAATTACTATAGTATTCACAAAACCCATCTGAAATTAATCTTTAATTTAACGATCCATATAAATTAAATCTAATAATGTGAAAACTATCGTAGAAACTCATCAGCTCTCTAATAAAGAGAATTTCTGTTTAAACATTTGTAACTGAGTACTACATTAAGTATTATGTAATATGTACGCATGTGTATAATTTGAAGATTAAAGTAGTTCACGATATTCATTTGAAGAGTAATTTTCAACATTTTAAAGTATAAATTAAGATTTTATACTGAACCTCAAATGGACATGTATCTTAGTGAAGAGCTTTTTCAGGGACCTGTTAAATTTTTAAAGTCTATATGATATGTTAGTTGGTTAATTAGTTAGAATATCACTGAATATCTGAAAGAATTGAATAACTGTTATGATTGCTGTTTTTTTTTTGTATAAAGGTCATTATTATTCTATTTCTTCATCAAATAATTCAATTAAGACATATAATCTGTTATAATACAGATTATATTTAGAAATAATAAAGAAAACTGGGAACTCAGGAACTCAGTTAAACAGGCACATATACACAAACATTTTCATAAATATTTCCTTATTAAATTAAATTAAATAATTAGTAGATCAGTTAACAGCATCAACCTCTCACTAATAGATCTAATCAAAGAATTATAATTTATTAATAGAATACAAACGAAGTATTTACACAATAAAATATGTAAGTTAGTCATACAAATTGAAAAAGAAACACTGGCAAATTAATCATACCTTTCTTGTTTCGTTGTCACTATTGACGGAAGTGCTGTCTTATTTAACAATGAACAATTCTCTTCTTCCAATTTCATATTACTTTTTTCCCATGTTTGTGATTTTTCCGAATTCTTTATAAATAAAATAAGAAAAAAAACAATTCTTAGTTAAAACTTATACAAATAACAGTTAATCGCTTAAAAGAAACAAAAAAACACTTCGTTCAATGATTTTATTATCGTTATTATATTATATCGTGTCCATGTATCTAAATGGTACCAAATATTTTTAAAGGCAATTATTTTATTTAGTCAGGTTACATACACTAAAAATGAGCATTCACTGTATCAAGTGAAAGTAGCATGGAAAAAAAGCTTTTACAAAAGTAAAAATTCTTCCACTCATGTAAATCGACCACCAAAATTACATTTAAAATATTTAGCTACTGACTAATTTATAAGTAGTAAAATAAAATACGACAATTTATTGAGCAGAGATATCTGCTGATGTGAAATGCTTTAAGTATTGCAAAAACGATAGAATTTATCTTTGACCATATACTTTTTGGAAAGTTAACTACGGAACTGATAACTAAAAAGTTAAATATGTAAATTAAATGTGAAATTCAACTCCTCAATATAACCAAACATGCTGTTAAATAGAGTATCTATTTTTGTAACCTTTTAATAACAAGTAAACGAGAGAATTGATAACTAATTATAATACAGTGTTTATTCCTAATTTCAATGAAATTTAAAAGTAGACATATGTGTATATATTCAAGCAGATGACATAAAATGTAGACCAATAGTACCTTCTTATCGAGTAATAATCTACATTGTACAATTTAAATTAAAATATTTAATAAAAAGTAAATGAATTTTCAAATAAACTTAAATATTCAATGGTTACTTTCGAAATCATTTTAAACATCATTTCAAACTACGTTCAGAGAATACTAGTTGTATGATTAACAAATTAGAGGGAAAAGAAATATAATTCAAAGTTATAAACAGAGATAAATCATGATTAGCAGTGAAATTCAAGACGCTCGTTTCGTCCTCTTTCGGGACTCGTCAGCTTGATGTGCCTGGATCATAGAGTTGATGTTCACTCAAATAACTAGTGTGAAAATGAATAATTTGAAGTTGCCACGTAAAAATGTTTATTTCTAAACTAAGAAAACGAAAGTTATATTTTCAAGTAGAATAATTAATTTACACACGTAATATTACAATCCCTTAATGCATATTAAACTATTCTAATTTTTTTTTAAATAAAATGAAATCAGAGGTTTATAAACATTGAACTACTGTTTCTATGCTTTTTAATTGTGTTTTTTTTTCACTTGTACATAAAGAGGTCGGTTAAAGTGAAGTAGAACTAAACTACCCAATAATAACAGTAATAACTATCTATTTTCTTATAATAAGATATTTCCATCAAAATGAAATAATGAAAAATAAATTATTTAGATTTTTTAAATTGAATAACATTTATTAATTCTATGAAGCTTATTCCATACTACTTTCATAGAGGGAAATATAATATTGTAAAATTGTCAATAAAAACAATGATTTATTTGATGTGAATTAATTTCTAGTTATTAATGATTATTCTGTTCTTAATCTGACTTTGTTTTAGATTTGCAAAAAAGACTAACAGCAAAGAAAATTTGACAGAATGCAGATTTGTGGAGATAATAGTAATCTTAATGGTTGAATTCACCAATCGATTTAAGCTAGGCCACCATTAAAAACCTGAAATCATCAGCTTAGATGAACTTGTGATTTCAACTATCAGAATTACTACAATCTCCGCAAAGCCCCAATCCGTATTAAATGGAGAAAGCTATTCACCTCAGACAATGGATGAAGTGTTGCGCAAAGTCATGAATCTGTTTAAATTAGATACTTTCGAATGACGGCTCAGTGGTTTAGAGGTTAAGCGTATGCGCTTGATGTCGGAGGTTTTGGGCTCGAGTCCCATGTGCCGGATCGTGGATGTTCACTGTTGAGGAGCCCCATACTAGAACGAAACGGTCATCTAGTGATTCTAGGTTCTCAATGATGGTCTAGATTAGATAGGCTCATGAATTTAACTGTTAAAACAAAATTTAGAATTCTATGCTGATATATATATAACTTCAGTTAAATGATGATACTGGGAGACTATATTTCATTCTGTACTATAAACAATGATAAAGTGGAAAAAAATCGCCTTTTTCTACTGACCCTTATAACAAATGTAATCATTTACTCACTGGTGATTAACTTCAAAAAGTACTTTCAGGAGTTTTATTGATAAGCCATGACCGGTAGAGTTCAATTACATTGAATGGGAAACAGTTCTTTACCACAAACAATAACAGATACCACAATATTTAAAATGCAAATTGACTTTAGTATGTAAACAGAAAAAACTAACGACAAATGTACATAAACGACAAAATAATGAAAATATATAACAACGAAAATTTAATTGGGACTATTTAGCTTAATTATAAAAATACAGGTTGTCGTACATATGCAAGTTGATGTATACATAAAAACCAGCTTAGAAAAGAAAAGGACAAAAAAAAAAAACGATTTCAACAGTATACAAATAGATTTAAAAAAAGAATCACTGAACAATTGTATTCCGTCCCTTTTTATTCATCATCATCACCATCACCACCATCATTAGTATGATAGATACTCATTTTCAGCCTATTGTTTAATTAATCAAACTTTATCGAATTGTATTTTGATAAGTATATATGAATGCATATATATATATATACATAAATGCCTACACTCTACTTACATAAATAGAGTTGCATGCTTAGAAATGCACGCATTACTAGTCAGTTATCATTGACAATTATCCATAAATGAATATGAAATATAATAATAATAACAATAATAAGTTTAATCGAAATTACTTTCTTCATCAAGTAACTGACTAACTAACCACTGAACTGCATTCGAGACAAATCAACTATCAAATTTAAATATATACTGAATAGTTGAAAGAAATAAAAGGAATGACTACATACTATAATTAATTATGTGCATATATTCAAATGATATATATTAACCTATGCTACTCTCTACTCTTGGTTAGACGCCAAAATAAAACAGTAACACAAAAGAACACGGTATAAACAATGATCATAATAAAGAGGGGGTGGTGATGATATTAGAAATATAAAAGGAAAGTATACTTATCCATTGACACAAGAAAATATATTATTGTATACTTTAATTTTCCATGTCAGCAAGTACTCATTTTTATGGCACTTTTAATATCAATATTATGACTGGTTTTACTTTATGCATTTTGTTTGGTTGTTGTGTTTTGTTTTTTACATTTGATTATTTGTGCTTTAAATGCGAAAGGGTATTTCTTTTACTGAATATACTTGGACAAATGAATGAATAGATGTAATGCAATAGTAGGTCTATGGAGAGTAAAACGATTATAAACACATGCATAATCTCTGTCACTCTCTCCCTCCCTATTCAGCTCTATATCTAACTTATTCTAATTCTTTCTGTCATTTCTATCTATTTGAATCATTTTTGCATGAATGGTTGATCTGTATGGACCACTGTGATATATTCATCAACCTTTCAAATAATGACAATAATTAAGAAGGGAAAAATGTAGACGAGAAAGATGCAGTTGAAAATGAAGAAGTGGTGGACACGAAATACAAAACGAAGATAAGATAGCATAGAAACAGGTTTCTTTCTCAACTCACTCATCACCCTATCACCCCTTCCCAAAAAATATGGAAAAGAGCCAAATAACATAAAGCAAGTGAACTTATTCATTGAATAATAGAAAATAGAAATGTCAATGTTTAAAATTGACGTTAAATTGGATAAAAACATGCATTTGTTCCATGAATTTGTGTCGGTGTTTTAATAGTGATATTAATAATAATAGTAAAAATAATAAAAGTTCTACTTTTCTTAATGAAGAGTTCGCAAATAAATATGCATATTAAATAAGAACGATCACTGTTGAACAGTTCAAAACTAGAACAAAACACTACTTATCTTGACACTTTCTAATTTGCAAGATTTCTTCAATTGACATCGGTTTATAGTGGAACAACTGTCCTCGAATATATATATATATATATATATATATATATATATATATAAATTAAACTCATATTATCTATTGTCTTGTATTATTATTATTGCTATTATTATTTAGTAAAGATAAGCTGTATATTCTGATAGTAAAGATATAAGTAATGAAGTTATCTAGTTAATAGATTAAATAAATAATTCTTTGTTTAATGTACAACGCTTTCAATCGTTAATAAGAATGAAATAATTTCACTGTTGAAAATTACTCAGAAATTAAATGGTTCTATAGAGATATTATTACAAACAACTCAGCTCACCATACATTTTTTTCAAAAATCGACTAGCCGACGTAAGTTCTTGACTTAAACCAAACGTTTTTTAATCATCTCAGCTACTGAGTAGGGTTGCTATATAGCAAATTATTCCTTTTCTAGTGATTGGAAATTTTCTATCCTATTAAAAACCCAGATATATATAAACGAAGAATTTTCTTCGATTAGTTCATATCAGGTTCCCCAGTTAAAAATTCAACTTAATTTTTCCAAAGAGGACCGTCAAGCAACTGATCCATGTTGGTTATATGAACTATTTGCACTAAATAACCTAGGATGGAACTATTTATCATTTTAACTAAATCCTTGATCATTCATACTACTAGGAGGTGATTACGAGCAAGAAAATACGAATTCCTTGAATATTCGCCCAAAGTAATCATAAGTTAAATATTTTGATAAATTTTCTAACCATGAACTATGAATTGAAAACTAATGATTTAGTAAGTTATGATAACACATAATCCATTTGATGCAATAATCAATCATTTGAAAGAAGAAACTTCAAAAAACTCAAATGATTATTGAGAAATTTCTTTTTATGTATATTCGAGATCATGAACCGACCAATGCTAGACAATCATTAGAAATCTGGAAGCACTGAATGGTTAGTTTATCCCAGTGCGGGACTTCTTAGAAGTGCACATCCAAAATCCCGTACGAGGGATTCGAGCACAGGACCTTCGTCTGGAGCATGAACACTGAACCGACATCCAACGGTTTTAATTTCTAACTTTAACCAACCCCGTGCTTTTAGGTTTTCAGTTGTGGTACAACACTGGCTCATGATCTCAATTAAAATTCAACCCTCTCCACAACTCTATGGTGGTAGTATATGTTTCTTTATCATAATATACTTACTATATTACGTACGCAAAAAAACGGTGTTTTAGTAATATAATAAAATAATAACTTACATTTCGATCATTGCCTCTCTATAGAATAAAAGTTAGTCTGTTTATACGCTTTAATTCATTGGAGTAATTAAAATAATTATTATTTAACGATTATTCTTTTAGTCAATACATGACCAATTCAGAACTGAAATATATTAGTCTATCAAATACAGTTTGGATTCTCTAATTTATTTTATTTATCTACTCCACATCAATGGTCAAGTATACTCATGTATACTTGGTTTTGATTCAACTTTCAAATGTTAGGAGTAATGGTACTAAGCGATCATAATCAATCAAACAGAAGTAGTTCTAACTCAGTTCAACTAACTACCGCTAAAAAAAATCAAATGTTCTAACTCTTCTTTTCTTGTACAGGCGACCTGAAATGTAAAGTCCTTTTTCTTCCATCACCTTTTCAACCTTCGCTTTTTTCTTTCAGTCTACTTTTTTTAATAAAAATAAAATTCAGCAAAATTCTTCTTTTCAATGAAACTGTTTACTTCATATTTAAATTCTATAGAAGAATAGGAAGAGATTACATCACAAAGTAAACTGAGATTTCAAATATTAAAACAAGGAGTTGCGTAACGATTGTGAGGTTAGAGACGAAAATAACTTACGGGTCACATAACTTTGTTGTGTAATCGCTTCTATCTTTCTACACATAAATTTACCAAATAACTGTAAAGATGAACATGCAGATTAAGTAAAATAATTTTATCAGGCGTTTTTGTGGAAATTTTTAGAAATTTCAATAGTTGAAATCATGAGTCAGTTGAAGCTAGACCACCATGGAAAACCTGGAAGCACTGAACAGCCGTTCCGTCCTAGTACGGGACTCCTCAGCAGTACGCATCCAACATCCCGCCTCGTCAGATTCGAACCCAGAACTTATCAGTCTCGCGCGCGAGCTCTTAACCATTAGACCACTGAACCGGCCGGCATCCAACGATGTTAACGTCTAACTTCAACCAATCCACGAAGTTGCGCCACCGTATACCATTGTCTTCAGTGAGCTGATATCTCACA
Source organism: Schistosoma mattheei (assembly GCA_944470405.2). Classification (NCBI taxonomy): domain Eukaryota; kingdom Metazoa; phylum Platyhelminthes; class Trematoda; order Strigeidida; family Schistosomatidae; genus Schistosoma; species Schistosoma mattheei. The sequence goes on along the minus strand of OX103943.1, from coordinate 67,238,398 downwards.
ACAGACCTGGTTGAACTCAACTAGTCACTGCTCCTCACTAGAACTCCAGGAAATACCTGTGGAAGTCAGTCACTAGTGAGTATATGACGATTATTACCAGAAAGGGGTTTTTGTGAATATTATAGTATTGATTCATGAACTCAACTATTAAAATTAAATAATTATTTGGTTAACATTTTGTAGGTCATTTATAAATCAGTCAATTCGACGTATTACAGTCAGACTAATTTGTAATTAATATCATATCACAGTATTGTAAAATAATAAAATTTGAGTCGAATATCCATTCATAATGAAAAAAAATTATATTCAAATTATACAAAATTCCTCACATAAGTAACTCTGTTTACTTTATTCATAAATGGGCGTTTTTCATGCAAAATAATTAAATAAATAATAATAAAATAAGTAAAAATTAATTAATTAACTTGTAAAGAAAAATTAGACAAATTTGAGTAAGCGCAATATTTTCAATTTGATATGGATGAGATCTCGTTTATGTTTCGAATCTCGTGGGGGGATCGTAGATGCGCACTGCTGAGCAGTCCCATATTAGGACGAAACGGCCGTCCAGTGCTTCCAGGTTTTCCATGGTGGTCTAGGTTCAATTGACTCATGATTTCAATCATCAAAATAATTTTGTTTAAAAGAAAATTTTCGTCATTGGATTTTCTTTGTTTTTATTTGGTGATACAATAGATTACTTTAATTATCTGCTTATCTTATAGTTAGTCAGTTACTTACTTTTTTAACTTTACCGTTTCTGGGTATGCCCTGGTACTCCCTAGAGTAGAGAAAGTTCACTCTCTTTTCAAGCTCACTTATATGGCTATGCATCAATAAACACTTCTAGGATTGTCTCACTCACTACCTTCTCGTGTCCTAGGTGTTGATTATAATAGTGGAAGGTTAAAAAGCGAATGTCTTGACCTAAACTAGCTTAACAGATACGAAGAGTCCGTCTAGAGAAATCGAAGAGCCGTTATTCCAAATCACTGATGCAAATAGGCCTAAAGATCGTAAAGGAACCAATGGCGTATGATCCTATCTAAAGTCCCAGCTACCACGGGACTATAGCTACTGATGTTGACTCAGTGTCATATTGATTGAACTTCTAGATTTAAGGCTCGGGTGGTGCCCCCCATTAACATCACCCGTTTCAGTCTGGACACCCATCCAATGTTCCAGTTCACAAACAAATACGATGATGTTTATGGACCTTCAAGTATTTTATTGCTCCTCGTCGCTATTTATGCAAACGATATTTAGAGATGAGAAAGGATAATCATGAGAAAAGGAAATTGGAGAAAAGGAACTAAGGGATAAACGAATGGATTACTGAATAATACATCTATCTAATTTGAATATAACATTTTAATATAATCATGCTATATTCACTAAACCAGAAAAGTTATACTTAGTCATTTTTTACTATAAGTGAATTGTACATTATGGAATTTAAGTAATAATAATGTTCATTTAACACAAAGAGATTAAATGAAGGGGAAAGCTTGAAAGAGATAAATAGATGGAAAGACTGGAAACAAAATATCATCACATTAATGATCTCTAAAAAAATTATGTTGAATAAAATATAATATTTCAAACAATGATGTAGTTAATTAATCTGAAGTGAGAAAATCTACTCCCTTCTCTGTACATTATCTAAAGAGAAGAGAAAATACAGGAAACGTAATTTTATAAATATAAAAAAAATCACTGTAGAATAATTTAGAAAGGTGGTAGTTTTCTTTATAGAAATATACAGTAGAGAAAATGAATCCATTTTAACAGGAATATTACTTATTGGCCATTGATATACCTACTTAGTTGTACAATCCTGATAATTTCTATGTGTCCATGTTTATGTATCTAAGTTTATCTGCTCATTTGCATGAATTTAAGTGAAATAATAATAATAATTGTGAACTGTATCTAACAGAAAATGATTAGAAATGTAAACATATTAGTGCATAATACCTATTTATATGCAAACACCCCCTTCAATAATAAAGTGAATGAAATCGACGAAAAACATTCAAAAAACTGACCACAAATTGTATCCTTTTTGTACATATTTATTCATATATTTACAATGCGTATGTACATCTGTGTATACTAATATTAGATTAAGTAAGTGCAATAAACTATATGTTCTAATCAGAGAAACATTTGAGGAGTGATACATATCACATGTCCATCTCTCTCTCTCTCCATCTCTGTATGTTTCTTACTCACACATATATAAGTATTTATAGTAAATAACTCACTACATTGATACATATAAAGGATACTTTAGAAAAAAAAGGAATGAGGAAGGGAAACAATAGGATAAATGAACATTTTTAGTAAATTACTTATAAATAATCCATCGAATAAATACTCGAACAATGAGACAATATTATATTTTTAGAGAAACTAAGAAAAACTATTGAGAATCATATAAAATCCTGAATACTGATTGTGAAGACAAATAGAAAGTTTATCTTTTCAGTGTAGGCTATCGAGATTGTAAGAATGATGTATCACAAATATTTTATCACTGCATTTAGCAAGAATTTCCTATAGATTTCTTCCCTGTTTATAATTCGATTACCATACTAACAAACTGGCTCAACTATAATTTATGGATGAACTCAATCAGGTATAAGATAAAAGGTCTTGGATTTTGACGATAAATTCACACATACATTTGGCTAAGTAGAGTTTTGGCACTAGTTGATGTCAGTTCGTGATGAAAACCCCAATCGAATTCCTAATCTTAACCATCAACTGTAAATCGTAATTTTAATTCCCTGTACTGGTTTATAACCAACATTTGGTCCTAGTTATTAGGTGGACACTCTAGCGTCGCTGAAAGGTCGTCCATAAATTATAGTCTCACCGGAAAGTCTAACTTCTGAGAACTATCAAAAATGTTTTGAACAATTTAAATATTCTCTATACATAAAGTAACAAAGTCGAGGAGAATGGTTATAGATTCTAAGAAGTCAATTAGAATAAGACTCTGTTTTCCTTAATTTCAATTTTCTGGGTTTTTTTTATGTCTATAGTAAACTTAACAAAAAAGACTACAATCAACGTAGACCTTTACTATATACGTCTGTTGGCCTAAATGACCATACCGTATTAACACGATGGGATGTAATTAACAAAATGAATAACAAGAGTTAACGCACTATTAGTATCAACAACAGTGAGAAAAATCGATGAAAAATGTATATGAATGAATGAATAAATACTTGAATTTAAGAACTAGAGGAAAATAGAGTGCGAATGTATTTGTTTCATTGTGACTAATTCTGAGACATTATCATCAAATATCTACAACCATTGGTAATTGTTATTATCCCACAGACTCTAATCACAGATTATTCTTTAGGATCAAGGTCAACAATATGCAAAAAGTCTATTTGAATATTTAAATGAATGATTTATCTAACCGTTTAAAACATTCAGATTTCAATCAGTAGATGGTAGATTCGAACCTCTTCATCTCATTCAATTCTTGTTGGGAAGATTAGTAGTATCATCAAAGCTAAAGTTCGAAGTTGAATATATAACTACGAACTCAACAAATAACAGGAATTATTCTGTCATTCAGTTCAAGGACACTACTTAATCAATTATCCGCAAGGATTGAATAGCATCAAAGTATCAATATGTAGCATCATAACGCCGAATGTTGATTGAATTCTATCAATCAATAAATTGATTATCTTGATGAGAGAAAAACAAACTAGTTGACGAATATTCCTATGCACATAGATTCAAAGCAATATGATACTGTTTATTATTAAACATCGGATTCGTTTAAAATAAACCTTTGTTTACAAAATATTATAATACTGTAAATAATAATTATTACATACGACATTATTTCTATAAAAAGCTGGTTGATATAGATGAGAGATATATTTCAGTTAGCAAACAGTCTATATAATAATAATGAGTAATAGGTTTTGTCATAAAAAGAAATTGCCCATATTCAGAAAATAATCCACTATCCATGACTCATTCAATTTCACTATCCTTTCAACTTCTCTCTCCCAGCGTAAAGAATACGTAATCACTTATATTTCTCTGCACAACTCAATGAGTAAATTCGAGTAAAAGAGCTAGGGAAAGCATTCACACAAGCACACACTCACATGAAACAAGATTGACTGACCCAGACTGAATTTGACCTTAGACGAATGTTTCGTATTATTATCCTAGTGACAGGAAATCTCCCTTTTATTCTATTCATCTACACAAAAAGTTATTTTTTATTTCATTTTTTCCTTGTCTATCAACTTTCTTTTCTTCTGTTTTGTACTGTTGTTACCATTTGTGTTACTCTTCTATTTCATGTATCATAACATACCATAAAACATTTTAGATAATATACTTGTATACACACAGATAGAGATACACAAGCATATATATATCAGAGTTGTCATGTGATTATTCATGATACCAAGACAACAGAATCAAGATCATCTTATTTACTGCTTACTGTTAATAATTTTAATCAAATTTTGTTTAATATATATTCAATATGACAATAATAACATGGAATTAGTGATGTTATACAAATAAGTACTAGTGAATTAATATGTAACTAGAAGATCAATGTTATCATTGTTTAACTGTATTGTTTACATGCTCAATCATTCTATTTTTTCTGTCCTTAACATTTAACATTATTTATTTATCAACATTTTTGTGTATAGCTTTGTTGTGTACATATACATTGAAGCAGTTAAATAAACCTAGAAGATACTACTCTTATTTCATGTGTGTGACCAAAATCAAAGTACATATGTAATGATAAACATAACTGCTCTTGGTTAAATCATTTTAAACAAAATTATCATTTTGACATTAATTCTTTATGCTTAACGGTTCATTTATTTAACATAATATAATCATGGTCAATTAGTGCTTTATTCGAATTTCATAATTCTAATACGCTTTTTGTGTACGATCAAATGTAAAGTATAGAGCATCTTGAGTATTAAGTTATTTCCACAGTTGAGACCACAAGTCAATCTAAGCTAGACCACCATTGAAAACCTGGAAGCACTGGACGATCTCTTCATCCTAATATAAAACCTCTCGGCAGTGATCATGCACGATCCCGCACGCAGGAATCGAACCCAGGACCATCGATCTCGCGCACAAACACTCAACCTCTAAACTACTGAGCTAGGATCAGATAGCATTAATGTCTAACTCCAATCCATCCATGATCATGCACAACCCTTCATCCATTTTCTGAGGTGGATCGTTACATCAAAAAATTTCATGTAAATTATATTAAAGGGTGTTTATTTTCGGATGAGTGCATAATTTATACAAGTATATATATTTATTTTGTAGAATTATTTCATTTGATAATCAACTAAACTAAATTCGTACAGTTATTTGATTCGATTCATTAGTTTGTATGATATAAATAGCTATACATCATAATGTAACCCCCACAAATCTGGAAAATTGCGTTGGTTTATATCAGAACTATATCAAATTCAGACAACTATTAAAAACCAGAAAGTACCAGATAGTTGTTTTGTTCTAGAACGGGACCTTATCAAAATTTAGGTTTATGAATCAGCCAGGAATCGAACCAAGGACCTTCATGTCGCAAGATGAAAGCCCATGAATTGATTATATTTGACAGTTTATATCCATAACTTAAGTCAAGTTATGATATTACAAGGTATTTATAGATTCACTAACAATTAGAAATTACTGAATTAGTTTAGGATCTTGTTGAAATTCAAATTCACACTTTTATATGGGTCAAAATTCAAAAGACTTAGGTTACATAATCAGTATTGAGATAGATATAATTCTTTTTCAATCAACTAATAACTTAACAAAAAATATCATTCAGTTTCATCAAAGAGTATTCATTTTATGACAGAAATGAAAATACTAAAATCGACTACTTGTATACATTAATAATGAAGTAAAATTGAACAGATAAATAACAAAAGGTTCGAAATAATAACACTAAAGACTATTGCTCCAAAAGAATGGATGGGTTTCAGGAATAGAAGATTACAAGATGGTATTGAACTTCAAGAGTTAGAAGGAGACAAAAAACAACGATAAATATATTTGATTTTAAACTGGCATTAATTGATTATTACATCCATAGTAGTCCTTTGTATCTCATATTTATTAAGACACTGTTGATTAAAACGACTATGAATCATTTTAAAAAGACTCAAAATCATTATGATTCCTATAAAATGTATGGTGAAATCTGTTTCGCTTATTATTGTATATAGAATAATAACAAGAGGTTTATGGACTAAAATCTTCGATAATATTTGTATAAAGTGAAGTGATACTAACTTGCTATCTATAGCGAAATGGTTTAAATTGAGTTCGAACCCATGACTTCCTGATTGAAAACTGGTTCCTTTTTACATAACATATTGTACTCTCTATAGATTGATGCTTATTCTGAATAATCATATCAGTATCTACATTAAAATTATGAATTGTTTACAGATAACCACTTAATTAGTAATTAAATCCATGTTCAATTATTCAAGTTTTTTTTCTAACCACATATTTATATTGTATGGGATAGATTACTTTGTTTTATAATTCATTCTTATATGAAAATGAGTGATTATTTTCTGTGTGTGTTTTTTAATTCTAAACAGAATAACCCACATACACGCAAAAGGGAACTATTCATTGTTTCCCTGAATTATTCATTCGAATCAGAAAGAGTTCCCGTACAGTATATCATTGTTTTCTATACAAAGAATATCATTTTATCTGGAGTAAAACTTTATGTAATTTTTTTTTCATAAGCAAACTAATCATAGTAATAATAGTAATGATAATAATACTAGTAACCTATTATTATGTTCCCAATTTTTGTAATAGATATGTATTATTTATAATATAAGTTTTATTTTACCTATTCAACAGCAATAATAGTAATAGTAGTGTTGGTGGTTATTTGCTCTATTGTCTAGACAAATTAAATGATTAATCTAATCAGTATAAAATGTAAGTTGAAAAAAAAAGAAAGAAAAAAGGACATGAATATGATGTGTTAATATGAAACTTTTACCGTTATTGTTATTATTGACAATGTTTTTGTGGTTTTAAGTAATATGGTCCTATTCATGTTCAGTGTGCGTGTACATGTATATGTATATGTATTTGTATTTGTGTTTTTATCTCTCTCCCTCCCTCTCTCTCTCTCTATATATATATATATGTGGATAGTTTTATACATCATAATACACATGTGCTTTTTGTATGTAAAATATTAACATCTTTTATGCCATGTTGTTATAGTTTCATCTTTTGTTATGAAATATTCATATGTAAATGTTTATTCCTTTTCTTTTTTAGAAAAAAAAACCGGGTTATTTAGAAGTGAACCACATGAGTTACATAATACTTGAAATTTTTTGATAATAGTAATATATATATGGGAATGAATGTTGATTGAGGATTATGTAAAGATTCATGAATGTGATAAACCTTGTCGTAGAACATTTTTACTGTATATTAACTAGACAAAAAGACAACAGTATTATTGTTATTATTATTATGATCCCATAGACTATATGGATAAATACATTAATGGTGATTAGATCATAAATTCCTACTAAATAACATCTGTTGTTATACAAATCATATATTAATTGAGTTCACCATAAGTTTACTGAACATTAAACCTACTTCATTGTTTATATATGTATATACTACTTACGCCTATCGACATAAGTAGTATGTAACACCAATCGCAAGTGGAAAACCTGGCAGCGGAAGGATAGGAAGATCGAGTTGAATACAATAGAAAGCGATTGTGAGTCGAAAGAATCATGTAGAAAATGAAGGATAAATGAGATAGGTTTGCAAATGAAGTATTATGTGTATAGTTCTCATATTATACCATGATAATATGGAAGTAATAATGGTTGAAGTTAGACATTAACACCGTTGGATGCCGGCCGGTTTAGTGGTCTAATGGTTAGTCACTCGCGCGCGAGATTAGTAGGTCCTGAGTTCGAATCACCACGGGGGGCGGAGGGATCATGGATGCGCACTGCTGAGGAGTCGCATACGAGAACGGAACGGCTGTCCAGTGCTTCCAGGTTTTCCATGGTGGTCTAGCTTCAATTGACCCATGATTTCAACTATTAAAATTTCTAAAATCTTATGATAATATGGAATCGTTAAAAAAAGGGAGCATAATTTGTTTTGAATCTACAGATATATCATTTAGACAGTTATTGTGATGTATGAAATCATTAGATGAATCAATTATTGTATAAAATATACACTTTAAAATAAATTCATACTGATTAACTAATTAGAACAAGTATGAAATCAAAGTTTATTTATGAAATTTTAAAGCCATAAACAGTTGAGTTTTTGAGTACAAAATTGTGTTTTACTGAGCTACATAAAAGATGATCTTGATAACGAACAACTTAAACATTGATTTTTCTAGCAGTAACTGTAACTTTGAATCAAACTGGTTTATATCTCACAAGAAGTATTAGTTTCTTCGAGATTACAGGTACCATTTACTGATGAGCGTCAATAGTATTGTTTTTCATCGATTATTTCTAATCCCATAAGAGATAGTAACCACAAGTTTTAGTAAATTATGCATTATCTAAAACCTTAATTTAATAATGAAGAAAACGAGTTGTGATTCTTCGATGAAAAAATCAAGTTGACAGTCAAAACTACAGCACCATAAAGATTAATCTTGAGGCTGAGTCTTGGATACAAAGTCATGGGTATGAACTGTTGGAAAGTCGCATATTTTCATATTTTCAATAGTATTCTGGCTAAAATTAATTCATAGTCTAAACAAAAATGAAAAGTAACTTAATTGCCATAATTTTAATTGTCTAATAATCTATCCGCAATCATTTGTTACAAACAAACTTGTATCATCTAAAATTCTATTCGACTGAATTTCCAATTTCATCTCATTAGATATAATCAATTCGACTAACCTAGTTATTTCAGTATTTTATCAATTATTTTCTTTATCAGTTAGTCAATGATCATTATTGTCAATGTCGGACCTGTAGGTAAATGCATCTCACTTGAAGTCATTATTCCCCACATTAACACATCGACAGAGGAAATTCATAAAATGTTAAATGAATGAGAGGAATCATAATTTTAACTATAGTGAAAATGTAAATATGAAAGTATAGTTAAAATGTACGAAAAAAGATAGAAGAATGAAGTTAGAAGTTATGCGTCACTGAAGATTTAGAGGTAAATAATGAATACAATTGTGCTGATGCAACCGATTTTGTATTATGCCTGTAACCGTTGATCAGTAGTATTCCGTCGATCCCAACCACGAAGTATACAAACCAAGGATTAATGACTTCATGGACTGATACTTTGCCATAAATTGCCCTTTGTTAGATTTTTTCAACCTCCTCTTATGTGAGCCAGCATTGTATATCAGGGTACATAGTACTTATTTTGTGCGTCACACATATTCTTAAAACCTCAGTCTATGAAGATTTACAACAACATCATAGTTTGGTCATAACTTCGAAGAAATGATTAATATTATTGAAAGTAATATCAAAATCTCCAGATTTTCAAATCAAGCTCTTTCAGATTAATGGTTAAGTGTTCATTGAGGTTCAAACAAAATCTGATCGTACATAAAATAATAGAACTAACGAGTTCCATTATACCACGTTTCGAATTACAAGAATCAGTGAGTTAAATTATTCAAGTAATCTGGACAATTAGTTATCAGAAATTTACATATCCTTCATTTCATATAAAAATTTATTCAGTATACTTAATGATTCACCTATTTAGGGAGAAAAAAAGACAAACTTTGTCTAATTAAAAGTCAGATCGTTAGATAGAAAGAAGCATAAAATCGATTTTTCTCCATCGCCTATTTTATCCTAATTTTATTTCTCCACATTTTTGTTTTTTATTTTGTTACAATGTATCCCAATAAATGGATAGACTCACACGTACAATAAAATACTTCTCATACTTGTATTATTAATCCGTATACGTATACTACTACTATTAGTAGTAGTAATCCATGTTGTTGTTGTTATCAGCTACGATAATGATTACTTATTTTGTTGTAACTCAAATGAATTTAAATATAGTCAGATAATTTAACTGTGTTTGTATTTTTCGCTTCTCCTCTCCTTACACAGATACCATCTCATCTTCCTTCTTATTCGTTTCATATTCCTATTTAGATTTCCTACTCCTTACTCTGTCCTTTGTCATCTTTCTCTAGCCCCTCCACACTCTCTCTCGCTTTCTTAACTCTTATTCATTTACTTCTTATTGATAATAAAGTTTACTTGTTGTCATTATTTTGTACATGTTGCAAATTAAGAATAAGATTATGATGGTGATGGTGACGACGATGATAATGCATGGGTATAATAACATCTCATCTATTAACAAATATATCCACACGTACATACATACAAACATACATATTTACATGGTCATACGACACATACATTCAGTCACATGCACAAAGTCCTGTACATACATATATATAGAGACATACAACATTCTAGTTGAGTAGTAACAGTAGTAGCTGGAGTAGGTGTAGTAGTAGTAATAGTACTACTACTAATAATAATACTAATACAAATGCTATGCTACGAAATAAACAAGACCGAAAATGAAGTGAGTAAAACGCAGCCAAGAAATTTTCTCGCTCTTGAAATAATCAATTAACATGTGACAACTAGCTAATGCATATACGTATATTTCTTTATTAGTATTCTGTCGATAAGATAATACGAATATCACATGAAATTACGAATGACTTGGTTAAATTTCAAGATGAAATATTCATTATGAATTGAAATCATTTGGTAAATTATTCGGAAACATAGTAGACAAAACGATCATTAGCTTCATTCTAGTCAAATATTTCTTAAGTATATGTATGTCTCACACACCACCTAAGTACATAGTCGAACTGACATTAACACCGTTAGATGCTTACTTAGTGGTCGAAAGGTAATGCGTTCACGTGCGAGACTAAAGATTTTAGGTTCGATTCCCTTGTTCATGGTCGTGGATATACACCTCTGAGGAGTCCCATAGCGAGACGAAGGAGCCATTTAGTGCTCCAAATTTTCAATAGTGGTTTAACTTGGATCGATTCATGATTTCAATGAAATTTCCTTGGGTTTGGACATCAATCAATACGATACTATTCATGTAATAATTCGACTTTTCGAAATTCTCAGTCAATCGATAACAGTATAATTAACGTTAGCAGTTTATATTCAATATATTCACTGTTTAGCTTATCATTACAATGTTAGGAAATTTTTGTTGAAACAACTCACTGGTTAAGACAATTTTAAAGACAATTTTCAGTTTAGGCTTATTAAAAACAGGGCTGAGGTTGTCTACAACAACTTTTAATGTCCCCAATGAAATTATTGTGCCAATTACTTTCAGTCATATTTACATTAACTTATTGGGTGAGTACTGTATATTTGAGTGAAATTTTCACAAAGCATTTCATGTCAAAAATCTGAAACTTTACTCAACTATTTTTTACAGATATGTCAGTGTAACGCAGACCAGTTTGAAATGAAATCTCCACTGAAATATTCACTCCCATATATAGTACTCTTTCACATAATGAGTGAAGAAAATGGCTGAGGTACTTGATGAACAATTAAGGCGTTAGAGATAACATCAACCAAGAAATAAGAAATTATTATTTGCAAGATATTTACAGGTTTATATACGCATGAGTACGTGCCTATTTCAGAAAGAGAGGAAAGTGAGAGAGGTTTCATATGCTAACCTGTAACTCAATAGCTTCCAAAACAATCGATACACTAAGAACCTCATTAAGTAAGTTTATTGTTGCATAGAACTATTCAATATTATAATGGTACAATTACGAATTCAAAAGAAGTTTAATTCCACATACTTATGTCGTGAAAAATCAAATTGATTTTCATTTGAGTGATCTCATTTTTGACAAATAAGTGGATGAATTTTATTAAGAAAATTTAAAGGTGTATGGGCAAATTCTGTGATCTAAACTTATCGTATTCAACATGAAATGTGAAATTTCTTTGCTCAACATTAGTTATGACCCTGAGAGCCAACTGTTTAGAAGTTATAACTGAAAATAAGGGAAACAACCGTTCAATATACTCTGGTTTTCATAAACTATCTAACTTGATGCAAGCTAATTAAGTGTACTATGGATGTTTATTTATAAATCGATAGATAATTCCCTTGTTCGTCTATCTGTTTGTATTCTAGCCATCTCTTTATCTCCAACTGATATCAACGCTTAATTAACTGGTAATATTTAAACTTTTAAATTCTTCTTATTAATGTTTAGGACTTCAATTGGTCAGTCTCTTATTCGTATATGCTCATCCCGTGCGTATTGCCTCGCTATTGCCTTACGTCACAAGCATTATAAGCAAACATGATCTGGTCAAGTGCCATCCTAAAAATCAATGGAAAGATTCAAACAAATAATACAAAATGAATTTAAGCTTCACCCCATTGCACAAGCGACTGACTATCAGGACTTGGTAGCTAAGTGGCTAATGCATTGGCATTTGAGGTGAACGGTGCTGGGTTGAAGTTCCGGAGTGGACATCAACTCTGAAACACAGAAATATCCTGCTGACGAGTCCAAAATAGGACGGGACATGCATCCTAGATCCCATTGCTAGTCACCGTCTATCTTTGCTTATTTACACTTCTGTTGATTTTCTCTTGGTTATTTACTTTATTTGAAGAAGTAACTTCTATCCAGTCATGAAACGTTAGAAATACCATTTTCTACTCATTGGAATATTTAAAAAAAGGATATATTATTGCATAATGAACTGTAATCAACTCAATTAAATGAATTGTTATAATTCAATTGTTTTTTAAGACTTTGTAATATTCATTGGGAAAATTGAGAACAACAGATGAAGAGATAAGTTTATATAGATTCACAAAGTATTTTTCTTACAATTAGTATAGAGTGCCAAGAAGTTTATCATATGTATAATACTTAATGATAAGATTAATTTTAGAATGATTAGGTCAATATAATACTTATTATTATGAAGTAGTTAGTTGATACCATATAAAGAATTCTGAAGACTAGTGAAAATGTGGTTTTAAGTTTCTTTCAAAAGTTTTCTTTTCCTACATCAGTCTGACTAAAATTGTGTGGTAAAGCCAAACATAATCGAGAAGATGAATTTTTCTTTTTGCTAATATGAATCTTTTTTATCTTATGTTATATAAAAGTCTATATTATCATATTCAAAACCTTTATAATTAGTAGACAGCATTGATTTTGTCATCATAGAATGAAAATTATAATGTCAAGTTACTATCTAAATAGAACTGGGTTCGTACTTATGGACTGGATCGTTTTTTACAAAAGGAGTTATCTCCCACTTTAATGATTCTTAACCATTCATTAATATTATTCAAGTTAACATATAGAATAATTTAGACATGTAAGTTTCTCATTGAAGGAATATGTCATTCATGAAAGTGGACAGTTTAAAAATGACAAGACTCATCGTTTTAACATTCCGGTTTCATTATCAACAATGAGATATAGTTTTTAATATTAATGTTCAAGAATTGTGATGTTACCTACATGTTAAGATTAAAGTGGATAAAAAATGAAGATTTAGAAACTGTACTTCGGTGGTTGGAAAATAAGTGCTTTGTTCATTATAACACTATCACTTGATAACACATGGTTCGATTATTTAAAAACAGGACAGTGAGATATTACAACGAACAGGGACTTAAGATGGATAAAACTGTTACAGTTTAATAGATTCTACTGCCCTCAAACACACACACATATCTATACATCTCCACTCATCTAATGGGGAACTAAATTTACTTATCGAGTTTTTTTCTATAATTTTATTACATTGATAGTTGTAGGCAAGTTATCTTAAATTATGATGATAAATTCAAGATAATAAGTTGAATGAAATAGTAATTAAAAATTCTAATTCAAACAAACATATTGATGATGCGAGATAAATATGAACATGTTTGGGAATATCTCAATAGGTAATATTTCCTGATGCAGGGATATGTTGAAAGAAGGCAAAAGGCAGTCAAACTGAGACATGGCATTGGTCTATGAAGTTATTAACTCTTAGTTTAAACCATGTTGATAGATTCATCTTGTTAATTTTATCTAATCGTGTCAACGCAGTATGCCGACTAAGGCTAACTCATAAATGCACGCTAGGTTTTATGTTGATGATGATTTACCATCTATTTTGGAACTACACCAATTCTTCAAATCTACACATACACCTTTATACAAGGAAAAAAATGAGTTTAAATTTTTTTATCAAGGCCAGCCTATATATTTAATGATAAGAGTTGATAAAAAACAATGTAATCAATCAACTTATACGAACGATTTAACTTTACTACTCATATGGTCTATGCTACACATGTTGACAGATATAAATAGTATGTAGCATTAATCGGATGTAGTATGCTTGTAAGAAGATTGAGTTGAGGAGAACAATAAAAACAAAGAGAAATTCTAAAACCAATAGGATTGAAAGGAACATGAAGCATGTAAAGGACAACTGAAGAAAGTTGTGCAAATGAAATATTTAATGTATAGTTTTCATATTTTACGAAGACACTTTGTGATTTTGCATTTTAAATTAGATTGACTTCCCTTACAAAATCTTCGTACACTACATTCTATGATTCACCACTATACTTTAACAACAGTCCAGTGACTTCAATTCCTCAATCATATTTATCATTCGCATATGTCTTTTACTCACAGTACTTACGTTTTACGGACATATAGTGGGATATATATATATATATATATATATATATATATATATATATATATATATATATATAATTCCTGTTTTGATGGTTAATCAATTATCTAATGTAATATTATTTATTAAAATTATATCATACGACTAAATTCAGTTGCACTTATTCCATTTACGCTAACTAACTGTTAATGAAATGGTGGCTCAGTGGTTGCAGATTCGAACCCCCCTCCATTCTATCTAATTCGATTTCAGCAATAGGATATCACTATCATTCAAGTCTAAACTATGGTTTGGAGCCAAATACATGAATCTATACTTGGTTAATAAATTGTTAAATTAAACTACTTACAACACAGGATATTCTTTTTTATCATCTTAGTCAAAATAATTTCTTTTATTTCAACAAAATTTCATCACATGGGTATAGCAGATTGTTTTATTAAATATTTGGTGTTTCGATGCAATTCTAGTTTAAGTAGTATCATATTCCTATCATTTCGTGTATCTGTGTTGTGGTTCAATATATATATATATATATATATATATATATATATATATATATATATATATATATATATATGGTTATGTTTTTGCAAAACATTACAAAAATATTGTACAATACAGTTCAACTTCAACAACTTTTCTAAACAACCTTCAAAAGTTTAACTGGATATCTTATTTAAACAAACTAAAGAAAATTTAAAACATACATTTTTTTAAAAAGAAAGTATAGTTTTTGTATATGGTGACTCCAGGGTCTTTATTATCGATAATTTATCAGAAACTGAGCATTGAACTAATGACAAATGTAATCTCTTCATATTAATTTAAGTCATCAACAATTTATGTCATAACATATTGATTGGTTTAACAGCTACTATCATTCTAAAACGGTACAATATACTTATTCTCGCCAAGCACGCACACCTAACTTTCCCTCTACTGATGATTTTTTGACATTATCCAATGACCTGCTGACAGTCAACGGCAGTAAAATCTGTAACTCATCAACATAACTGGCGATTTCCTTGGTATAGAGACTAAAGATTCGTCCCTGAGATCGAAAGTCTTGGATTCGATCCCTGTGGCGAGGTTGTGGATCGGCACTGCTGAAGAGACCCACACTAGGACTAAGATCAATCCCCAATACCAACTGGCTAAGTTTCATAACATAGTTACATCAGCATTTCATCTATACTAGCACATTGCACTGAATTATATTTATATCATAGGCTTACACAGCGTAATGTACACAAGTATTTTATTTAACAAAGAAAAATCAACCGGTATACCTCAACTGCTGAATCCAAACTATAATTGTTTTTACTATGCAATTTTCATCTCTTCTCTAATACCCTTTTTAAATTATTTTTGGAGTACTATGTTAATCTACAGCGAAACATATTTACAAAACAAAAAAGAAATCAAAATCTTGTTGTAAACCTTCATGTGATAGGGGAGAAAAAAAAAGAGGTAGTAGGACTATAAAATTTTGAATGATTTCATTCACTTATACTCATAAATTGTATACAGAATGATATATGAACAATATTATTATTACTATTGTTATTATTTGTCACAAGATACGACCTTAATTCGACCTTGTAATTTACATTCTTATTCGTGCGTATTAGTTTTGTCCATAGATATACATACATATATGAGCTAAATGTATGGTTGCCAATTTTTATTTGGTTTTCACGTTTGTACTAGTTTATAGAATTCTGCTCAAATTAAACATGATTAACAGTAGTTATTATTATTATTATTAATAGTAATAATAGTGATTGTAATAGGAATAATGAGCAAACATGAATATTGTATATTTGCCAAATATACATGTGGGTATGTGTAAGCTCGAATCAGTTTCTACTATCTACATATGCCTGACTTTTTCCTATCTCTCAGTCGAATATCGGTAGTTAAGTCGTTACACACTGAAAGAGGTGAATATGAAGGGAGGTAGGGATAACAATGATTACGCATTGATTTGCCCAATATATTGTATATAAAGTCTACCATTTACAATTTGCAACATTGTTCACTCATGATATACAATGAAAATTACAAGGAAAGCAAGAAAGAAGGAAGGAGAGATAGAGAGATGAAAAAATATAAACACCGAATTTTAAGTAGTAAAGAAAATCTTTGCATGCATACGCCATCAACAAACATGTATAGATAGATTCATTCAGGCGTGTACATGAACACATATATATACATACACATACATATTATTTAGACAATATATAAATTAAAAAGAGAAAAGTAGTGTATACATTGATAATAGTTTCGTATTTACGCATACATAAAATGTAATAGATGTATAAAAGAGTGACCGAATTTATTTTTTTGATAATGTATTATTTATTTTTGCGCTTGACTGTACACTGACTGTCTTTATATCTCATATTTCTCTTCTCAATACACACGTACAAATCCCATGAACTAGATTACCATTTTCTTCCTTGAGGTCATACGATGTACATTAGGTAGTAAATAAGTAATATGGTAAATATATATATGAGTCAGACAAATTTTTTCTTATTAATAATAAGCTTAGCGGCTGTCATTATAACAAAGAGGGTGTATGTTATTACGTGAGTTCGATTTTGAAAACATGGCTTGCAAGAGTTGTACACGGAACTTTTATGTTAGATACTACAGTATGTTATTCATGCCTCATGGGGCTGTCACACGAACAAAGCGAAATTTTCACATGGATAAAAATGACTAAAACATTGATGGGGGTGGGAGTGGCAATGTGTCGTTCAAATGTAGGGAATGAAAATGAATAGGAAATTCGTAAATATATATTTATATTTTAGAGCAGTGTTTGAGCAGATGGACAGACCAAAAACCCAGTAGTAATCAGTAATAACAGAATTAAAGCTGAATTAAGCTAGAGACGTGAAAACGCATGCATATATGTGTGCAGCTTTGTATATGTATCTATATGTGTGTTAGATAGTACGTAATTCAGACAACAAATCCTATGTAACCCAAACAATGTATGGTGGTATGACGTTATCTAATCGATCTGTTAGTTACCTAACATATGTATGGTATGGGTGAGCGATTACAATGACTTATAGGTACATCTTTTTTGTCGAAACATGCGTACACATAAACGTAGATACACATACATAGAGAAATACAAAGATTTTATTTTGTATACACAACATAGCTTTATTACCACGTTGTAATAAGGTGACCTGGAGACTCTCTGCTCTTTAGAATAAACACGAATCAAATGAAGAAATAATTTTGAGGAAAAAATCGTAATATTCTGTATACAAAGATATGGATAATAATTTGTTAAAAAGAAGAAAAAAACGAAACTAGAAATTAATTGATGACATCATGGTATTGAACTAGAATGAAACCTATAAAAAAAAGAATTATCAACGGACCGAATATCTTTATCCATGACTAAATGATTTAACTAATCTTTTTATGATATCGATTAGTAAATCTGTATATTGTTCTGCTTGGATGAGGATAGTATTTCTGACTTTTAAATAATAATAAATTCCTTGGAGATTACAGGTACTGGATAAAGATATTCGGTCCGTTGATAATTCTTTTTTTTATAGGTTTCATTCTAGTTCAATACCATGATGTCATCAATTAATTTCTAGTTTCGTCTTTTTCTTCTTTTTGACAAATTATTATCTATACCTTTTACAGCAATTTCAATAAAAAAAAGTGGTTTTCTTTAGAATAGATATCAGTTTAACCATGTTATTTGAATAAATATTAACACTACGTTTGACACGGATAAATTGATTCAGTCGACATAGCCAAATTAACTGATTAACCAATAACACATTCAGTGTACATCATACGTAGAATTATACTTGCTTGTGAAATGCTGATCAACAGGAAACCTTAAACCTAAGTTTTCTTCTGTTTACCACTAGTCAGTACCTTATCACATGAATAACTTAAATTAAAAAAATACTATTGGACATCTATTTATTTATGTATTTTCTACTATTAAATATAATTATCTAATTTTGTTTGTCTAGTTAGTGATTCAACACAAGCCTAAGTAAGTTTTAATTTAATACAAATATTTGATACATATTGTACGTAAGACTATTGATAGTACACAGTTGACTAGAAGGAATTTGAATTAAATCATCTACGAAATACTTCAGTGTTTTAAGTTATTAGAACATCACAACAGTTTACACGAAACCCCTTCAAGATAGTAATCCCATCTTGATGACAAGTGTTAACAGGCATTTGATTAACACCAAGAGACTACACAAACATCAAATATATATATATATATATATATATATATATATATATATATGAAAGAAAACCACTTTTCTTTTTCTTCTCATTGAAATCGCTGTACAAGGTCACATGAACCTACACTTATATTCACATTAAGATAACAATTCATTGTCCTTGATCTTGACCTTGAATGAATCAGTCGACATATGATCTAGTTAGATATTCAGTTATTTAGTTTAGAAAAGACAATATTTTAAGATAAGAATAAAATTACTGATATAGTCACAATTTTTATACGATCATATATATTGTTTTAACGCCTTTCATTAAGATTATTCAGTCTTATGTTATTATGAAATATTATTCCATTTATTTACATATATGAATAGAAACTAATAGTTGTTTATTTCACTGATTGAAATCACGAGACAATTGAAGCTAGACCACCATGGAAAACCTGGAAGCACTGGACGCCCGTTTCATCCTAGTATGGGACTCCCCAGCAGTACGCATCCACGATCGCGCCCCCCCTCGCGAGATTCCAACCAAAGACCCATCAGTCCCGAGCCAGGCGTTTAACCAACTAGACCACTGAGCCGGCAGCCAACGGTGTTAATGTCTAGCTTCAACCAATCCACGAAATAGCGCCACCGTATACCATTGTCTTCAGTGAGTTGATATCTCACAACAGACCTGGTTGAACTCCACTGGTAACGGCTTCTCACTAGAACTCCAGGATAAACCTCTTGGAGCCAGTCACTAGTGAGCAGATGCTTATTTTTACATCAAAAAAACATTATACATAATATACTGTACTTACGAAAGTTTTATAATTTTTTAGTCTACCAAGTTAGGATTTAGCGATCTCAAATTTTTTTGATGACTAAAGCGACACAACCACAACAATTTACCATAACGTTCGAATTTCATCTAGAAGTTACTTACATAATTATTATTTAATTGGATTTAATTTATACTGACATTTTACATCAAAAATTGACATCAACCAGGAAACCAGTAAAATATAAAAACTGAAAACTATTACTAATGTCAGTTAAAAACGAAAGTTAGGGCATTTTCATTGCAAAATAATGATTCCGTAAATTAAACAATTTTCGTTATAGAATCTAAATTAAAGATGATCATGAAACTCAGTTCATGAAATTTACAATTTGTAATTATGGTGAAAAGAATTTAGTTGCAATTGGTCCAATTTTAATACCTTCTTAGACGGAGATATTCAAGTTTAATTATGAATACATAAAATTTAAATCTTTCCGTCTAATAATGTATTAAACTTCGTCCACTTGTAATATTTGATTATTTTGATGCAATTATAACCAAACATTCCTACAATTGAAGAACACCCACAACTCAAAACAACTGTCACCCAACATAAAAGTCGGAATTCTCAATACACACGTCAAGGCAGTTCTATGGTACACAGATGAAAATTAGAGAACTACTACAATCATCATCAGAAAGTTATGACTGTTCACAAACAGTTATCAATACAAGATAATCTGGATTCGTTCGCCGTACACCATCAGCAACAAACCAACTTTCAACTGGTAAGGAAATTAGGAAAAGACACTGGAAGTGGGTAGGACACAACACACATTAAGAAAAATTATCAAACTGTATCACAAAACAACCCCTAACATTGAAAGAAACAGAACAAAAAACACATTGCACTGGGAAGTGGAGGCAAACATCAAATAATCAATAACACATGGGAACAACTGGGAAGGATTGCCTAGGGCAAATTTGTTTGGAGGATCGTGGTCGATGGTCTATGCTCTACGAGAAGTAACAAGGATAAATAAGTAACCCATCACCAAAAAAATATTACTGATTAACTCAAATCAAAGAAAAACAT
The DNA here is from genome assembly GCA_944470405.2 of Schistosoma mattheei. Lineage (NCBI taxonomy): Eukaryota > Metazoa > Platyhelminthes > Trematoda > Strigeidida > Schistosomatidae > Schistosoma > Schistosoma mattheei. Next base: position 67,217,437 of record OX103943.1, on the reverse strand, counting down.
CCATTTTTAGGACAAATAGAATTTTCTTAATAAAGAAAATCCATACAACCTATTCTTATTATTCTTATTTTGATTTTCAACCAAAACGTTACTCTTGCTTATCTCTATAAATTTCATCCATTTATTTGATAAAATTAATCATTCTTTTCAAAATAACAATTTTTGTTTCAAATCAAACAATCATCATCATTAGGATAACTTACATGTAATTGTTTTTCAGTTGGTTCAGGACAAATATATCGATTCGATAGTTTATTTACATTAGTTTTATTATTTTGTATGATATTCATATTAGTATTTATACTATTCATAGTAGTAGGTAAAGTAGTTTTTATATGATTAATATTATTTATAGATTGTGATAAATTCATTTGACCTTCAGTATCTGATAAACCATCAATTGGATCACATAATAATGTTGAAAAATTTGATGGTTTCAAATTAATTGGATCAGTAATATTATTTGATATGTTCTTAATGAATGATGATTGATGATGGGTAGTAGGTGTAGATGTGGGGAATTTTTGATTGAAATGAACATCTCGATTCTCATTATTATTGTTATTATTATTGGTATTAGTGTTACTGTTGTTTTTATTATAAGCAGCTTTACATGTTTGTGAATGTCGTTTTAATGTACCATTTTGTGAGAAAGCTTTACCACAATGTCGACATATATACGGACGTTCACCTGAAATAAATAAATTGTAAAACAAAGAATTATAATCATTAGCATTAGTATTATTATTACTAGTTATAGCGTATCTAGTTTTATTAATACTGAAATTGAATTCTAAAAGTCTTAGTTTTGATAGTGTACACATTTGCATATGGGTACTACTAAAAAGCCATGAAAAAATAATGAAGTAACTGTATTTTCCAAATACTATATTAAATATGGTAAACGGATTATTATTATTATTATTACTAGGAAACTTCTGTATTCCAGCTTTTGATTCAGTTGTTTTCAACTATGACGTCCTAACTATAAACTGATATCATGGTCATCACTATCGTTGTCATCATGACTTGGGGATTATTAAACGATTATGTCACGTTCATTCAAAGCTATTCAATACAACATTCATTGATTATTTCATATAAAATATATAAAGATAAATAAAGTCTGGATTACTCATGAAGAGTACACTGCCAATAAACTATCAAGAAGGAATTTGTATTTGGATCATATTTGAAAGTATCAGTTAATTATTAAATGAAACAGTAGATTATTTTGAAAAGAGCAAGAACAAAGATTCTAGCAGAATAGCATGAATTCATTTTATTTCGTAGGTTCTCATCAGCTGCTTACAACCTGTGATATTTAAAAATCATAATCGCATAATGGGTTTAAATTGCCTACTGAATATTGTAAATATATACCTAATGTGAAAGAATATTCTTCAACATTAATTGTGACAACAGTTCAAAAATGGGTTAGAAACAATTGATTACATAATGAATAACATTAATAGGAATATAGTGAGTAGAGTTCAGTTGAAAGATTATTAATTCGAAAGATAGTTGAATAAAATCAGTGATGTAATAAATGCAAAAGAAAAAAGTTTTTAAAGGTGCAGTGAAGGAATATTTGTCACCAGGGCGAGGAAAGATTAACCACCGTCTCCTTTTGAATACATAGGTCAGGTTTTTGATGCCTAATGGCAATGGCTTCAGCAAACTTCAGAAGACTGGAGTTTGGCTGCTTACTAATCACCCTAAAGGATTGTAAGGTATCTACCTGATGTCCTGTATCAAGGAGATGTTTGGTGATTGCACTGTTTATTATTTGTATTAACTATTAAAGTGACTTATTTTAAATATTAACTGAATTACTATAAAGAAATAATAATTCTAAATTATTGTCTTATTTTCTTTTTCTAATCAGTGTCTAAAATGTCTGATGTGTTTGTGAGGAAGAAAAAGTACAAAAAATCAATTGTACCTGTAAGAAATAAGAATTATTTTCTCGATAAGATATTGGATAATGGTATAGATGAGTACATTCATTAAAATTCATATTATTTCTGGAGCTGACATTCGAATGTATGAAGGTAAGTAATAAAAGTTTAGGTTATAGATATGTATATGATATTTTGATTGCATAATACTACAGAAACATGATAATTAGATCAGTTGCAAACCAAAGCCTTCTTTATTGAAAATAATCAGTTTGAGAGCGAGCGAGAGGGAGAGTGAGTGAGGGCGAAAGAGTAATTAAACTAATTAAACATTTAATTTACTTATCTATTGACGGCAAAAAAATGCATCTATTAACATGCATCCAAATAATAGTACCACAAATTATACTGTGTAAACAGATAATAAATATTAGACCATCATTGAAAACCTGGGAGCATTGAACCGCCGTTTCGTTCTGGTATGGGATTCCTCAGCAGTGCTGACCCACAATCCCGTACGAGGTACTCGAACTCCGGGACCTTCGATCTGGCGCTCGAACATTTAACCCCTAGAACACTGATCCGGCATCCAACGGAGTTGATTTTTAACTTTAAGTAATCTAGCGCTTTCAAGTTTTCAATGGTGGTCTAACACTAATAGGTTCATGATCTCAATTAAAACTCAACAATCTTTACAAGCTTATACAGATAATAAATAGTCTAATATCACTGAACCAAAAAGAGAGTTGAGCTAACTATTTATGAACTGTAAATTGAATATTTAATTATTATACTAATAAAGAAATCAATACCACACTCATAATAACATCAGTGTAGCCTCTTCATTCAACTATCTTCTGTATATTTATCATGTTCTACAACAAAACACCTACTGAAGTAGTTTACGGTTTATTTAGTAAAATTTCTCAACTACCTAGATCAATCATATAATGTTAATCTAATTCACCAGTATATTATATATAATAGTTCTTCATTAAAACACTCTATTGATAAGTATATATATATATATATATATATATATATATGACAGTAATGTATACTTATAATTATTTTAATTTAGATTATAAACATAAGAACAGACATAAATAAATAAGATACATGGGTATTACGTCATTTAATTGATACATTTATTGTATTTTTGTCGACTTCATAAGAGAATATATAGAAGGACAATGAAAAAAAGGGTTGTACACCATCTGTCAGCCACATGATTTGACTGGATTAAACATTATATTTAGATATATATATTTATTATGCATTATTATTATTATTATTATTATTACTTTCGTATGAAGAAAATGAAGAAGCAGGTATCAATTCAAGAATGAATCACATGATAAATATTTAATATATAAGCAACGATTATAATGGATTAAATAACTTTTTTTCTTTTTGTTACTCTAGTTAACTAAATATAAATTCAATTAACTAAATAGATATTGTCCGGACTGAAAGGTGGAGGTTGAGAAGTGATTAATAAGAAACCCTGGATTTAGGTCTCGTGCTATTTAATACTTATTACGAAATTGTACCCGTAATTTCAAGAGAACTGAAGTTTTCTTGGTAGATTCGATCCAATATCACTCAGTTTCACAGTTAGCAAAGTTAGTACTGTGCTATTTAGATTGCGACTAAATTCTCATAGGACTCAGATATATTTATAATAGAATTTAATTAGTATTATGAATGACCTGATATACATGACATCGGTCACTATTGAGTAATCAATCAACTGTAAATATTGTTCCAACTATAACTACTACATTGACGTAGTGGTTCAGCTTGAGTATCATGATGACTTAACTGAAATATATTGGCTAGAATATGTATTCATTTTGGTTCGACTATCTCAGGTAGGTTGGTGAGAGAACGGCAAGACAAAAACATGCACATATTCGATAATGTATCGTGAATGATTAATGCATATTACTGTTATTTGTAATTATTCTAAGATGACTTTAAATTTGCCTCTCTCTCATTTCAGTAACTTATAGAAAATTATGTAAGAAAATCATAGGTATACAACTCAACCTTATTCAACGGTATTTTTGAAGGTAATTAAAACTATCCTCTATGTTCACCGTATTCTGAAATATTCCAATCTGATTGACTTTGAAGTTTAATGACTAAAAGTCAGCATAACAAAATAGTTATTCAACGAACTCAGAGAATTAATAGAAGTAGGTAATATATACATTTGGTGTTAAGCTACACAAGTTTACGTTATGTTGTCATCAGACTAGTAGGATCGAAATAAGTATTTGGAGGGTTGAAGTTTTGAATATGCATATAGTTGGGTCAAAGTTTGAATATTCAATATTTACTAAACCAGTATTACACAGTATCAATGTAATATGACTGGAATTCTAGGAAACGGTATGAAAGAGTACTATGTCACAAGAATTTTCTCAAATCAAACACCTCGCTCCTCTCCCAACTACACACAATTGAGAAGACTGACTTTTCTGAACTTACTCATGGCTCAACTAACGGGAGCGTGATAGGTGTTTGTGATAGCACATTACCTAATGTACATTATATGCGCACCTGAAATACAGGTGTACACACCTAATCATAGATTCTTTGAGCGGGATGGTGAGATAATGTCTTCTCCATTTTTAATTTTATACACTCATGTAAACCATAACGTAAGTAATAATTCGTGTTTCGATAGAGCAGGGGATTAGTCTGATATTGATCTGACCTCTCAAATTAGTTCATGGAATGTATCATTATAACCCCAGATCATCGTCTAGAAGTGCGGATAGATCTTGCCCGGGGAATTAAACATTACAATATGAGAAAGAAAATTTAACTTAAAAAAAATAAAGAAATTAATTCAGCTGTTTAAATCTTATTGAATTTCAGTTGTTTTTATGCATTTAATAGGAAATAAAGCTGAAATTTATAAAAAAAGAGAGATATAATTCATCTGTTGCAATACATGAAAGATTGAATACAAATGTTCAATTCTGAATGGGAAACTAGAACATTATGTTGTGTGTTTTTTTTTTCACCGCAAAAACGAAACTCAATGTACAAGTATGGGAACTAATTGTCAATAGTACAAGGAGTAATATTTATACGTGTAATTACGTAATATTTGGAATTTTTAGAAACAAAAACAAAACAAACTAAACAAGTCATTTAATACTAATATAAATGACATAATAAATTGTTTATGAATGGAATGAAATTTGAGAATGACTAGAACAAACACATCGTTATGTGTATATCTGTAAGTAAAATGACGGTGAATTTTTTTTTGTAGATTGATTATATCCTATGCGTAACCATAGTTATAATCAAATTTCAGTTAATGAATGACATAATATAATGTTGCTCTATTCGAATTTACTATTTTTTTTAAATATTTTATTTTTGGAAATAATCAGATAATACACATTTAACTGATAGTATAGCACAAATGTTATAAAATATAACTGACCTACAGGAGTAGAGTATTTGTTTCTACTTGATAAAATCTAATGTGAATTGGATTATAATGATCTATTTGTATTTATTTTCTATTATCTTTTGGATTTTATCTTCTGATATTTCAGCTTCAATTACAAGTTGGAATTGTAATTCTTTTCATTTATTTATTTTATTTTTCACTTTCAGTGAATTGTTGCAAGGAATGATAACTTGAAATGATATACACTCCCATAGAAGGTTTAGTATTGGCTATTATTATTTATAAATTAGTATATACGAAGAATAAATCTCTCTGTTGTTTTGTAAGTACTCTACTCTGTCAACTCTTTTGCATCTGAATTATATATATAAACTACGATTTTTAGATATTTAAAATAGATCAAAAACATAACAATAAAAAGTATCTATACATTGTTTTAATTCTGAACACTTTAAATAAGTGCTATCCACATACCACTACTACTACTAGTAGTAGTAGTAGTAGTAGTAGTAGTAGTAGTAGTAGTAATAATAATAATAATAGTGTTAATGCAGTGAACGAAGACATGGTGGGGGAAAACAACCTAATTTAAAACGCAAAATTACGAAGTGTCTTCGTAAAATATGAAAACTATACATTAAATATTTCATTTGCGCAACTTTCTTCAGTTGTCCTTTACATGCTTCATGTTTCTTTCAATCCTATTGTTATTGGAATTTCTCTTTGTTTTTATTGTTCTCCTCAATTCAATCTTCTGAAAAGCATACTACATCCGATTAATGCTACATACTACTTATATCTGTCAACATGTGTAGCATACAGCACAGTAATAATAATAATAATAATAATATTAGTATTGATCATTCTAAACATTAGTAACAGTAGTTATACTAAATTTTCCATTCTGTCCATTATGCCTACTAAATAAAACTAATATACATTATTTTGTCATAACTAACTATTTCATCATATTTAGGCTGTCAATTTCATCTAGTCCATTTAGTTCATTTGTTCATTTACAACTATTATTTTTATTACGATAAGTAATAATTAGAAAATTTGTATTGAGAGTTAAATACGAAGACGAAATATATATGCGTATACCTTCTGTTAGATCATTCTGTTTACAAATAGTGTACTCTTATCTATCCTGTGAATTGTATAGAAAAACTGAATTGTATCATTAACATACAACTATTAACTATTCTAGTAATGTGCATGTATATAGACGCATTTGTAATGTATAGTAATAAAGAAAATATAGGAATATTATATGTGCAACTATTCTGTAAACTTTTATTTCTTCTGTTCACTTTAATTTTCTACTATGAGTAGTAATATTATAATATGCAGTTGCATCAGTTGTTGTTACTGGGTAAGTAGTAGTAGTAGTAGTAGTATTGTGTATTGTTGAATCAAAAAACATGAATTGTTTGTGTGCATGTATGTATCTGAATATAAAAAAGTTTACTTATTAAACTATATGGACCTTATTTACATAAATATATATCAGTGTATTATTAACGTATGGGCGATTGAATGGTTGTGCTTGCATACGTTCATCTATTCCTATCTTCATCATCATTAACGTCTTCAAAATTCTACTCCTAATGCTTTCTCAGTGTTTTTAATACATTTCTTAGAAAAAACAACTGGAAAAGTATACAAGATAGAATGATAGTATAAATTTTCATAAAACACATACAGGTAAACGTATATACATATGAGTAGTATTTCACTGCATTTTTATGTTGAAATATTATCTACTCTTCAATACCATTGATAATAATAATTATAGTACAATACACATTTAACTGTCTATCAGTGAGTACATACAAATACCTTTTCTTGTTATCAATATACTAATCTGAATTACAAAAAAATATAAAAGCAAAGAGAAACACACACTCCACCCCTAAAACATGATAGCAATAAGAAGAGAAAAAAAGTTAAAAGATAAAACAAAACGATATGTAAGTAAGGAAAAATGTATGAAGATAACAAACTAGAAATGAAGGTATACTGAAAAAGGAGAAAAGGAGGACAAGTGACAAGAAATTCATGTCAACAACATGTTGTCATTATCATGAGAACAGTCCAGGTAAAAAGTTGTTCTTTGTGAGAAACATTGACCATTTTATATGATGATTTCTTTTTAAAAAATAATAAAGGCAAACAAATAAATGAATAAATTGGTAGTAAGTAGTTATATGTTGAAGTACTTGACCAAACCTTCTATCTCCGTTCATCGTCAACACATAGTTAATTATCAGCATCATTTAAAAAATTACTCTTATAAATGAATAATACACTCAAAAATGTAGTAAAATGCTATATGATAATAAGAATTACATTTTGTATATTCAGTTTCAATAATGCATGATCGATCTCATGTTTACTTCGTGTCTTTGTTCTTTTTTATCCTCATTTTTCTTTTCCCACCTTTCCTAGTCATCGCTCTAGTTATCATCATCAACATCATTATTATTACTTAAGTTATACTAAATGTACATAAAAAAAAATCAATTACGTTGATAAAGAAGATAAAAGTTATCCAGGCTACGAACATTTAAATGGCTGATGTTGACAGCCAATTTAGAATATGTGGATTTATCTGTGTGTATGTAAGAACAAGTGAATTAGACCTAGAAAAAAAATCTCTATGCATATGCATATTTTAGAAACAATTATGTATTCTTTCATTGACCGGTTAATAATCTCAATTATAACTCAACAATCTCCACAACTCTATACTGATAATTATGTATGACCCTATTTAATAATATTTCAATTCTTATTAACTTGAATATATTCTCAAAGAGAAAAATAAATGCACAAAAGTTATGTACATACGCACATATACATGTTTACAAGTCAATTAATAAGGACAATACTGTGAGAGAAAAAGAAACAAACAAAAGGAAATACATTAGATTAGTAAGTGATGAGAAGTAGTAGTAGTAGTAGTAGTAGTAGTAGTAGTAGTAGTAATAGTAATAGTAGTAGTAGTAGTGGTGATGATGATGATGATATTTGAGTAAGTGGGTAAATATTCAACTCAATAAGTAAATAATTTTATTTGTAAGTGAACAATGAAGAATTCATCACATGTAACATGTACAAAACACAATATATTTCTATCAAGAGAAAAGGACAAGAAAGGAGATAGATAATGCATTATGTATCTGCATAAAAATTAATTTATTGTTATAAGGACAACAAATTGAAGTATATAAATTAAGTACATATTTATAAATGTAATAATTATTATAAGAAATTAATCTGATCTGATAAACGATAAATTATTATCTTAAAATAATAACATTTCAGTCAAAAAGTAAAGCCTATAGATACATACTTGTGTATATGCATGAAAAGAACAACAGTTATGATACTGGATAAAGAAACTGTACTTAACATCCAAGGTTAGCAAACATATATATATATATATATATATATATATATATATATATATATATATATATATATATCAATAATGATTTAAGAGTTATATGAACTCCATCTTTAATTTAATATTATGGATTATTTTTGGTTAATAACAACGGTGACAATAAACTGACGAATGTACGTAATGAAAATAAATATATACGAATAATGCAATTCAATTACATAGATTCTTTGGTAAAAGTATACTTTACAGATGAGCCAAGTCAAGTAAAGATAGATGTTGGATTTTAGTGTGAAATTCAAAACACAATAACAGATAGGTTATATCTTATTTTAAAGTCAAGTAGGGAATAAGTAAAATCTACTAATCATTGGTTACAGAAATGATTAGGGTGGATAAATATGACAAGAATAAGGAATGCAGAAGAACTTAAGTAACTCTTAAAATGTAAATGAGAAAGTGATTAGATTGTAGTGTAAAAATAGTAGAAGACAAATTGGAATATATACATAACATTTCGATTTGATTTAAAAATCTTATACATTCTTAAGACTTGGAATCAAAGAACTATCTGAATAACTACCCATCTGTATAACTAAAAAAATATTTTCTCATTGTAACGCACATTCGAAAATATAACCACAAATTTGAACTCTAAATCCTAATTCTAACCGTTTTCGTATTTTGCATAATAAATTATTCATCAACATCACTTACGTTCTGATCGGTTAGAGAGTTCACTCAGATGTCTCAAGACCACTTCAAATGACACTGGAGGTCATCAGTAAAATATACCTTCAGTAATTATATATATATATATATATATATATTCAGATTTATGCTCTCTATCATGAATAATAGTAGTAGTATTGGTAGTATTGGTGAAATACTCTAGTGATATCTGTGATGTTAGATTGACATATAATCCCTCCAGTATTTAATATCCATAATCTCGGGTAAGCCTATTAAAACAATTACTGACCATTAAGTTTAGAAATACAGTAATAATAATTACATTGAGAAAAATTCCAGCGAATACTTAAAATTAAATTAAATTGAACATCCGACTTTACAAATATAACATTTGAAATAAATGAGAGAGAGAGAGAGTATTTAAGGTCATATATACATATATACATCATTATGGTATATGTTGAGAAGCGGAATTTTAAAACGGAATCCAAATTTATTTAGCCATAAGGCATTGTTGTATGATTGACCTTATAGAATAAATATTTTAAAATTAGAATGAAATAAATTGAGTAGCTACCCTCTTTCTTGTTTTTCTCTGTAACTTATCTCAATCTATTGGAGAATTACAAGCAATTAAAGTAGGTATTAAGTTTTCTAAGGACTTTTTTTATTGCATTGACTTACAATTGTAATATATATATATACATATATATGTACCGAGAAAGAGAGCCTTGAACGATTACAGTAATTCAACATTATGTAAATCGTGATTTTCACATTATTACTATAAGTAATCCATTTTAAAGTTAATTATTACTGGAGGCATAATAATTATTTACAAAAAGGGGAAGATTTTAATGATTATATTACAATTGGAATGAAATTCTCATTAAAAAGAGAAACTATCAACTGTCCTCACATGATTTATAAGTTTATATGAGTATATGACTAAAAAGTTTTTTTATTTTAAAAAAATGACCATATTACCCGGTATTTGATTAACTCATTGAAATTCACACTTTTGTACGGTATCGAAGTCACATACTAACTTACACGTTTATCTCTGTTAAATTGTTTTAAAATAATAATAAAACTTTTATTCGAGAAATATTATACTGAAACATGGAAAGTAGTCAAAAAAATGTACATGAAAATATAGTATCAGTTACTGTATTCTATAATCTCCGGTATGTCCTTTTAATATAAAAATGCAATCAGAGTAGAGTATATATTTTGATGAAATAAGTTGTATCATAAAGCCTGGTGATCGAAATAAACTTCATGTAATAGGTAATCAACCATTACTTCGTTTGGAGCCACTCTAGAGGTACTGTCAGTTCAAAAGCCCGAGTAAAAGAGCATAGTTGAGAGTAAGGTTAGTGACTCTACCTACCATGTAAAAAAAGAATCATTCTAAGGAATCGCTAGCAAGGGAAAAATCAGTTAGACTTTACTCTGAGAGTTTAAGGAATAATAATCCGTATTTTTTGTCACAAATTGAGTAAATTATGACTTACAAGACAGGAATTGAACTAGTGAGATTAAGTCAGAAGTTCAACACTTCAAATAACTAGAATTTCAAAAAGCAATAATTAATAAACTCTTCAACTATCTACGTGTTTTTCTTTAAAAGGGCATAACATGTGTCATTATTAATTAACAGTTAAATCATTTATCATTTACTGGAAATAACCAACAATATACTTTCACTTAGTCCTGTTAGAGTATCACAGAGTGCATAATAACAATCGTAGTAATAGTACTGCTAGTAGTTATAGTATTGGCAGAAGTAGAGGTAGTATTATTAGAATTAGTATTAGTACTACTACTACTAGTAGTAGTAGTTGAAGCAGTTGCAGTAATGGTAGTTGTGGTAGGAGTAGTGTGGTGTATGTTGTATATAATACCAATCAGAAGTAAAATGCCTGGCAGCAGGAGGTTGGGAAGACTGAATCCAAGAGGATGGGAACAGAGAGTAATTGTTATGACAGTGAACGAACGATGAAGTTTGGGACAATCGATAGAGGATTTACAAAGGAAGTAGTAAACGTATGGTTTCCACATTTTAACAAAGGACTCTGTAAACTTCTGTTAAAATGTAATTGGTCGTCCCCCCTATGTGTTCTCGTTCACATCAGTAAAAGTAGTAGTAGTGGAATTGGTAGCGAGCCCACATTTAAGGTCTCTTGGCTATCATTCTTAACTACCTCATACTAAACAATATTTATTGCATTGACTAGCGATAGTCAGACTGAAATTTATTCGATAGGTGATTATTATGAAGGACTTGATAACACTATAACTGTATCACTTATTACGCGATTGATTAGTGTGAGAAAACTTAATTTCAGATTATTACAATAGCAAGTGGAAAAAATTAGCATCAATATGTTTAAAGATAATACTAGGTGGTGTACTTTCTCGAATCTCACTGAACAGCATCAGTTCTCTCGAAATAATAGATGGACCATCACTGTTTAATATCAACTAACACAAAAAATGAATGAAACAGAATTTCATGATGATCATTTGTTAATTCCCTATATACATCTTACATGTTATGATTTCTCATTGATTCAGTTTCATTGCTCGCTTAAATCTTTGAATCAGCTATTTACTAACAATTTACATTTTACAACAATTTTTCCTATTTTGTTTGTTTAAAATAACTTGTCATATTTATAAAAGTTTACACGTACACTTCCATAAGAGAACTTACAACATATCACTGTGCTAATTACTAGAAAACTAACCAGTACTAATTCAGTGATTGATATTTTGTTGGCTCTCTTTATACTCTGACAAACCAGATGTGTGTGCACCGGAATTGATTAATATACAGCTGGATCCAAATCCTTTGCATATGTATATAATTTAGTTAAATACTACAGTTCCCCTTATAATCATTCGTACTCATTTCATTCACCCACTGAGTTATTGAGATTAATCAGAATAATCAATTTTGAGTTTTTGAAAAGTCATTGAAGACTGATTTATTAATTAACTGTTCAAAATAAAGTCCCATAACCTTTGTCGCATACAACTAAGATAACGGTAACTATTTTTATTACAATATAATTTCTCTCATTTCTTTACATATTAAAGTACTAATAATATTTATGTGTATATAATATTATTACTAATCATTTTCCAACTGTTTGATAGCATAAATTAATTATTCATTATTTGTACTTGATAAATGGTGTCCGTTGGTACGATTAAATATTTTCTGAAAGAAGCAGATAGGTTTCCCTTTTATTAGGAACATGAGAAAGTAAAGTGAAATGAAAAAGAACATTACAAAGACAAACTTTGCCTATATATATATATATATATATATATATATATATATTCCCTGGCCTGAAAGATTTTGTCGAAAATGAGAGAACTATACAAAAGACATTGTTCTCACGAGCGTCTATGAAAGCATGCTCTGACAACAAATGTCAGATAACCCATTCATAGTACGGATAATATCTGAGCATAGCGAAAGGTGAATGGTACAACCGATGAACACTGATCCAAACTTCAGGAGTACGACTACATAATTGAATTCAGAGAACACGATACCTCAGAAATCCTAATTCTATGCCACAGATATTGTGAAGTTATGCGAATGTCATCGGTTTCATTCTGAACCATTCACTATCCGTGATTCTAATCAATACAAATCCAATGACTTGAAACAATACAATATGTATATTTTCCTATCGCTCGTAACCAAATTTACTGTTTAGATGTTTCATAATTGATACTTTGCATAGTTGATATACACACATCAATTAGTTATGATGTCATGATGAGATTGTGGAGTATACTGAATTTCACCGAAGTTATTCAGTGATCTAAGTTAAGCCATCATTGAAAATCTGGGATCACTGGATGGCCATTTCATCCTAATGTGGGGCTCCTTAGGAGTGAACCAACTTCTCATCTCTTCGTCGTAGTTATTGTGAATTTGAATTTAACACACTTCAATATTCTCTATTTTGTTGATGGCTCAACAACTAAATGAATACTTCATAAATAAACTTATTCATATTATATTATTTGTGAATATGCCAGCAGTCCTTTATGCATTTTTAAAAATAGTCTTATTCTTTAACTGAAAATAAATGACATTTATCAAAAAATTATGTTAAACAAGTGTTCATTATAAAAATAATTAACATTCACTCTCCAATGAAACTACTTATTATTACTATTCAGTAATATATAGGTGTATATACATGATTGTACTAAAACAATTTTGTACAGAATTTGAGCTGTATTGTTTATTATTTGTTCATTTTTATTCCAACTCATTTAATACATGTTTAAGTTACTGTGGTGGAAAACAAACAATAACAGTGGAAGACAATAGAATATTCTATATTTTCATTGTTGAAATTATAAGAGCTGTGAAAACACTCTTCAGATAATGTATAGTTAACAAAAAGCCAACCAAGAGAAAAGTAGACTGTTTCACAACTAATAGTCATTAAGTGTTTAACAGAAAATGTTACAATAAAAAAAAACATAAAACATTCAATAATAAAAACAACTTAATACTGAATATACACATACACTTGTATCAATATTGGTTGAGAGCACAAGTATGTTTATGTAATAACACCAGGGAAAAATCGTGAAATTTGCAAAAACAGAACAACTTTAGATAATCGTCAACGGTTTGGGTTGAGAAAATTAAGTAAAAACAAATAGAAAACAATGCGACTCGAACTATTTGACAATCAATCATCTCTATAGTGTCACGGAATCAAGTTGATTCAACACAAATTCTCATTAATCAGTCTATTATTATTGACTGAACAGTTTGTCAAACTCAGTTATTTCTGTGTTTATCTGTATTGATTCATTCAACTGTAAACAGTACATTATTACTCTAGATCTTTAAAAAGTACCTGACTGTTCAAATTAAAGTAGATAAGTTAGTAGACGGTATGAATTTTTAGTATAAATTAGTTGAAAACCAAGTACTTTTAACCAATAAGTCATTTGCTCCAATGTAAAATTTATTCTGTTTGATACATTCCGACTAGCGAAGTGCCTATTATACATTAGATAAAGTCATAAAAAAATATCAGTGGTTACATAATTCATAAATAACACTATTTTATCAAGTACTTCATGAGGATGCTCGTCAGTCAGTATAAAACCTATGCTGATAACTTCAAATAAATAGTTGCATTTAATTAACCCAAATAAATAAACTTGATAGTCATCTTGTGATACAACCTATATAATTTAATTAACATAACCGATCGTATATTCCAAGTAACTTTTGAATATCTATATATTTATTATTATTTAATACATATTATTTTTAAGAAGGGCCTACACAATATGCGTAATTACTATAAACTTACAAGTCTACTTCTGACTGTGTCTAAACTACTGGCTTCTGTCCTATGTCGCATAGTGTTCACAACCTGTGGAAGATTAAAAATTGAGAAGCAGGCTTGTTTTCGTTCTGGTCGTGGATCAATTGATCGTACCTCTACCCTCCTCCAAGAGTCAAAGTACATCTAATTATTTCAGACTAAAAGTTGTTGTATTTCTTGGTATCAGATCCGCATTTGGCTCGTTAAACTTTTTCAGGGATTGTCTGTTGAAGGGTGGTTTGTCTGACACTTTTTACTGGTGATGAGCCATTGAAGAGTTCGTGCATCCAGGTATCTAAGTCCTGATGGTGTCAATGATGAGATTAATCTATGTACAGTGTAGGCTAGAGTATCTTGTGCAGATCTGAACCATATTTGGCTCCATTGTGATGTTATTTTGGCTGGGTTTACGAGCCATCTATGAGAGTAGTTCTCCTCTATGTTTGTGAAGCCTAGATTTGTCGAGTTAAAGGTGCCAAGCGACACCGTGTCCGATCATACCTGTCACAAAAAAAAGTTCGCCAATATTCAGTAGTGACAATGTGTTAGCAGCGTAAAGCTTTGGTAATGTGTTCAATTGCAATGAAAACTCAACTGGTGTTACTATCTTGAAACATCGAATTCAGAAGCTATGAATGTCATTCAGGTGACTTACACATCATGCCTTATTTATCAAAACTCGAACTGGCTGAAAAAAGTGAAGAGCTGGTCAGTTTATATTATGGTGCTATGGTATAAGGGAAGGCAGTGCAATGCTAGAATCCATCGATTCGTCACGAATCTCTGATTAATATCCGAAAGATGATGTAACTCAGTGGTAATCAGAGATAACTAAGAACAGAAGCCAGTAATGATGCTTCTGTAATTTTCTTTCACTTTGTTCATATAAATAAGAGAAACTTTCCAAAATGTATTCTTTTTCAACTAAATAGTTTTTCTTACTATACACTACTCTCTTTTACTTATTTTTACCCAGTTAATTATATTCAGATTATATTCACTTGACTTCATCTATTTCTTCAAAATATGCTTTACTTATCTCTTTATGGCACATACTTTATATTGATGCTTATTTTTATCTATATTTATGTATCCAAATAAGTCAATAATTAAATATAGAAATAAGTTCATCATCTAATCATCTTTTTCTCAATTTTCTGCAACTAAGGAATCATTCACTCAAAATTAAACTTATGTTTTTATCTATCAGAAATGAATACAAATATGTATACAATAATAATAATAATAATAATAATAATAATAATAATAATAATATAACTACAGTTCTTTCTATTCGTTCTTGATTGAATACAGTAAAAACATATTGAATATTTATTTAATCAATAAATAACCATGGTATTATTCATCTATCGATTCATAATCATCATCATCATTGTTATCATCTTTTACTTCAGTATTGTTATCACATAAAAACACCACAGTCTTTAACTAAATTAAGTACAATATCTTTTAAGCAATATCAATAAATACATTTATTGATTAAGGTAATCTATTCTTTTATTATTATTTTTTCCCTATGATAAACACCTTTTTAAATGGCTTTTTTTTGTTGTTGTTCTTCCTTAAACATTATTATTATATTTATTGGAAGTGATATATTTATAACATAGAAATATATATATGTACTCTACTCATATTTAGTATTATAACTATAATACAATTACTTTATTGACAATGTATATATTCTTCTAAGAAAATAATACAAACACAAAGGGAATACATTCAGTTATAGATGCACACGCAAATGAATTCAACAAAAACGATGCAGTGTGAATTGACCCAGACTTACACCTGTTCATGAGAGAACTATTAATAATAATAATAATAATAAATGATAATTCTATTAAATGATTCATTGTTTATCATATAAGAAATATATTAACTAGGAAAAAAAGGGTAAAATATAATCAGTTACCTTTTGTATTTGCTGAAAAATCTTTTGAAATAGTGTTTTACAGAAGAAAAAAAAGGGATGACTATTTTAGCTGAATTTGCATTATATAATTCAGAGTACTTTCATTTAAATACAATTAAGCTTTCATTGAGAAACTAATAATAATAATAATGTGATTGTATTATTGAATAAATTCCTATGTATAATTAAATGTGAACAAGTTTATACATTTGACAATCATTAACATTTATTATCTATACAAATTAAATTAAATTAAAAAAAAGAAAACAATGAATAGTTTGTTAAGGAACTGAGTGAAAAGATTACCGATATATATATATATATATATATATATATATATATATATATAGTTGAAGATATAAAACAAACAGTGCCCCCAAATGCCCTGGTACGGCCGAGAGTGTGGAGAGTTTGCTCTCCCTCTCGAAATGCTCTCACATGGCCACGCGTATACAGCCTCTGCCAGGGAAGTCCTACTCATTGCCTTCTCGTGGCATTACTGTTGTTGTTTACGAAAATGAGAGGACGAAAAGCGAATGTCCGGCGCTTTAACCTGATCCTAAACTAAATCAATGGTGCACATAGGCTCCAGTATCCTGAGGGAACAAATGGCGTATGAACCAGTCGTTGGTCACCGGCTTCCATGAGACTGCATCTCCTTACGATGCTCCACTGCCTTGTGGATCAGACCTTCAGGTCGAAGGCTCGGGGTATGGCCTCCTAAGAAAACCACCTGCTTCGGTTTGGGCACCTGGGCAGTATCACATCCCTCACACATATCGAATGAGGTTTGTGTGGCGCACATGTATTTGGTGCCTCCTTGTACCGATATCTCTGTGTTAAAATAAATAAATAAATAAAATATACAGTGAGAATACTTCTCTACGATCAAGTCTAAGTAGCAGTAAATAAACACAATTGGTAGAGTTATAATAATTTTTTCAATCATTACAAAATGATATACATTGAGTATTGTTGTTGGATAGATGTTATTTAACGAAAACAGTATATTCTACCAGAATTTATCTCTTTTTTTAAATATTCAACAGTAATCAGTTAGATAAACTTTAAAATAATGAATAATAATTAGTATAGTCGACTTTTGAAATCTTTACAATTTGTAATACTCTCGGTAACTTCGTTGAGGTGATCGGAAACAATAGACAGGGAGTCATTCTTGATCTGGATTTAAAGTTAGCTGATACTCGTCAGCAATGTGTATCTGTAATATTGTAGGCATTAATGTTATCATGTAGTAACCAGTATCACAATGACATATACTGTGATATTCTCTATTTATGCGGAAAGATATAAGTAGTATGTAGAAGGAATAGGAAATGGATTACTTACAAGAAAAGATTGAAATAAACGGAATAAGAAGGAGAACACGGAGCAACCGAAATAACAACAAGATTGGAAGAATGATAGTGTATATAAAGGACAACTCAAGAAAGATATACAGATAGTGCATATGTTTGATTCTCACAGTTTATAAAGGCACTGTGTAGTTTGCATAAGATAGTAAATTGATTTTCCCCACCAAGTCTTCGTTCTCTACAATACCAATGAACTATTTAATATCATGGGTGGACTCTATTAGAAATGAAATCACACTAAATAACCATTTAGTGATAAACAACATCTTGTTATCAAATGACTGAACAGTATCGAGCGCGCTGCATTGATGTTATTAGTCATAGTGACCCTATATAGTAATACTCAATTGCTTGACGTTAGGCAGTTGATAGTAATCAAAAATGATCCTTGGATTTAAGCTTTTGGTTAACTAACACTTATTGGAGAGGTAATATTTCAAATTTTGTAAATTATCTTGTGAATTTTAATATATCTACTGTTTCTCCCTTCCATCCTAGCTGTAGAAAATTAAGCTGGAATTAATCTGTTCTTACTAAAACTAACATATCACTGATTAAATACTAAAAAATCTTTATCTTTACTGACATTGATCCAAAAAAAACAGGCTAAATTAGAACTGCTGTACAAACATTATCATATTATATTCATGTTATAATTTGTAAATACAGATGGTAAATTAACTGTAAGACAGATATCAATCTTCTTTAATTTTCTTTGTATATTTTGCTTTGATTCATATCTATCAATAGTGTATTTCTGTTTAGCACTTACAATATATCAGCGAGTATATGGTGTTGATGGAACAGAGAAAGAGAGAGAGAGACAGAACGAGTTGTATGCATGGTATGAATAAAAGATGAAATAGAGATAATAATTGGGTAATCAATCATATCCATTATACTATCGGATCCTCTGTACTCGTTTCTTTCTTTCAATTTATCAAACACACACAAACATACGCTATAAATATATATGTATACAATTTCAACTATACCTATATAAGCAAACAGGTTTTGTATGAAATTATTGTTATCGTCATTATTTTTATGTATATACTATGTTTTCATGTCCTAATAGACTCAATAATAATAATTATTACATTACATTCTAACAATATTGATGGCTGGATGAATACTACTGGTATACACTACTCATAGGGATAACATTGTTGTATAAGAATAATTCCCTTTCTGTTTCAACTAATATTATTCTTACCTTTTTAACAAACGAAATATGACAGAAACATTAAAAATATTTTCCAACATTCATGTATATATGTTGAACACATACATTATATAACATTATTATTATTATTGCTATTATATGAAAATGTGTTTAGTAGAATGATGAATGAGTGAATAGTTGATTGGTTGGTAGATTGATAATATTACATTAAGACCATCACGAATAACAGGAATACTAACAAATAACAACGAATAACACTAATAGTATTTGAATAAACAAGAAGAGAAAAGAACAAAAAAACATTTTCAAAAGGGAAACTAATATGCAAATCAATACATGTACACAAACATCATTTATAACTTGTAACCAGCTAGAGTGATAAACATTATAAACATATTGTATATTTAAGTATTGTTATTCATAAAGATCAAATAGTCTATTATGAATTATATAAACAAGCAAAATGTATGTCATTATGTACTATTCAATTGTGTGTATACAATCTCCACAAACCCCCATATATATATATAAACTATACACTATAGAAATATACAGGCATTAGCAAACATTTTACATCATTCGAGTGAGTGAATACAACAGAATGAACTAAGAGGAAATAATGATTGTAACTGACAGATACAGAGAGATACGTAGATAGATAGATTAAATAAGCAAGTAAATAAGTAAGTATATAGATAGGTAGATAGATAGATAAGTAAGCGGATAGATAGCTAAATATGTAAAGATAAATTGAGTATATGTAATTTAAAAAAGAAATAATTAAAAATAGAATGTAGAGTAGGGAATAAACGAAATGGTCTTGATGATTGGTTTGTATATTTTCATCAACGTTGTTTGTATATATTTGTTACATAGTAATGTAATATCCGTCCCAGGGATATTTGTATATAGTTAAATAAATAATAAGATAGACAGACAGATATGCAGAGATACATAGATAGATAAATGGAAATGTAGAGAACGAATGTAATGTAACTAAAATTTTCAGTTACATTAAAACACATGAGTAAAGTAATCAGGTAAGGCAAAGTCATATACACTGAATTAAATGTATGAAGTGAATAATGACTTTTTGATGAATAACAAATTCATGAATGTGTTATTAAATCAGAAAGCAAGTTGTATAACCTGAAAGACAGAGTGGAAGAGAGAGAGAGTCAAATAGAGAAGAGAAAAAATAAGGGGAATTAGGTCAGATCACTTTGGTTTA
Organism: Schistosoma mattheei; assembly: GCA_944470405.2. NCBI lineage: Eukaryota > Metazoa > Platyhelminthes > Trematoda > Strigeidida > Schistosomatidae > Schistosoma > Schistosoma mattheei. The sequence goes on along the minus strand of OX103943.1, from coordinate 67,196,882 downwards.
AGCTATAAACTTATGAGTAAGTTCATGTTCACCTAATTTTTTTAAATATTAAGTCAAATTATCAGAATTCATAACTCGTGTACTACTAATACATTCTATGGTTCTGTGGATGAAGGATTCAACTCTGAAGCATTGTCTCTAGTTTGAACCCTGATTAGTATAATTTGTTTGTCCAGAAGTAGCAGAAGTATTAGTAGTAGTATCCCGCGTATAATAAGTGTAATTTAAAGTTGAATACACGAATATGCACTTGATTGTCGAGTTGAATCCAGTTTAACTTACATGCCGGCACCCACCGACTGATAATAACAAGAAAAATCAATTAATTTGTATAACCCACGAGATAAATACATTTTTTTGGTTGAAAAGTATTGCAGAACCTTGAAAAAGTCACCAATAGTGGTATTTAATTATATATGATGATTTCGTAAAATCCATTAAACAATATTTTGTGTTACGGCGTACTGAAAAAACGGAGCTGAAACTTCGAGACCTAACACGATCACCGTCAAAAAGATACAAGTATCTGTAAACAACTTTCTACCCAAGGTACTCAGTATCTTTGGAAACCATAAGCAACAACCTACTGTGGTAGAGAATAAACCAGCTTCCAGCTGGAGAAATTAGAAGACGCTAAAGTTGTATAGGGTAAACTTTGTTGAAATCGTCAAACTACATTACAACGCTAGTCCTAGCTTGAAATTCCTAAAAAAACATGAGACCAGAATATACAGCTCGAGAAATTCGAGAGACATAATAAGCACGAATGGTATTTAGGAACAAGTAAGAAGGACAGCCTAAGAGACAGTAGATTGGAAATTCCTTGTTAGTGGTCTATGCCCCAAAAGAGGTAATAGGCTTAAACAGTGAGTGGTACTGAGAAAAATTTTACCCAAACTTAGAACATAATTTATTCTGTAAATTAGTTCATTTGAATATTATTGTATTTCCTCGAAAGAGGAATATCTTATGAGTATATTCGCTGTTAACTGTAATCTATGCCTTAAACATTTAAGCGAGGACACAGACGTAAGGACGACCATATTTATAACAATACAAAATTACAGAATCTCTTATTAAAATCTTAGAACCATACAGCGAATACTTCATTTGCAAAGTGTTCATCGATTGTCTCAGACTTTATTGTTCATTTCCATACCAACCACACTCTTGTTTCGTTCTCTTTTCTTCGATCTTCTCAACCTTCTGCCGCCAGGCATTCCACTTTCGACTGGCGATACATACTACTTATATATGTCAACATCAGTAACACACACCACAGTCGGTTCATTAATTTCTAATACAATAAACATGCAGCGAGATAGTGAATCAAAGTTAGGATCGAATAGAATATAACTTAATGGTTGAATAAGTTAAATGATTAGATTGTAATGTTATTAACTTTCTTTAAATGAAACACAATAGCATTGATAACGTTTCATGGCTTATGAATTCAGTCGATTATTGTGCTTATCATTATTCATTTCTGATCAAATTTATCTTATCTAAAGTCGTAAAACCAATCCACTTATCAGTATTAATATTGTACCATTATGTTTATATAGAGAGGATGAATTTTTATAATCTACACAAATGTATTTATCATTTTAAACAGAAGTTGAAATTGGTGCATTTTCTTTTCTCTTCCTGACCGTTGCCTTATATATGAATTGATTGTACTCGTATTTTTAAATTAAATTAACTAAAAGGTGAATGCTATAATGACGATCTGAAGGTATAATTAAAAGAGATTCATAATTAATAATGAATTAGTGAATGTAAACAAATATGATATTACAGACTTGTGTTTTATGTATATTTAGATAATCTAATTCAGATAATCATCGGTGGCCTGCTTGAATACTTCAACTACCTTTTCCTGTCATCTAGATATTTCGACAAGTTACCACTTTTTATTCTATTTTAACACTACATAATGTCTATTAATCGTATAACCCTATTCAGGCGCGTTTATGGAAAGTTTATAACCATTCAATGTACAAGTTACAGAAAAGTACAATCACAAACATCATGTTGATTGGCAATATACATTGAAAAGAATGAACCTTATTCAAATATCGATTCCTGAACTCCTAACATCTAAATGACGATTATTCAATATTCATCATCAGAATTGACCAAGAAATAAGAAAAGGAAATCTGTTGAAGTATTTTGTGCTGGGAATTCTATATTGTACTAAAACTATAATATTCAATAAAGCCATTAGTCATAATATTAATAATAATAAAATAGATTTTCAAACTTTATGATGTATTCACTTCTTGAAATAATTTCCAACCAGTTTTTTTATTATTTAAAACCATCATAAAATAAGTTATTTAAAGGTGACAAATGAAGTAAGATTTACTCTTCATAAGATCAAACAATTGATCGTGAATGCGCACTACTGAGAAGTCTCACAATAGGACGGAACGGCCGTCCAGTGCTTCAATAGTGGTCTAACATCAATCTCAGTCATAATTGACTAAGTGTCTAATTTACAAGTGAACATAATATATTTTAAATTCATTAAGTTAGTCAACAATTCCTTTGTATGGTTAATATTAATTCATGATACACAGCAATTATTAATTATTATTGTTGCTGACGATATTGATCTTATTTTATAACATGAATGAACTTTATGCATTGTAAATTGTGATTAAAATCTTGAGAATTCGTTACAAAACTAATCACTATTGAAGATATGATTATTATTTGGAGATTTATGAAGATCATTCAATGTAAAGATTATTTTAAATTCAGATAAGGTTTTGTGGATATTATAGTAATTTCAAAAATTGAGATCATGAGTGAATTGAAGCTAGATCACCAGGTTTTCCATTGACTCATGATCTCAACTACTGAAATTATTTTAATTATTATCAACTAATTGAATACAATATACAGGAATTATAATGAGGTTATTTGTTAAGAGATTTTACATCAATATATAAAGTAACAAGTCGTTAAAACGGTTAGAACTAAATAGAAATGAAGCTTTTTTCTTTATTTATTCTTTTTTTTGTTTTGTTTTTCAAATATCCATAACGTTAAGTAAAATCACTATAGTGAATTTTAAAATAGTAAACTCTTCTTTCTACTGATGCTTTATAATTGTTAGTAGTTAAGTTTTATTTAAATCAGGTAAACTATTATAAATTCATTTTATTTTACAATAAATTAATGATAATTCTTTAATTTAATAATTATATAGAGATGATGAAATAAACATAGTGATTAAGTGAACTTGAGATTAATTCATTCACATATTTACACTTAAAAAGAGTGTCATTCCTTCAAATTATTTCATCCTTATTCATTCCTTCACTCACTCACCTACTCACTTACTTATACACACTGTTAACATTAATTCTCTTGATAAAAACTGTCAATATAATTAGAGCTTTTAATCTAATTGAGTTCACACTTTCATTTCCTGCATAGTGGTATACATCGTTTTTTTTAATAAAAAAACACAACCTTTTTATACTTATTTATTTATTCTTCTATCTTCTTTCATGTCGTTGTTGTTGATGATGATGATGATGAAAGAAACTTTTCATGTATTTTAATCAAGACAAAAAGTGAAAATCATTATACTGATGACGATGATGATGATGACAGGATATCTAAAAGTGTTCTTCATTGTATTACATATATATCAATGTATAGATAGATGTGTGTACACATATACATATAAATACATACATACATACATACATACATACACATCACATCATAAAACATTTCTGTCTGTAATTTACACCAATTTTAAGTAAATGACCAATTTATAATTTCAATTTCAATTATTAACCTTTTCACACGTTTATTTATATATGAATATATATAAGGGATTAATATATATGTATGTATATATATACATGCATATACATCCATACATAAGTATGCTGGTAATAATTACATTCTTATAACGGTGTGTTGAGTGAATTCGATTTTCGGACTCAATTTCAACTTAAAATGATATTTGCTGTAATCGTTTGAGTAGGAGAAAGATTGCAATTCACATGGGAAGTGAAAAAAGCGAAAACAATAGTGATGGTAAGAGATAAGTAAAAAAATTAATGTTATCATTCATATTTGAACAGTAGATAAACACATACAATGAAATAAGCAAACATACATGCTTACAAATACCAACTAGTAAAGAGAGTAATTATACACAAAAATGATATGTTGACCCCAAAGATAAGATATAATAATAATGATGATAATAATAATAATAATCAACGTATTACATATATACAAGCTTAGACATGTATATATCGTTACAGGTAAAAATGACCTCCGGATGTCAACTGATTAATCTCCCCTTCTTTGTATTCTCAATATTTTTAAGAAACGTAGCATACAAAAGCAATTCGAGTAATTATACTAATGTTTTCAGATGAAAAAGTGACAAAATTTTGTTCACGCAACGAATATCATATATACGATACATTCTTCCAAAAAACAATAAAATTGTCCAGAAATTTAAGTAAAAAGAAGTGAAAAGTGAGTTCTAACCAGAAGTCCTGACGAGTGGAGCACAGCCTTGTTGGCAGTGAAACAACTATTATCACTGGCGATTGATATCGCTAATGGATTTAAGTTAGACACATAAACCAATGAACAGTGACTCAATAATCTAAAGCTTAAGTGTTCGTAGTGAGAATCGAAGGTCCTGAGTTCGACCCCAAGTGTGTGGTTGTGCACACTACTAAGAAATCTCATAAAACAACTGTTTAATGCCTTCTAGTTTACGATGTTTGTCTAACTCAAATCAATTCGTTATGTAAAATATAAAAATCGAAAACGTTCAAAATATCGTACACTAAGAAAACAAATGCATCTACCAATAAATTACCAAAGTGGTTGTCAGTGATGATAGAAAATAAATCAGTATGTACACGGTATTAGTATATTGAGTATGATTACATCATAGTAACCAGTACAGTAGGGACGTTCAGTTTTTTTTAATTCTAGCAATTCAAATAGCTTTTCAAATATAAACCACTTATGGGGATTGTTTGTAAACTAAAATCTAGTAATTTCAAATAAACCTTAAACAAGAATTAAGAATTAATTCAAATTATCTATTAAGTATGGTTAGTAATTATACTCAGTTATAATTTAGCGATGTATGAGAAAATACTACCATATGGCTTTGCAAATCTAAGTTGGGTGATGTGTTCTGACTAAACCCGTGATCTGTGTCGTTAGACAATGTGCATTTTAAAGTTAACCAATTTCCCTGTAACGTATAAATTATTATTAGCAGACAATGGACGAGAGTTGCACTAAATCTCGAATAGATCGACGTTGAAAATTAAAATAGTTGAATACCGACTTGGTGGTCTAAAGATTAGTCATTCGTACACAAGATCAAAGGAATACATGGGGTTGCGAATATGCACTTCTGAAGCTCCCCATACTGGGACTAAACATATATCCAGTGCTTCTGATCTTTCAATGGTGGTCAAAATAAGATTAGCTCACGAATTAAACTGAGAAAATTATTATTTGTAGTAGTAAACACAAGTTTGTGTATCCGGCTACGAGATGCACTTTTTGATTCTACCCACCTGGTTAAAGAATAAAAATAACGCTGAGAATATGGATCCATCATACAATATAATCGTCTTACAATTCATATTTGTGGTCTTAATGACATTGATAAAGTAATGACAACAACTATAGGTATCTTAGAAATTTGACAATCTGTCTTCAACAAAGTAAGGCAATTTTAAACACTATTAGTGAATAAACATGTGACGTCCCTGGTGAAAGTTTGTTCAATTTGATGACAACTTTTCTTATATATATATAATTACATACACAGACGACAGTTCTATTTGACTGAGACTCTAATTATAATATAGAACCTTCTGAATGTTATGAATCATAGTATAAAGGTGTTTGAAATGCATTCCTCTCTTTAAATGTAAATGTTGATTCAGTATCGGTTTGGATCACAAACTGAATGACGTAGAAATCATTCACCAATGAATATAGACTTTCTACTCATAACAGAAATTAAAGGTAATGTGTAGCAGAGTTCAAACTTGCTACTCAGTGACTGAAACTTGAATATCTTAACCACTAACCAGGAGTTCGTAACTAGGCAGTAAAAAGCTATCTTGCTCACCGATTCTAATAGTTTTGTAGTAGATATCACAGTTTATAATAAAAAGAAATTGATATAAAGTTACAAATTAATGTGGGATGATGAAAATACAAAGATAATTCATTTTAATAACCACATACACTTTTGTGTACTCAGCTTCGAAGCAATCTAAAATATCAAAATAAACAATTAAATGTAATGTATAAAGATTCATGTAAGCACATTCATATAGATCATTGAAAAAAGAACACTTACCTGAATGTTTTCGATAATGTATTCTCAAGGCACTTGTACAATTAAATTGTTTATTACAAAAGTTACATTTACGTGATTTACTGTTATCAATTGAGTTATTCGGTGAATTAGAACGTTTTCTTTTTAATGTATTGAAACTTCCACTCAACGTGGAATCGGTTAAATTTCCTCCGCCAACACCACCTACACCTTCTACACCACCACCACCGCCTTCAAGATCACTGGAATAATTTTCACTGTCAATACTTAAATGACGTGAATTATTTAATTTAAATGAATCCTCTGTGATATAACTATTATTTTTACAAGTTGATAAATTAATTGTAGATAACATTTGTTGATCAAATGAATTCGATGTTGCCATATTCATTGATAGATTTGTATCTAATTCAGTAAATAATTGATTTAATGCACAATTCGATTGTAATGGATTAATAATGGAACGATTTGTAAAATCTAATTCTAATTTACACGGCCATATTGAATGTGTAGATAATGATGAAGGAGTTTTTTGATTTAAATGATTCAACGAAGAATAATTTTGACTAATTGATGTTGTCATAGTTGTTGTCCCGATTGTTGTTGTTATAATAGCTGATGGTGAAATTGATGATGACAATGACGGTGAGGAAGATGTTGGAGATTTGGTCAGTGAATCAGGCGATATATTACATGCTTTGTTGATAATAAAATTCAAGGCGTGATCTTTTAGTCCAAATGAATTAGTATCGATATCAAGGAGTTTTTGAGCGATATTATTTGAAAGTCCTGTGCTACGTGGAAAATTTAAGTGGTTATGTACATTGGTCAAACTATTCAGTAGTTTATTAAAATGATTAGGATTAAGTTCGTTCATGTTGCTTTGAATAGTTGGTGTGTTATTATTATCACTTCTATTAGTGGTATTAGTATTAATAGTAGTGTTGGTAGTAGTATTAGTAGTAGTAGTAGTAGTAATGGTAGGTGGCAGTGCATTCATAAGAGAATTTAATAATTCAGGATTAGTCAGTGCAGCTGTTGCAGCTAACAATGATGGATTCGGTAATGATTGGCCAGGTGTATTGCCCAATAAAAATTGACTTAATGCCGTTACCATAGCTGCAGAAGCGGCAGCAGCAGCAGCAGTTGCCGCTGAATTCATATTAGTTGAATTTAATAATGAAATGTTATCTATAGATGTATTCGATAAACAATTATCAAATGGATATGTTGTATTTGAATTTTCAGGTAGGATTTTATTTAAATCTGTTTGATCAATTGATTTTAATGTATTTTGTGTAGACGATGTAAATGAATGAGGTAACTTGGAATTAATATCATTGAAAGATGTATTCGGATTGAGATGAATTGGATTAAGTGGATTTGAAAGTGAAGACGATGGTATTAAACTGTTTGATATTGGACCAAGTTGAGCTTCTATTGGTGTAAAAAGAACATTAGCCATAACAATGGTATACACATGAAAGAGGTCAGTTGAAATTATTATTTAGAATCCTTTCAACAAAAGCTACAAGCCTAAGCTGTGTCTATTAACTTGTCGATTATGTGTATTAATGCTCAAGTCAAAAATACCACAATGAAAATTCTCAGATTATTTCGATAATTGATAACTTTTCTAGCTCCCAAAGTGATATGTACAAGGTGTAATACTTGAAAGACTACTTTAAAGGTTGGAACTAAGCGATTTTAAACAGTCAACAAAATCTACTTCTCTAAATTAATGTATGATAACGTCTAACATATTTAATTACAGTCTTATATCAGATAGAAGTCAAATAGTAGTCATCCGTCAACGAACTATGATCTGCATCTAGGATTGGAGCAGCACATCGGTTACATTCGACAACACTAAATATTTCCGTTTTAAAATAATGAGAGGTACAGATCAGAGAAAATTGAGGTTTTTGTTAACCTTCACTTTGACATATTAAAATATGTTTTGAAACTGAGACAGAGTGTTTTCGAATTTCACGAAGTAGGCAGGTTTTAAATAATAACGATAAAGGTGAAAGTATATGGGTGCAACGGTTCAGTGTAAAAAAATGATAAACCAAATTAAGTCCTACTTCTTTCTTCTATTTTTAGTCATTTTTTTGTGGATTTCTATTCCAAAGCTATCAGTAGAGATAGAACAGTTTACATCGAGGCACCACATGATCTTCAATGTTTAAATATCTAGTTCTGTATTATTCAGTCAGCATATTTACCGTTTTTTTCTCATAAAAACATATCAAGCGCATAAGCTATTGCAGTAACACACATATTCCCAAGATTCGATAAGTAGTGTGAAAAACTTCACCTTGCATGTTATGTAATCTTACTTATCAGGGTAGGTAGTTTGCTTAATCCTCTTAGTGTTTTAAGGCCGTTTTCCGCACCAAATCAGAACTGATATTTAAAGAGTAATGTAAACCCATTTTTGTGTAGTATATGATTCCTTATCAATGAGCACCTACAGTTTCAAGAGGTATCAAAAACAGGATTTACAGTTAGTAAAGAAATCCCTTTTAAATTCTAAAAAAATTTCCACAAAATCGTCTAGCTAAATAAGGATTGTGGAACTCCTTCTGGAGCCTTTCTACAGTTACTGCCAGAACGAAGTTCGGATAAAGGAGGAGGGTTGAGTATGGGGTTATCAACCCCATATTGTAAAATAGAACCTTGTTAAACAAGCACTAGACTGAAAAGATCATTTAGACCATACTAACTCTGCTCTGGGAGTTGAACGGTGTTCATACGGAACACCTATGATACCTCACGATGAAAGTCAAGATTCTTCGGAAGTTACAAAGTCAGCGGTCCTTCTAACAATCAGGGCAACAATTAATATATATGCATGGTATGCTCACACAATATAGGAGAATGGGAGGAGCATTCAAATAGCTGCAGAAACGAGGAAATACAGTTTCGCTCTGCTTAGAATAAATGAAACACATTGAACGTAAGCTGGTAATCAAAGACTAGATTTGAAAGAGGCTGTGTGGTATTCTGATTACGAAGAAGAATGTGGCTCGCACACATGAGGAGTTTCAGTGATGTTTGAAAAAAACTTATAAGATGGGAATGCTTTCAACAACACGGCTAAAGGCAGCATTCTTCTTTAACATGAACGCATACACAAATCTGCATGGATTTCACCGGATCACACTACGGAATAATAACTGTATAATAGTTAGTTTCAACACTTTTTTCGAGTTTTCATCAGAATGCTTAAACTAGTCAAAGTGATGCCTATTAAACTAATTTTATTCGTAATCAATCATCATGGTTTCATTAAATACAAATTTCAACTGACATAAATTCTTGACGTAGTCTATCCCAATTTACGAATAGTACACATATGCTCATTTCCTTTGTTAATAATAGTGACGTTACACCAAAGACACATTTTGTAATGTGGGTCGTAAAAACGTTCTGCTTCACAAACAAACAAATACATATGTAGGTGCACAAATGAAAAACTATATACACTGAATCAGGTTTAAACAAGAGAGACAAAGCAAGCTGACTTGAAACATTTGCGTAATCTTTTCTACCACCTTTTTTATTTTAACATAAATAAATTAATCATGACAGGACTGGCAAACTAATTATTAAAAGAATTAAAAAAAGAAGATTAATTTCATACAATCATTAAAACTAAGTTTCCATGAAAAAAGAGGAATTATATAGATTGATACACATCAGGAGGTGATAGAGAGGAAGAAGACGAAGATAATTACTTAGTGCTGATTGACTAACTAACTTTAATCTCTTCTCATTTTATTTTCATGCTTTTTTTTATTTCTTCATTCATAACATTTGATTCTTTTACTTCTCCCCACTCCATCTACTGAAATCTGTCACCACCACTTTCTCAAAAATTATTTTTCTTACAAATTGACCTTATTTGACCCATAAAGAAGGAGAAGAATCAGAAGAAGGAACAAAATTTAATGCTCACCTTTTATTTTTAATAAAAGAATATACAGACATGTTATTAATATGGATGGGGTGATGATAACGATAATGATAGTGATCCTAATCGATTTTCCTAGTGTACACACTGATATTTCCATACACTTTTTTATATTTTGACTTGGTATTAATAATAAAAATAATAGGAATGATGTAAAAACATATGTTCCATACTAATAAGTTGTATGTTTTGGCTCGGAAACCATTGAAAACAAGACTATTGTAAAACAAACTGTCTCATGTTAGATGACTGAATGCAATAGAAAGGAAATAATGAATAACTTAGATATAGTGCTGGTTTCCATAGTTTGTGGTTGACTGGACTATGATGACCTCCCTATCTCAAGGGAGGCAAGGAATACAACGGAAAACTTGGATGCAACTAGACTATTTAGACTTCTATACTAAAGACAACAACAAATGCATGTGAAAAAAAGCTGGTGTAATAGTACCCTCCAGAGCAATAGGCCTCACCATAAACAAGGAGAGAATTTGGATCATGGAATGATACATCGAGAGCACCAACCAAATCACATTTGATGGAGAAGTTCTGGAAAGGGTTGAAGCCTTTACATATCTGGTCAGCATTATCGACAAAAAGCGGGGATCTGACCTAGATGTGAAGGCGAAATCTGGCAAAGCTAGGGCAGAATTCCTACGACTGAAGAACACCCGCAACTCAAAACAACTGTCACCCAATGCCGAAGTCGGAATTCTTAATACACATGTCTTTCTTTTCATTTACATGATTCATTACAACTAACAGAAATTGGGTTTCCGTCTAATTTTTAAAATCATTTTTAGTTTCATTCCTTACTTTTATTTCTAACCATGATACATATATATGTGATTCAACTGAATACAAAAAGTAGATCTATATGATGTCGAATTGAAAATGTAGTAATTTATACACTGCTATCCATAAGTGTCATTTTTGTTCAGGGTATAAAGTTATAATTGGCAATTCTTTTCTTTTTTTAAAATTTAAATATAGGATCAATGGTTAGACATGCTTCTGGTGGAATTACGCATAAATTAGTAGTGGATTTCAGAGGGAATTCATTTTATTCCCCTCGATTTTTTTAAAATTTATGTATCTTGATACAAGTAACCCGTATATATCAAATCTATGTTGACATTTTAATAGAATAAATTCTTCAGCTAGATTTTAAGAAAATAGATGTGGTGATATATTTCATTTCAATAACTTAACTAGTCAAAAGATGAATATTTTATAAAGTTAAACTTAATAGTCAAGTACTGTTTTATCGACTGGGCTTTGAACTACATACATGTAGTGACTAATCATACCAATCGACTGTGGTGTGATAGGCTGTGAACTTCTGCATGATCGACCAAAGATCTGATACTTAGACCACTGAGCATAGACATTAACTAAAGAAATATATACAGTTGTAATAGGAATAAATTTTACCACGTGTGTTATATCTACGGGGTGAATGAAGTTATTTCAATACATTATAAATGAACTATGTACGATATTGTTAAAATGGGAACGAATTTCGGCACAGAAAGGAAGCTACCTGATCTATCATAAACGACCATAATGCCTGGTTATATTTTAATGAATATCATTATGTATTACATTGACTGAGATCTATAAGGGTAGTCGGTGAGGTATTCAATCGGTTGTAATCTTACACTAGATTGTAATGTTTAACTGCGAGATGACTACTATTCTTAGTACAAGAACAAATAAAATTATAAATTGAATCAAACTGACACATTGTCCGTTAGCAGTATACTTTTAAACAATGAAAAAACAACATTAAAGAGAATGCTTATGATGAACAAGAAATTTGTAGATATACAGTAATAGGGTGATGTAAAGAGTTACTGGGAAATACAAAATAAATACACTGTTACTATTGTGTTCGGTTAAAAGACGTATTATTTAGGGTCACCAGTTAACATTTTTCAATAACTGAGAGCTCAAGTCAGTGAAACCCGAACTTTCTCAGAAACCCTATATCAACATAGCTTTCATTAATTGATACCATACCATTTCTTTCCCATTCATATACCAAATAATATGATATTTTTTTCTAAATAGTGGTTTTGTATAGTTTACATATTTTGGGTATCGATTTTAATACGAATTCAGAACCTTATTGTCAAATCCTAATATTACTCTCTTACTGATTGACCAACTACAGGTTTATGTATTCAGCTTTCAGTAACAGGTATTTATTAAAGGGTTAATAGTTATTAACCACAATATCATTTAAAAAGCATAAACTAACGTGAAGTAGGTCTAACGATTCAAAAAGAACACCACGATTTATTCTGACATATAGCCTTAGTATAGAAAAGTACACAATTTTACATTTAACATACAGCAATATTTAAAGTACATTTCTAGGATAAATTACTGCAAATTACGACATGGTTGCTTGCACTTTTAATTGTAATTAATTATATTTGTGTTAAGAAGTTGAGTAGCAATATTCATACTGGTTTCCTTATTTTAAATTTTGTCTTAGTGAAAAACGATCTGCAAATGTACTTTTGTTAATACAAAAATACCAACATTACAATATTGTTAATAACTTACTCTTTGATATTTATTTTCTTAATGACAAACTACATGACATATAAAATTTGTTGAAATCGAATTGAAGTACTCAACAATCAGCTAAAGAGATATATGCTCATTCATAGTGATATTAAGAATAAGATAAAGTTATATCTATCGTAATTAATAGAAGTTGTAATCAAGATCTTATGTGAACACATTTTTAAACAAAATTGATGCGACATGCAGAGAGGTATCAATTGTAACTGATTTTCAGATTTCAATTCAATTGAATTCAGTTCAAAGATTGAGCTTATTAATCACTGTAAAACAGTCCTAAATCCATAATCATTAATAATACTGTTCAAGTGCTGAAATCTTAGTGAGTAAAGAAACATTTAAATCCATGACTCTAGAGATTGAATGGTCAATACATACTTAATTAAAATAAAGATCTGCCTAGAATTTCTTTTTGAACTGTGTGATACCCAGTTAAAATGTGTGTTTATCACTTCAGGTGTATTTGATGAATAAGTGGTAACGACTATATGTAAATACATTGTTTTGTAGATACATAACTAATTATTTTTATATTTTATATTGATTATATCAGAAGTAGACAAAAGAAACCTTAATTGTATCTACGTTAGATTATGCACACCGACAAACGAATGCAAATACAGATAATCCCACTACAATGAATCATTGGTTAAAGTGACTACACTTCACACCATCATAAAACGTACAATCAGAAAGTAGCAAAAATAAAAACACGACAACAGTAAAAAATAATTAATTCTTCTCAATTGTAATGAATCTTAGTTCATACTGACCAAAATCTAGCAATTCATTTATAACACCTTAAGGACAGTACCCAAGACGCCTAAATCATTTTTTTCATGCATGTAAAAAATCAATATTTTTATAGATTGACGTTACACCTTTGTCAGATCATTTCATCATGGTTGTAGATAAGTACAGAACGCGCTACAGAGTATGACAAAAACTTTTTGATAAACATTCTAAATATCATACCAGTATCATAAGTGAAATAAATTGGAAAATATTGCGTTAGCTTTCTGTGATTCATATACAGATGTTAATATTTCCAGAAAATTAATTAACATGCCTAAAGGTTTACACTAATGTGATTCATTAAAATAAATATTGTTTTGTTTTCATTTTTGTAATTGATTTTGAGTGCTGACTAGTGGTACTATTTTCCTATAATGAGGTACTGCCCCTAAATGCCCTGATACGACCAAGAGTGGGGAGAGTGCGCTCTCCCTCTCGAAATGCTTTCACATGGCCACGCGTATACAGCCTCTGCCAGGGAAGTCCTACTCATTGCCTTCTCGTGGCATTACTGTTGTTGTTTACGAAAATGAGAGGACGAAAAGCGAATGTCCGGCGCTTTAACCGGATCCCAAACCAAATCAATGGTGCACATAGGCTCCAGTATCCTGAGGGAACAAATGGCGTATGAACCAGTCGTTGGTCACCGGCTTCCATGAGACTGCATCTCTTTACGATGCTCCACTGCCTTGTGGATCAGACCTTCAGGTCGAAGGCTCGGGGTATGGCCTCCTAAGAAAACCACCTGCTTCGGTTTGGGCACCCGGGTGGAATCACAGCCTTCACACATATCGAATGAGGTTTGTGTGGCGCACATGTATTTGGTGCCTCCTTGTACCAATATCTATGTGTTAAAATAAATAAATAAATAAAATGAGGTACTAAATAAACTGTATTCATTAGATTGCTTAAAGTATTGGCCAACTTATTCTGATTCTATGTATCATTAATTTTGTTCAATAATTTATTTATATGTACGCTTAAAAAGAAATAATGTAAAGTAGACTGATGCATTCGCTTGAATGACCATCCTGATCTCTTTTAAAAGACAGGAATGTAATCATTCAATCACAAATGGAATACTCTTCTTTTGATTATTTTCAATTTTAGTAATCTTAAACTCCTTTGAAATGTTTAATAGATTAATAAAATAAATCTACATTGAGAGCCTGAAAGTATCTTAACCCCTTGAATGTATTTTGATGGGTTTTTTTCTCTGAACTGGATAGTTTAGTTGTGGAGCTTTCATCGTTCTTCTGAACGACATCATCAGCACGAACTTCAGGTAGAAGTGAATTGCTCTATAGTTCTATAGCTTGTGCTGATGATGTCGTTCAGAAGAACGATGAAAGCTCCACAACTAAACCATCCAGTTCAGAGAACAAAACTTCATCAAAATCATCCAACTAAGCTACAAATCTTCTCCACTATTCCTTGAATGTATTTCTAATGAAAAATATCATTCCTAAAAATACACTTTATTAATGGAAAATTCCAAATGAGAACAATAATAATAATATCAGATAAACATTTTATCATACTTACCCATTTGTTGTATAAAATGTTGTCCCCAGTGTATATCTAATTCAGTTTTCGATGATAAATTTGTTGAACATAATGTACAAGTAAATGTATTTGTATTATCTAACAAGTCCTGTTTCAGTATTCCTTTATTAATAGGATTAATAATATTTGAAATATTCATACCAGAAACAGTATTAGTAGAATTGATATCAACTGTTGAAGAACTTGTCATTGTAGTAGTTGTTGTTATAGGTAATTGATGTAATAATCCATTTATATTATTATTCTCTAATGATTTAATAAATTCATCTGTTAAACCAACTGGTAAAAATTTACTAATCAAATTTAAACCATAAGGAAATGGAAATTTATTTGTTACACCAGTCATTTTTGTATCAAGCTCAAAAAGATTTTGGGTAGAGTTTAATAATGACATTGAATTATTATTGTCTATATCATTGTTATCTATATTATTATTAAGAATATTACTATTATTATTATTATTATTTTTGTCAAAATTTTTATTATTATGTTCTGAAGATGAAAGTTTCAGGGTATTATTATTTATTGATTTATTATGAAGTAATTGACTTGATAAATGATTTTGTTTTAATATATTACAATCAGCTGTTATTCCTTCTGTTATTGTTTCGGTTGTTGATATTATTGGTAAAGATGTTGTGGATAATGAAGATGTTGGTAATTTTACAGTAGTATAATCATTAACTCTTGTATCATTTGATTTTGAAATTGATATATTCATTTCCATACTATGCTCCACTGTTTCATGATCTTGTAATTGACTAGAATGTAGAAATTGACGTGGACAGAATCGACATGAATAACTACGATTATCACTGCTACGCTTAGTATGTGTGTTCTTATGACGATTTAATGAACCTTGAAAAATAAAATAAAATTTTTAGAAAAAAGTATTTTTAGATTTCAGAATTGTAAATAATTATTGATTGTTTAGCCGTAAAATAGATTTCTTAGTTGTCTTTTCAGTAATAACATTTAGTGGCAGTGTAGAGATAATGGACATGTCATGAGGTCTTTAAGTTCTATGTCTTATCCCTGGTAGGAGGACATGTACGAGTGAAGAGTCCCGGACCAGGACGAAATAATCATCTAGTGCCCCTGATTTTTAGTAGTTCCCCATTCGATATCAACTCATAACGAAAGCTAGATTAAGGTTGGTAATAAATCAGAATACATATTCACTTTAATTAAACTTTTATCAAACTGTACGCTTTTTAACAAAAGATTTTCTACTCGTTTGGTCTGTTAATTTGGTTGAAAGATTTCAGTGAGTTTAACTTCTATGAAATATCCAGAAAAAGTTAAAAACCAATGTAAGTGGTTAACCCAATACAGGCTAGTTAACTATGGTTTAAACTATGCTTTTGATCTAGGAATCAATGATACTAATTGGCTGCCAAAACCAAAGTAGTTGGAACTGAGTTCGAACCTGACAGCTAAATGGTTAAATGTTTGGGCTATTTAACCAATAAGTCGCTTCGTCTTAATAACTAAAACTGAGTTCATTTAAGTGAGTTTCCTTCAATGTTTATATGAATAAAATAGAAATGATTGTAGTAAATATTATTCTTTTATAGATGTCATTGGTTGTTAATTTCGAATAATAAAGTTCTCAATTTGAGCAAATGCTCTAGTTGCTTGATTTAAAAATAACACAATCGACAGACAATTATCGTTGTTTGAGTACTAACTGGCTACAGAAGAAATCAATGGACAATAATCTAAATATAAGTTGTTGATATAATAAAAAAAAATGAGACTTTGATTTAGCAAGTAATTCATTGAATAACATTTTACATTGAAGATAATTACAAACCATTAGTCATTTGAACACATATGTCTAACCTGAAATGAAATCAAGCTTATACAGTAAACACCAAATAACTAAAATATCCCCCTTCCGTGGAGAGTCTCAAAAAGACAGTTTGTATAACATTTTGTAATATAACTTTACATACAGCATAGCAAACATTACTGAAATAATAACCACAATGATTTATTTTCTAAAAGATAAACATAACCTAAACATTCTCTGCATATAGTTCAGTCTGCATCTTACTATGTTAACAGTTGAGTTCACGAGTCGATCTTAACTAGACCATCATGGAAAACTTGGAAGTACTGAACGGCCGTCTCGTCCGAGTATGGAACTCCCCAGTGTGACCCACGATCCCACACGCGGGACTCTAACTCAGGACCCTAGGTCTGGCACACGAACGCCTAACCTCTGAACCAGTGAGCCAGCATCCAACGGTGTTAATGTTTAACTTCAATCGATCCATGATCTTGCTCAACCCTTCACCCATAGTGGTCTAGCTTAGATCGACTCGTGAACTCCATAAATCTTCATACTTTACCATTTTTAGGGGGTTACTTGTTGACTAACTAGTGTTTCTTCTATAAGAAAACTGAATGCTTTTTAGAAAGGCGAGCATTGAAAGGGGGAATAACATTCTTAATAGTGTGAAATATGTTCGATATGCCCTCTGTTGTGGAAGATTTCCTTAATACGAACAATATGGTGCAGAGGTGATATAGAGGCTTTAGCCGACTTGTTGATACCACACATGTAAGTATATCGAAATTTGTTGATCCTGTGAAGAAGGAACAGGGTTTAAATGCATTTAAGATCAAGCATTCTATTGCGGGAATCCAGTAACAGAACTAAAAAAATTATAAGGAGGTAGCAGTACGTATCAAACTGGTCATAGATTACGAAAATAGACCAACGCTAGACTATTTAAGTGAAATAAGACATAATTTGGACATTCACATTTAAACCTCTTAAACTGTTACAAAAATTTTACAAAGTATGTATCATTTACATCTGTATTAAGTTGATATTACCCCTCTTTGGTGCTCTCATTTGAAATATTATATTCAGACGGGATAATTCTATTATGGTAATAAACTGCTCTTTTAGGCTGTTTTTATCAATTTGTCGAGCAGTCAGGGTTGGAATGTTAAATGCAGATGTAGCTTACCTATGTATTTATGCCTATTACTCTCCTCAAACTGTCGACAAATATAAAATGTAGTACACAACTTAAAGGATCAAAATAAGTTTACATAATGATCGAGAGGTAAATGGCGGCTAGTTAGTCTATAAAAATGTACATTATTAGCATAAAACCTAGCATATTTTTGAAGTTACTCCAACGAAATATATCACCATGATAATTCTTCTCAAATATTAACATTAACTATGACTTAAAACTAAAATTCTA
This sequence comes from Schistosoma mattheei, assembly GCA_944470405.2. Taxonomy (NCBI): domain Eukaryota; kingdom Metazoa; phylum Platyhelminthes; class Trematoda; order Strigeidida; family Schistosomatidae; genus Schistosoma; species Schistosoma mattheei. Next base: position 67,178,358 of record OX103943.1, on the reverse strand, counting down.
CTCTCAATCTATGCTCATTTATGTTACCGAGACATTATGGATTTCTTTCGTTCAAACCATAATGCATGTAACAAATATGGAATCAGATTTCGTATGGTAAATTACAGTCTATCAAAATTATTATTGTTTTGTGTTGATTAATTTCTTTACAGATTACCATTGCAGTCGAGCAAATGACCTTGAGCCCAAATGACTCAAAGACCAACTACCAACTAACAGACACAGGCTGAAAGAAAAACAGAACAATGAGTATTATACATATATATGCAATAAAGGCTGATGTCATAAGACCAAACAGCGAGTGATTATGTGACTTTTTCGTAAACGAATGACCTACAGACATCTAACCGAAAATTTGATTAGTTCATTTAAATAGCAGCAATAAAAAGTGGATATTCTGTATGACTAATCGGGGCATTTTAATCGAATCTCAGTGGTCATTTGATCTATAAGTTATGAAAATTAGGTTTAGTTACTTTTAAGACTTAGGGATACTTTGGAATTACTATTTAAACAAAGAAACTTTTAAAGTGGGTCGATTTCATGTTGCTATCTGGCATATTTGCAATGCATGGTTTGTTACTTACTAACTAGGTGGAATAAACAAAGTTTCAATTGAGAACATGAATCGATCAATGTTATACCACCATTGAAAACCTGAAAGTACTGGATGGTCGTTTCGTCCTAGTATGGGACTCCTCAGCAGCACACATCCCGTGCGTGAAGGTTTGAATCCATGACCTTCAGTCTCACGTGTGGACGCTTATTTACAATTACTTCATACTAGTGACAGTTTACAACCATCAGTGTAGCTCAAGTAGAGAGTATGGTATAAGTAGTCAATGTAGGAAGAGAATATGTTTATGAAGAAAACAGGTTACGGACTAAGAATTTGCTTCAATGCAACTAATTAACATTTGTGTTATGTATATAACAGAATGGATTCAGTTTATCTAATGAGATTATATTCAGTAGTAATGTTTTCTCTTCAGGGAAATAAGAGTGAATTCAAAATGTTTATGGAAAATAGTTAAACTTTTGTAAATGATTTAATGCATAGTAATTATAATGAGCATTTGAAATGAAACTCAACAAACCGTAATACTAGAAAGACCTTCATGGAAATCTATTTTAAAGCTTATTATTCTATGACGAAATGAATTTAATATCTGAAAACCGCAGTAAATTTTCCAAGTTCATAAGCTACTTTGAGTACAGCAGTAAAACGTCACTTATGAAATTTGGTTAAATTACTAGGTCAAAAGAATGTGTTCACTGATTATACTTATAAGTTTGTTCAAAATAACGATCAAACACACATCTCGGTGCTTAAGTTATTTAACCGGAAACTGAGAGTAATTTCTGTAACCTTTGGATAACACATTTCTTCAAGATTATCAAATGCACTCTACCATTGGGTAAAGTTGCTCAATGGATTTATAGTGACCTAGTAACATTCAACAATCATATCTTGGATTCTTTGACTTTATTTGTTCCTTTGAAAATATGTCTCTTATGTTTAGCTTGATATTAATAAGAGCATTATTTTCAATTCTATGATTCTATTCCCATCGATTAGCTCTCTTGTTACGCTGATGTAATGTCCAGTAACTTACATTCACGAGAGATCCTAGATCGCCCTTGATGAAATGAAACATGTCCTCAGTGAAGTTCATAAAGTTCAATGGTCAGTTTTACAGGGAAATTCTGTGACATTTTCTGATGTTGTATACAACAATATACATTATTACGAATTCAAAATACTTAGAGTTCTCTCTGACTTGAATACTGGTCCATACATGACTAATAAAGCACAAATTAAATAGTTATGGGTATTACTAGTTAGCACACCGAATTCAGTTACTTCTAATTATCAAGCATTTCTATTGTTAGTTGATCCTAACAATTAATACATTTTCCAATTCATACTTAATGGTGATCTATCAATCTTTAAAAATCAGTGACCTATTTATCATAAAAAATATTTTGTAAGTATATCTTAAGGATTTTAAGGAAAAAAGATCAAAATAAGCTCCAAATGTCATCGCAATTTTTATTGGAGACATAGAAATTAATGTTAAGATGTATGAGGAGTATCGTTTACATAGGAACTGCATTTTTTAGATTTTTTAATCTTGAAATCAGGATATTTTATGTCATGTACTACATCAGATCTGTTTATAGATATACAGTGTATAAAACATAAGTAATGAGAGCAATTTTAAGACGAACAGTTAAGCAGGTATAGCTATACGACCAGTTTTTCTTATCAGTTCAGTGGTTAAGCCAATAAGTGATAGTTTTGAAACCCCTCTCCATCAACCGGATGGTATCATTAGAACTTACACTTAGAGTGTGACTCAAAGCCAAGTAAACAAACATATACCTGGTAGATAAGTGAAAATGAATGGTAAAGTATAATCCATAGTTTAGGACCAAAAAAATGAAAGTTGATATATTCTCGACCGTCTGTCCAGTATAAAATTATATTGATTAAAGCATCGTAATTGAATATAAATTAACGTATTGATCTTAACTTGAGATTCTTATAGACCATGAATAGATAACACTATTATTTGCAGCCATAGGTATTTAATCCGAATTCCAACGAATGTTGGTTCATCTATAGAACAAATTCCAAATTAGCTAAAATGGATTTACTAGATTTTAGTACAGGTCACTGTTGAATAATGTGATCTTAAACTTCATTACATAACATTTTTATACACTCCAAACACACAGATGCAAGCACACATTAATGTAATAAAATAGTACCATTTGTGGATAGGTTCCATATTTACTCAGTCCATTAAATTAAATGTAATATAACCGCTTAATAATTATAGTTTGAAGCAAGGTTGAAATTTTGAGGCAGTTAGAAACTATTAAATATAGAGCAAGGATTACTCTTACCTATTTGTAGGACAAAATGATATTGGTAAGTAATATTGTTTCTTTATACATGATGTAAAATTAAGCAGTGATTTTGTATTTAGATCTTTCGAACTTCAACCCTAACCAATAAGTATCAGACTCAAACTCAGTTTCATATACTTCAATTTGAGCAGCCAAATGATATCAATAACTTTTATATAACTAAAGTATTGTTCAAAGTCAAGTACATTATCATGCAAAATGTTATACAAGATTAAACTACTATTTTCATTAATTTAGATGCAAAGCCTAATTGAATATAAGTTAACTTAGTCATTAAACATATATATTTATACATATAATAAAAATGTACTCATAACATACCACTTTGATTAAATGCTTTATTGCATATTTCACAAACATATGGTTTTTCTCCAGTATGTATTCTTTCATGAACTTTAAGAACATTCATTAAACTAAATGCTTTATTGCAATAACGACATATAAATTTTCTTGGTCTTTTGTCATCATTGTTATTGGATTTTGAATAAACTGGTTTACCAGTATCTTTGTTTGGGTTTGTTAATTGTTTTAATGAATCATCAGAATCATTTGGATTAGAAAGAGAGAAATTAAAATTGAATGTATCCATTTTATTAGATTGATTAATGTCATCTTGATATTCTTGATCATCGGTATCTTCAGTCACATTATCACCGTCATTTTGATCAATCATCATGTCTTGTATATGACGATGATATTGCTCATCATCTTGAAAACTATAATCATTGTTATTGTCCAATTCATGTTCAATTTTTTTTTCTTTATCAGTAAGATTTGGAAGTAATTCAATTTTGGATGGAGTATTCGGTGAATAACTATTATTAATATTCATCGTATCAATTACAGCAGTATCTTCATCGCCAGTAGTGACATCAGGAATCGTAGTAGTTATGGCAAATGTTTGTTGTTCATTCATATTAACTGATAATAAAGTAGTATAGTTTAACGAATTATTAGTTGGTAATTTTTTGTAATGGGTTAGGAAAAATATTTTGATTTTTCTGTTTCTGTTAGTCCCGTTCGTCCAGGTTGTTATTTTTCCGTTACAACTACAACTACCATAACCATGTACTCACAGAAATTACTTATTTACAAGTAATGTAAGTGAATATACAAAGAGAGGAATTTTTTAAAATTTATTTAATAGTTTGAATTTTCATCCAATGAAATACTGATGTCCCATGGATTACGATAAGTCCGAATGAAGTTTAGCACATTGTAGTACGGACAGTCATAATTTTATTCGAGAAAGTGCCTGATAAGAGTATGTTTGAACTCAGTTGAATTTGTGTATAAATGCATGTTTTTAAGGCAATCTATGTACATGTGCATTGTGTATGTTTGTTTATGTCCCAACCCTTGAGTTTGCTAGCTTACAAGGTATGGTAGTGAGCGATGTGTGTAGAATACAATATTTATATATATATGTAGTCATTGCCATATCGATTGGAGCAGTAATATAATATAGGGTGGAGTAACAGAATGAGAATGGGATGAAAGCACGTCCCCTTACCTGAATTCCGTAGATTAACTCACTTACTCTGCATGCATACATGTGATTTGTTTTGCCTTACAATGACTCTGACCAAACGTTTACTGGATTGACATAGTGAGATGAGAAAAATGTCACGGTTAAATTAGACATTAGGGGGAGAAGTACAGACTGTAAAATGTATATTCCCATCATCATCACCACCACCATGGATGTGTGTTTATGTGCTCAGCCAAACTCACTCAGATTATTGGTGTATGTAATTTTAAATATGAATAGTTTAAAAGCTCAAAATATATGGACCAGATTTTATGAACTTTCAATGTTATTTTGCTGAAAGGTCATGTCAATGTGAAATGTTGATGTCATAAGATTATTACTGGTAGTTCGAAATTTCTGTCCATTCTTTCTATCGTATACAAGATGCTCTCTATATATAATTGTCAAGAGCAAAACTCATGGATTATTAAAAAAATAGAGAAAAAACCCTGAAAATTGTTGATAGATGTCTATGATTTTTGGAGTATCATTTTTCTTTTTGATGAAACATAATAATTGACTAATAATGCAGAAATATATTAAGCTAAATAACAATGTAGAAAGAAAGGAAGTAGACTGATTACACTACATTGTTCAAAATTTGAGTTCCATTAGGTAAAGTGAGTTAAGATGTGTTCAGTTGTAATTGTAAAATAGTTGTCAAGATTTTACTGCCAATTTAATGTACAGTTTACGATTTAAAGGAAGTCTTGAAAAGGATATCAAGAGCTTGTAGCCAATTCAGTCAACTGATTGGGGGGTGATCAATTATTTTTCCTATCAAGATTACTAAGTACAGATTCATTTTTAAGATGTTGAGGTAACATTTATGGGTTAAGATCTATCATAGGTTTGTAGTCGAATCATCGAAAAGCTTACTTTAAAACACTTCAGTTACAAATCTGTGTAACGTAGATAAGATATGTATGTCAACTACTAAAAATAGTTTCTAAGGTAAGTGGAAACGTATACATCCTAATGTAAATCTAATTAGTGGTTTCATCCACCTCATTCCTTTGAAGACACAAGAGGCAATTACTATAGGATTCACACATCAAGTCATGAAAACAGGACAGACAGTAAACAGTTACGGATAAATACGAATAATAGATTGTCAATATTTAAAAGCCTTTACACATAATTTTTAGATTTAAAATTTAAGTGATTATAAACTGAAATATTCGTTGCAACTTTACATAACTTGTAATGTAAATTCTTTACTGTAACTGAGTATCTGGTATTGAATGAAGCTGGTATTAATAATAATAATAATAATAATAATAATAATATTCAACATAGCAGATGAACGAAGTTCTATTTCGGGATTCCAATTGTTTAAGTCAATCATTATAAGGACAAAATTGCATAGACAAAAATTAATGATTGTTCATGGTAAACAGACTATTTACCCAGACAATTCATAATAAATTCACTTTTTCTCATTATTACTCTCCTCTTAATTCATTATTCATAATTTGGTTGCATGAAATACAGTGTTTTAAACTACTTAAATCCGTTTTGTTTCATTAGAAGTTAACTAGAACTTCATACAGATCATGCATATGTAGTTGACTTGATAATCCCATTTCTGATTGTATGTTTTGAACGGACATCTATTTAACTGATGTTTCTTTCTACAAAATATCTTTATTTTAGAGTGAATATTTATAGTGTTTGGGTATATTTTTTCATTTGAGCGATGAATTATGCAAAATAGTATAATTTTATTCGTGATAACATCAAATAAACAATATAGAAAAGTGGAAAATAACGGTTATCAGTAATGAACAAACATTTCCAATAATACATTTTTGTATTGGTTGTTTGAATCTTCCCATTGATGTTTAGGACTGCAACTGATCAGTCTCTTATTGGTATATGTGCATCATGTGCAGATTACCTCGATATTGTTTTAGATCATAAGTATTATAAACCACAAGCTAATGACTAACTGGACTCAGTAGCTAAGTGGATAACGCATTGGCGTTTGAAGAGAACGGTACTGGTTTTGAGTCCCGGAGTGAACATCAACTATGGGATGAAAGTATGTGCAGCCGACCAGTCTCAAATGGGATGAAACACGCATCCTGGATTTCACTGATGGTCAGCATCATGTCTGCTTATTTCCAATAATATATATTTAATAAGTTTTCACCTTTCATGGTTTGAAAAGTCTGAGTTAAGCTTGAAATTTGGTAGTCCTTGTATCACAAAATGATGGAAAGATATTAATTGTATAATGAAATTTAATAAATCTTTCTACGTTTACAGGACTTACATGTATTCGGATGACGACTGTCTACAGAACACTGCTTATGGCGATGCTAATGAAAGATGTTGAAGTTGAGCAGTTCAAGATATCCTTACTTACAGTTTAAAATGGTGGAGATTGGTGTTGGTAAGGATATAAACTACCTGAGTTCTTTCGTATTTCTATGATAGGATATTAAGTTTTCTCAATTATGCAAAATTTTAAATTATAGGGTCTGATTCTAAATACTTAACATGATAAACAGCAAATGTCGACCCATGGCACATCTGGCAATGTTCAAAGATCTGCTGGATTACAGACGTATTGTTAATATGTTCACTAACTTAATGAGACTTCGATTGAGTCTTTCAATCGATTTACTAAGTGGTTTTATTCTCATATGTGCAATTTATCAGACATATGTACTGATAGATAACATTTTTAAGACTGGTTATTGTACGTCTTTATTATACCATGCCTTCATTACCAAACATATACACACGGATTTCACCTTCAAGTAATTCATATAGAAAAGGGAATTTATGGTTTTCAACGATCTACTTTACATTTTGAGCGTCTGTCATGTCAAGATTGATAGATGGTGAACACCGTAGTAAACAGAACACCAGGGTTGAATTCGTTGATTTAACAGATTAGTTGAAATGTTTTACAAGGTATAATTCTCAGCATTTTATACTTGTAGATTTCTAATGGAGATGAAATCTACTTTACTGAAAGCTTGAATGATATCATATTTGAATATGTAGGAACACCTTGCAACTGTAACATACAAATAATGTAATGATATCTTGATTTCATCATCTATATATAATTAAATCTTACTCATGGATGCTGGAAAATTAATAGCCTTATTCGGATTCCCATAAGTTCGTTTTTTTGTTTGCAAAAGTAAGCAATCTTCTGATCAAGATTAAATCAGTTGATGAATAGAATATATTACTGAGACATTAACGTTAATTAATTCCTGCTAGTTCATGAATCAGATTAACCCTTTCTCTACTATAGGATAATCTAATATGTGTTCCATGTAATATGAAGAAATGAATCATTATGAAAGACTTCATGCAATATTTGTAGACTTGAATCTGCATATTGAGTAAAATTATTCTCAACTAAATTTTAACTCAGAAATAAAGGAAAATTCTCCTCATTTATTGTGTCCACAACGACATTGCGTTATTGATTTAATAAACTACAATAATTATGATTAATTAATTGGTAAAAAGCCCCAATCAATTAAATTTGTATTCATTTATAGTCAGCGTTTTATTGATATCACCATAGTGTATAAAATATCGATATTATACTTATCATAATCTAATGATAACTTATGATAATTATGTAAAATCTACTTGATTAACCTTTTACACTAGAATTTCCACACTGATCAGAATCATCATATAAAACTTCTAATGATTACATTCTTCAGTGATTCTACTCATTTATTATGACTTAATATGGTTGGAAAAGTTACTTAATAGTGAGTAAATAATTATTGACGATACGTTTGAAATTATTTGAAGAAATAAAAACCATTTCATGAACCGATTTATGTTAGACCACCAGTGAAAACCTGGAAGCACTGGACGGCCGTTTCCTCCTATTGTGGGACTCCTTCGTAGTTGGAATCCACGACCCCACCCGTGGGATTTGAACCCAGGACGTTCGGTCTCGCGCGCGGACGTCTAACCTCTAGACCACTGATCTGGCCGGGATCCAACGGTGTTAGTGTCTAACATTAACCAATCCATGGAATTGCGCGAGCACCTTCCATTAAACTGAGGCAGATACCTGTCTTTATCCGACACGGATTAGCTTCACTGGTCATGACTTCTCACTAGAACTCCGAGAATTCCCTCACGAAATTAGTCACTAGTGAGCACATGGTGATTATCGGTATAGGGTTGTGGAGATTACTAAGTTTTTGATTGAGATTTCGGGTTCGGTTCTAGAATGTGGGGTCGTGGGTAGGGAGTGCTGAGAAGTTCCATACTAGTGCGAGACGGCCGTCCAGGTTTTCAATGGTGATCTAAGATCAACTCAGGATTTTAAATCTATTAAAAAATTTAATCTCCATAATAATCTACTCTGTCTCATTTTCGTTAGCTTTTTAGCTTGTGTGATTTCATAATAAAAGCTACTTCAAAATTTGAATATTATCAAACATCGGATTAGCGTTATGTTAAATTTTTTCCATCGTTTCACACATTATCATAGATGAGAAAATATATACACTGTTTAACATGTATTATTAATATTCCGTATTAGTCATTAACTGTTAATTTGGTGGTGACTATTAAAGCTTTAAAATGCAACACTGTAAGATAAAAACAACCTTTGATTCGAAATTTTTGATTGATTTGGTTGGATTAGTACCTTTAATTCGACAGTTTCAATTAGTTGGAAGCTAATTGAGCTGAGCATCACATCGGGGGATTTACTCCAACGGGAGTTTCAACCACCTGATCGAGTTGCTCATTACAAAAATAACTAAATGAGAGTAACAACATTGAACCATATTGAAAAATAGTTTTTGAGAGATCAGAGAATTAATTATATAGTCATTGAAAGCTAAGCCGTTCTGGATAACTATTTTGTTTTATGTTGGGATTCGAACTTAGAACTTCCAAATGTCGTGTTCACTCAATCACTATGTTTAAATTCAATGGTTCAACACAATGTGACCAGCAAAGAAAATAATCAATATCTTGCTGTTCTACAGTTATTGTTATATAATAGTAACCCCTTTGTAAATTTTTGCATGATATTTTTATTATTTGTGTTTAGTTTCTACTGATATTCTGCTAAGAAGCGTAAATCTAATTAGTACAAGACTATTATGTCAATTTCCACAAGTTTCATTATCAGTCAACATTGTTCGTATTGGATAAACTGTGTATATTTCTCCACTACCAGAACGTTTTTTTGAATACTGATTTACTTGATGATAGTTTAAATTAATGTCAGTTGGTTCATATTTGAAGTTTAACCGATTAATATTCATCAAATGACTACAATCTATGAATGAAATGAGTTTATTTGAAGATCATAGGGCAGTAGTATCCTTCAACTACTCATAGTAGTAATTCATTATCGACCAATCCAAGATAGATAAATAAAATCAAATAATTTAAGCATATTCACTCCATGTACATTCGGTTAATATTAACAATTTCATGATTTGGTATCGTTGAGTAAGTGAATAATTATATTTACAGAATTTCATAAATGTTCAATGATTTTTAACCATTCATTTATCTACAATTAAATAATCCATAACCACTTTTGTATATTACTTACTTACTTAAAACTTTCACTCTTCATAGGGCATAGCCCTTCGACCAAAAATTACCAAACAACTTCCTGAGCTTTCCTTTCTAGCTACTGCCAAATACTATATGTGGTTATGACGTTCGCCTCCGATTTCCGTACATTCTCTGTACCGATTTTAATTGTTTCCCTGATTTTCAAAAAGCCCATCGATCTCTTGACTTCCGAACGATTTAAACTTTCGTCATAAAAGTTTCATAACTGCACTATATAAAGACCGTTCAGTTCTCGTGGCAGAATTAAGATGGTTTAGATTATTTTTCTTGGTCTAGTGCTTGTTTATTAAGGTCCTATTTTGCAAGATTAGGTCTGATATCCCTATGCTCAACCCCCTTCATTTATCTGAACTTCTATCTGGCAATAAAACTACAAGGGACCGGGTGGAATCACTATAGTATATAGCTGGGTATAAATAGATCAATAAGTGGGGAATCCATAGGAAGATAGTAACATCCAAAAGTAATACCACTTAGCGGATATAAATAACCTTAAATATCCATATTTGGAGTAATATTCATTCACTAAGCCATTAAAGTTACGTACAGTATCCTGAAAAACAAAATTCGTTTACACGAATCTGTCTCTAGATGCTCTGTTACATTTCATGGTCATTCAAAATTTTTTTTTTTTAAACATTTTATTACCACATTTTCTAGTGAATCATGTCTTTTTATTGCGTAACTGATGAAACTTATATATTAGCATCTTAACTGTAATCATTGTTCCTAAAATTCATAGACAAGTAAACTAAACTGAAATTCGGGGGAGATTATTGAATTTGATTTCTCACATAACAGACTGAAGAGTCCCGTATAAGGGCGAAACGGTTGTCCAGTGTTTTATGGGTTTTTTATGTTTATCTAGCTATAATCAACCCTCAGTGTTTAAGTTAAATTGGAAGAACACCTTATAGTTACATAAAATGTCATTAAATCAAATCTTATATAAACGTAGCAATCAGAATAGATTAGATAGTATATTATACTTTTCACAAGTCTTTTTTACAAGTGATATCATTCTGACTTTAGATGAAATTAAAATAAGAATCAAGAACAATAATCAATGTTTTAGTTTATGAAAAATACACATTTTTTCTGGTAAAAAGAATCTTAAGTAGATTTTATGGAAAGAATATTTTATGCTTTAATCTTATGAGAATTCTTAAACAGTTAAAAGAACTTATTATATAAAGATATAGTATCTCGACAAAATTTATCCAAGACCATTTTTGTCCGCAATTATATGAATATTTATCTAATTTGAAGATAACTCTACACATTGACTAAAATCATCACTGAGTTGGTGGATTTCGCAAATTTATGATGACGAGCTGTAACTTATGGGGGAAAAAAGCCTTGCTACTAGCAATATAGTTATTTATCATTAGATTATATTAGATAACTGTTGTGATATTTTTCTCATTGAACTGAAGCTGAAAGTATGGATCATTAGGTTCCTAATCAATGATTGTATGATCTTATTCAATATTCAATTATGTATATTGTATCAAGATCACCATGTAAAAGAGTTCTAATCTAGGATGTGAACAGTTAAACAATGTATTCTTTATTTTCACTGAATCTGTAACTGAGTTTAATCCATAATGGAAAACGTTTTAAAAAAATTAATCAATCTCGAAAGTTATTATTATTTTAAATCATCCTAAAAACCAATTTCTTATTTGAAATGATAAAACAAAAACTTGAACATTATAAGTTTTTATTTTAATTCCAGTTAAATTATTCGGTTAATCCTGATAATGTATAAACAAATTACTTAACAGTAGACTATCATGTTATCCATGATACGGTTATTAGTCAACTAGAATACTCATTATAATTTAACATTAATAATTACAATTTAAAACTATACGAAGCAATAATTTAGTTTTTTTTATTATTTTGGTGTTATTTAACATAATTTATTAATTATTATAATTAACAATCTCCACAATCACATACCGATATTAATTATCAATCGGAATAGAATTTAGTAAATTATTCATTCTGTATCTACACAAAACATATGATCAATTCATATACACACACACACACACAGGAAGTGCTTTTTTCTCTCCCTCTCTAGTTGTATACCTCTCTTTTATCTTTTGAGTTGCTTTTAAAGAGATTGAACTCATTGTTATCGAACTTATTCACTCATATTGACATTTATTTTTAGAATAAGTGAATTTAAGAGATTGTTCATAATGAACTGACTTTAACTAGACAACATAACCATTTTACTTACTTATATTTTACTCAATAGTGATTAGTTCAAGATAGATTTCCTGACTTTCTGAAAGGAAATTATGACTTGAGGAATCAATAAATTCCATAGTGAAACCTTAACACATCGAAAACATTCAATAAACATCTGGTCATACTGTGAAATAGATAAAGTTAAAAGTGTATGCTATTTAGATTTAGACTTGAAAAATGAATGATACATTGTTCACTATGAGATTTGATCATTCTATATTATGACTTATATGTAGTCATGGTTACGAAATGATATAGAGTTTAAAACCACAATGAAACAGCTGTTCTTTTCTGTTCTGTTACTTTTACTGATTCTTGAATCGATGTCAATTAGTGACGCAGTTTAATTTCAAAATGTCTCAGTTTTGTACATGAAGCTTTTACGTAAGGATTAAGAAAATATACAATATTATATGGTTAAGTGATATTGGATATCTGATCAGATGTTTCAATTAGATTCAGTTTAAATACATATACATGCGCATATACTTTATATATATATATATATATATATATATATATATATATATATATATATATATATATATATATATATATATATATATATATATATATATATATAACCTTTGATCTATGTTTTCTTATACGATGTTCATTTGACACGAAATAATTAAAATACCTGTATAATTGATGACATCAACATTTGAAATATTGTATATGTTGTATTAATCAAGATTTAAAGAGTTTATCATTATTATATTGCCTATTATTGTCAATTTGTGATAACTATGATCTAGACATGATAAGATCATGAATTTACGATTTATCTAATCTACATGACTCATTTCATACATTTTTTTTTCTATCACTTAAATAACAGAACGTGCAATATATATGAAATTAAAAGAAAACTTGACAACACTACATATAAATTTATATATGAAGTGTCCAATAAAGGTTATGAAGACAAAAGAAGGGTATAGTGCTTTAGAATAAACCTGTTTCTATATACAGTGTCTGTCTTAATTCCAACAGAAGTGACTGGGAATATTTAATAGCTCATTCAGTAAAGATTGTGAAATATTTTACTCCGATTAAGCACACTAATAAGGGCAAAATTTTGATTTTACTGTTTAGCATGTAATACTGCTAAAAATCAGTTTAGACCAACAAACAAGTGAATAGTCGAAAGTTCCATGTGTTTTATTCTAGGAATATTGTGGTTACTGTGGTATATGATTTGACATCTTACTACATATCCTTGTGGTTGGTAGTGACTTGCTGAAATGATTTGCTAGTTAGTGTCAATAATAAAAAAATATCAGATTAAAAGAATTCTATCGATTGTTTTAAACTAAGTTGGATGTTTCATTTGTCACATAACGAACTACGTTTTATTTATAACACTTAGTTTAGGGAAATTTTCACTTGTTTGAAGCGTATATTTTGATTTCAACCTAATAGAGAATTGGTGCTGGGCCATAAGACGGAAATGAATCTAATATAAAATTTCCATGGTTAATTGAACTTTTTACTAAATACATATTTCCTAATACGAAAAGTGCACTATACATGATATCAGGTCACAACTGTCTTTACTTTCTGTAACAGCGCCAAACTAGACGTTTATGGTAAATAAGATAGTGAAAGCACTTTGTACTTTTATGGAGCTCGAATAAAATCTTGGGAAATATTACTTCCAGTGATTACAAGTTTAAAAAAAATTATTGGTCATCAAAATCGATTGGGCAAAGATATATATCGAAAGAAGTACTAATGTGTTTTTCCAAGTGCTGTACTCTTGGCCAGCACTAAGGAATAGTTATCAAACTAGTAAGTACTCCTTGGTAAATTTCCGCAGTAATTTTGATTTGATAGTGATACCAATGAATTACTTTATTACAATAATTTATATCAGTATGTCAGTCAGTTAATTAATTTACTTAATCCCCACTATTTGTTGGTATACTTTACTACTAGGTCCCACTATCCAATTCAACCTATAATTATACAATTAACCTAGTGAATTATATCAGTTGCATTTTTCTAATCGTACTGAGTAAATAAGTACTGTAAATAATCGAAATACTTTATACTGTTTAAATAAAAATGATGTAATCTGTAAATTGACTTCATATTACAAGTTTGATAACAAACGAGGTCAGAAGGTTAAACTTCATTGTTGTCTACCTACTTGAAATGATGTAATCTTAATTTACCATAGATAGTATGATACTGAATGATAAGCAAGGATCAGACATCATATATAGATTACTTTGAGATGTTGCATACACTCAAGTACATTTAACTCAGATTACTGGAACGTTTTTTCATTCCGTTTATAAATACAGCTGAGTTGAATTTTTATGCGGAAAAATTCTGTTGATATGAGTCATTATTACGTCGTATTGACTAATGTACAATTGACTTTAACTTTGGTAACAATTAATTGTGCAGATCAGTATAGGGTTGTAGAGATTCTTAAGTTGATGTTAGACCAGCATTGAAAACCTAGAAGCACTGGACGGCCGTTTCGTTCTATTGTGGGACTTCTCAGCAGTGCGCATCCATGATCTCACTCGCGGGATTCGAACCCAGGACCATCTGTATCGCGTGCGAACGCTTCACCTCTAGACCACTGAGCCCGCATCCAACGTGTTAATGTCTAATCTCAACCAACCCACGAAATTGTACGACTATCTTCCATTGTACTGGGGTAGATACTTGTCACTACCTGACCGAAGGTCCGGGGTTCGGATCCCGCGAGCAGGATTGTCGATGAGCACTACTGAGGAGTCTCACAATAGGGAGAAACACTGTTCAGTGCTTTCAGGTTTTCACTGGCGGTCTAACATCAATCGGTTCATGATCTCAATCAAAAAATAATTTTGTATGCTTGAAAAATTGTATGCTTTAGTCCATTTCCAGATTTCAATTTTTTAATTATAATTTTCAGTTAATCGCTTTATGCTATGTATTAAATATAAGCTTAATGATTTCGTATTATTTAAGGAATTTAATCTTGCATGAAATTTATCAATAAGTTGTAGAACGCTTAACCAGTCTATAGTATACCAATCCTTTCAAATTATGTTAACAGATAAGTGTGGCTTAGAAATCGATACTCTTTTAGTAAAGTTTACTAGGATATATCTCAGATAACCAACTCTTAAAAGTAAAGGAAACTAAGGAAAGTTATCCAAGAAGTATTGATGGCATAGAGTTCGAGATTTCAGGATATAGATTAACATAAATGCTTATTGTCATATTTCGAACTATTTATCGGAACACTTTCTTTTAGTTCCTTCTACATCTACATGACCATGTAGAATAGATTATAAAATTAGCCAATCATTTTGTTGTTCAGTTATTAAACACCATGTTTAAGTTTATTGACTTGCAAGGTGTTTGATTTCAAATATTTATTAATTAGAATTATTATTACAAAGTCAAATGATTTATTGTGAATTATTAAAGATTGTTTTCAACAAGATTTGACCAATATCAACACGAAGGTCCACTGAAAGTCAGTTTAGAGAAACGAATGAAGAGTGATCTCATGATAAACATAGTTGGTAGATTTGATAATGATCCATACATTTCACAATTTAAATGGTTATATTTTGACAGTTTTAATTATTAATATCTCAAGCATCAATCAGTTAAGTATACTAACAGTTTTTTTGTGAAAAATTCACTTAAGTTCATTCTTCTAATGACCATCTGTTTACTTTTGACTTCGTATCATTGTGGCTAATAACAGGTTTCAAGCCTTACAATATCTACTCAAAGAAGGAGAAACTACTATGGAGGAAAATTGGAAAAGGATCGAAGGAGCACTAACTTCAACGTGTCAGGAGGTTCTGGGACAAGCATCATCATAAAGAATGGACAAGATTCAAAACACGAATACAGTAATTAACAACAGTCGAACAAGAACACAGAAAATCAAGGTACAAGCTGAATGCTCTGAAGCAAACAAGCAGGTGAAGAAGAGCATTAGAGCCGGCAAGTGGAAATACTTGGAAGAACCAACAAAAACGGCGGAAAAAGCTGCAAGAGAAGGAAATATGAAACAACCATATGACAACGAAGAAACTACCAAGGAAATATAGTAAACCAAAGAGAATAGTCAAGGACAAACAAGGCAAGTCAATCATCAAGACTTAATAACAGAGGAACACATCTAGAAACTCCTAAACCCACCAAACATCTAAGTAGCAAACACAGACCTTCATATAGATATTACTCCACCAACGATCGAAGAAATCAGGATGGCCATCAAACAAATCAAGAGTGGAAAAGTAGCAGGAACTGACAATATACCAGCTGAAGCACTGAAGTCAGACATCGAAGTAGCTACAAACATGCTTTATCTTCTATTCAAAAAGCTTTGGGAGGAGGAACAAGTGCCGATGGACTGGAAAGAAGGACACCTAATCAAGATTCCAAAGAAAGGAGATCTGAGCAAATGTGAAAACTACAGAGGCATTACACTACTGTCAATACCAGGAAAGTCTTTTACAGAGTGTTGCTGAACCGGATGAAAGACACAGTAGACGCCCAACTTCGAGATCAACAAGCTGGATTCTGTAAGGATCGGTCGTGCACAGACCGAATTGCGACACTACGGATCATTGTTGAAAAAATAATTGAATGGAACTCATGACTATACATCAACTTCATCGACTATAAGAAGGCATTTGACAGTATGGGTAGGAGGACCTTATGGAACCTTCGACACTATAGAGTTCCTGAGAAGATTGTTAACATTATCCGTAACTCATACGACAGACTACAGTGCAAGGTCGTGCATCGAAGACAGCTGACAGACTTATTCCAGGCAAGGACCGGAGTCAGACAAGGCTGCATACTCTCCCCCTCCCTCTTTCTTCTGGTGGTTGACTGGATTATGATGACCTCCACATCTGACGTGAACCACGGAATACAATGGATAACTTTCGTGCAACTAGACGATTTGGAATTCACAGATGACCTGGCACTTCTATCCCATACACATCAACAAGTGCAGATGAAGACAACTAGTGTAGTAGCAGCCTCTGCAGCAGTAGGCCTCAACATACACAAGGGAAAAGGCGACATCCTTGAATGTAGCACGAGGAACACCAGCCCAATCTCACTTGATGAAGAAACTCGGGAAGAGGTGGAAACAGTCACGTACCTGGACAGCATCATCGATGAACGAGGAGAATCGGGTGCAGACGTGAAGGTGAGGATTGACAAAGCGAGGGCCGCATTCCGACAATTGAACAACATATGAAACTCAAAACAACTGTCAGTCAACAGCACAATCAGAATCTTCAATACGAACGTCAAGACAATTCTGCTGTACGCAACCGAAACTTGGATAACTACCACAACCATAATCAAAAAGGTACAAATATTTACAAACAATTGTATGTCTAAGATACTGATACCATCAGCAACAGCTTACTGTGGGAGAGAACAAACCAGGTTCCAGCTGAGGAGGAAATTAGGTAAAGATGTTGGAAGTGGATAGGACATGCATTACTAGAATCACCAAACTGCATCACGAGGTAAGCAATATCTCGGAATCGTGAAGGGGAACGGAAAAGAGGAAGACCAAATAACACTCCGTCGGGAATTGTAAGCAGATATGAGAGGGGTGAATATCAAGTGGAAACAACTGTAAAGGCTTGTCCAGGATAGAGTTAGATGTAGAATGCTGTTGGGCGACCTATGCTCCTCCATGAGGGGTAACAGGTGTAAGTATTATTGTTGCTGATTTACTACTGTATGCAAATATCTGATACACAACAATGCTATCAGGAAGTCGTGAAGTAAATTTGAGAACATATTTATGTGCCTTTGTTAAACACAAATTTCTGAAAATTTTCAACATACTTGTAAGTAGTCAGTTACAATACTGTTGTTTTTAAGTCAGTTTTCTTCAGTTATTGATTTAATCAGTAGTAAGTAGGTTTACTTTTACTTTATTTTGTTCAACAAATACTCGTAAGCTGACAACTGTTTATTCTCTCATCTATTGTTTCTCATCTAAATTAAGTGGCACTGATCATAGACATAATGACTCATTTTCTAAAACTAACAGGTATATTCACTTGGTATTGTTCACTTGAATCTTCCGATTGATGTTTAAGACTGCAATTGATCAGTCTCTTATTGGCATATATACATACTGTGCGTATTGCCTCAATATAGCCTTAATTCACAAGTATTATAAGCAACGATGGATAGTTGCTATTAATGGAATCCAGAACGCGCGTGCCGTCCTATTTGGGACTCGTTAGCTGGATATACTTTCATCTCATAGTATATGTTCACTCGGGATCTCGAAATCAGTACCGTTCGCTTCAAACGCGATCGTGTTATCTACTTAGCTACTGAGTCCTGATAGCCACAGATATATGTTCACTGAAATAAGAAAGGAATAGTTCATGTAAATTTGTTTCTGTTATGTCTGATCACTTTCATATATAAATCAATCAGTTTCTATTTCTTAAATAGCTGCAGTCTATATTAAGTGGAAAAAGAACATCTCAAAATTGTATATAAACCTCAACTATGAATTAAAATAATTCTACTTCTTCGTTCATTCATTCACAAAATGTTTACTGATGAGTGTTCCTCTTTAACAAACTGTTCCAGCTTTGATTATTTTGTAAAAGTGTGAGATTATCTCATATGTAATGCAATCTTCTGTAAATCTAGACGACACAAAGTATTCTAATTTCTAGTATTATGAGATAGGACAATGGAATTTATGAAATTTATAAGCAAAACCACTACTTAACAGTTCTTATGAAGATAACGTTTAAATTTGGGGTTTAAAAATACCTATAGCACTTTGTCAAGTATTTTAATTGTATGCAAATACGAATTTTATTATAGTAGCTAATTATTAAACAAATTAATTAGTCACTATATAATAAGTATTCTTCAGTAGCTCCTACTGTTATTTTGAATTAATATATTGGGAAACTTAATGCTAATCAACCAAAGTTTTTACAAAACATTTTAATTGACATTTAAAGACTCATTCATTTGTATATTTTGGTTATGCGGATAAAAGTCATAATTGAACATCAATATCTCTGACCACGTCATTAAGCTGTGAGCTCATGATTTACAAACAGAAAGATAAATATACTCAAGCCTGTTCATATATTTGTATTCTAGTATTCAATATTTACCTACTAAAGCTCACTAACCCTCATGAAGCATAGGCCACCAACCTGGAATCTATAACCCACTCTGTCCTGGGCTCTCCATTCCAGCTATTTCCAAATGCTATTCATTATTTTTATGTTCACCTCCACATCCCGGTGCACTGTGTTCTTTGGTCTTCCTTTTTTTCCTTTTGCCTGGAGGATTCCGAGTTAGGTCTTGCCCCATGATGCAGTTTGATGATTTTTACAAAGTGTGAGCCTTATCCACCTTCAATGTCTTTTCCTAATTGCCTCTTTAGGTAAATATTCCATAAGTGATGTGAAATTTATTTTGCTCCAGAAATTATTTCATTCACATGTCAGTAATGTTTCAAGAGTCAATACTCATTAAGTTAATTTGATATTTTATTTTTCTGATGTTGTTTATTTTACTACTCTGTACAGAAGCTTATTGATTAATTTCGATAGTCAGTTTTAAACAAATTATTTAATTTCCTATCCTTTTTAATAATCTACAGGAAATGTCATTTAAACACGTATTCATTATTTGGTCATTTGTTATCAGATTCAATAAGATATACACGTTTTGTGGATTAAATTCATATGTTGCATGTTACATGAGTACTGATATTCATTTTATCTTCTTAATCGAGCAATAATATAGTTATAGAGAACATAAATTTGACTGGTGAATTCAACTTGAGATGACTTTTATTACAGATTAGAATTATTTTTGGAGTACCTTCATAAATAAGAGAGCGTTGGAATGCTGTTTCATCTTAGTGTGAGACTTTATACCAGTGTTATGGGTGTGAGTTAATCAATATCTACAGAATATTTACCAATCAGAGTCCAGACAACTGTTTTTGTGACCTGCGTATACTATCACCTAGAACCGTTTGTGTTGACCAATTTTGTATATCGGCTTGTCAAGGTTAACTTTGAGTTGAGACTGAGATAATCTTAACTTCTATTGTCTCATAACGTATTCCCTTCTTCTTACCCAGCTTTCAGTTCAGTTGGAGAACACAACATACACTAGTACAATAGTATGTCTTATGTGAATCAATTTATACAATAAGGATTAATTTTCTAACAGTAAATCAACGTAAATCTGAAATTACTTTGTAGGCATAGCTACTCTAAAAGTGGAAACCAACGTGTAGAAAAGGTGAATGACTACTTATCCACAAATGAGGCATAGCGAACCATACAAAAATAGTTAATGGGTCTACTGGAAGTTTATAACAAAGAGAATATAGACGTACAATGATGCACTCATTTAGTAATTATACTATAAATGTATAAATAATAGTAATCTGTAGATTAATCTAAAGAGTAATACGCTCTTCGATATCTGCTTCGCCGCAACACGTTGGATCTAGAATCTTTCTACTCTTATGTTTAAAAGCTACCTCGATGATACTAAGTTGGAATTCGGTGGTTCATATTTTTAAATCCAGTCAATTGGTTACAGAACTCGGCTGTCATCCAGTGGCATGAAGAACAGTTGAAAAGCAGAATTTATCAGATAGTCAATTCTGTAGTGAAAAATAACTCTCTAAATTTAATAGTTTTGTAACCGTTCTTGATTGACGCTGATCTTTAGTTAGCTTTAATAGATGCCACTTAGTCAAACATCACCATCAGATCACGAGGCTGTCAGACTTGAAACACTTCTCCTCCTCCAGATAGCCAGTTTAGAAGTTTTACGTTTCTCATTCTCTACTGAGTTCAAATATACTTCTCCCAATCATCATCGTTTTCTTCCTTGTTAGTCTTAGGGGTATTCATTGAAAATGTTTTGTGTTGTCCAACTCCGTCACATCCAATATATCTCCGCTTCTTTTAATTTGTAACTAGTCAGAAAAAATGATTATGAGTACAAAATATCCAGCCCTAAATCATTAATTTTTATAGCAATCATTGTTACTATTATTCCTTCAAGTTGATATTCAGTAAACGAACTATTGTCAAATTTCGTGTATTATATTATCGACA
The DNA here is from genome assembly GCA_944470405.2 of Schistosoma mattheei. Lineage (NCBI taxonomy): Eukaryota > Metazoa > Platyhelminthes > Trematoda > Strigeidida > Schistosomatidae > Schistosoma > Schistosoma mattheei. The sequence continues at coordinate 67,156,896 of OX103943.1, read as the reverse complement.
AAATTATTGTTTGCACAGCAAGTGTGTACAGAAGAGTTCATTCTCTTAAGAACTCAGATAAGATTAAGGGTAACGTTTTGGTCTTACTAAAGAAGAGAACAATATGGTTTGATGACAACTCCATATATGATTCAAATTTTAAGAGGAGTTTTGAAACTTAATAAAAAATGCATGAGAAATCAGGGTGGATTAAATTATGTGATTCGGTATTAAGAAGGAGAATTATCAGCCATCAATTTTCATTGTCATCAGCATGAATCGAGGGAGAGCGGCCGTAAGATAAGGGAAGTTCTTAAGCTAATATCCGGATAAAAACTTAGTGAAGTACGTACACTTATCGATAAAGTCCAAAACCTCTCTAACATGAGAACGAAATTAATTTTTAAACAGGCATATTATGTATATGATTTAAACCACCGAAAAATTTCGAAAGAGTGGTTTTGGAAATCCCAGTAAGTAAAGCTGGAAAGAGAAAGAGAACGTGCGTAACTAAACTATCAATTTCGTGGGGCCCAGATGGGGAGTGTGTTCCTACAAAGAGCCGATATTTTAATGCTAAGAAACTAAAGTAATCACAATTCGTAAGTAGCTCAAAAAGATCGCTGTCAATTTTGGGGGCAGTGGAATTTTCCAATTGATAAGACGTTATTAATTAGCTATTCCAAGTAAGAGACTGGCATCATAAATTAGTGAGATCCGTGAAACTTTGGAGTGATTATACGTAGCATGAGACGTGAATTAAAAGACAGCCTACTACTTTCCTTTAGTATGAATAGTTTGGCACAAGATTCTAATTCCTCTTATTCACAGTGTTAAGGCAGCTCTGTAGGTGAAATGTATCGTCTGCTAGATATTTCTTGCGACTAGAAAGAACGATTCTTGAAATCGTGAGTCTGGTAGTGTCACAAACGACCACAGATCCTAGTGTTATGCAATTCTAAGTATAAATAGATCAGAGGCGTTTATCTCCATGTCGGTTAATAGAAAATACAGAGATCTACATTTCTGTAAACAGACAGTGCATCTCCTTGATGTAAAAAGATTCATTATAGCGAATCTGCTCGGTTTTATGTCAAATATCATAAACAGTAGTCAGCAGCATCTGTGTTTTAGGTATTTGTGGTTAAAATGAAGTAAGTTAAACGGACAAACGTGTCATAATATCTTAGACTGCATTGAATTGAAATCAATACAGTTATTAAAATGATCTAGTAATCTGTAATGTACACTTTGGTGTTGGGGGAGGGTTACATGTATCTTGATTAGTCAGCTGTGGGTGGAATTTAATATTATCCAGCAAAGTCTTTGGCAGGCGTCTGAGTGTTTGTGATTTATGATACTGGTCATTCAAAATGGTTCCAAAACCGAATAATTTACCGAGTGAAGGAATATATATATATATTCGAACAATTATGAAGAGTACCAACTTGTCTCAAAGGGTAGCAATTAACTCTACAACTTTTTTTCCAGATAATCGTGATAGTTTCGCCCTACTTTTTTTTACGGTACTGAGTTATTTTATTCGGTGTATGTATAGCTGCAAATATTAGTGTAATAACATATAATTCATTTTAGACAAAACTCGAAATCATACATCGTCTATCATGTACTTTTTAACATTCATCATTATTAGTGAACCGTGTTTTCCGATTACAAAGTCATTGATGACTGATAATGTGAGTACTTCGTCCAAATTTCCCGCAGTTCATACAAAGCTTATTTAAGACATTTTTAGCGGATTCGTACCATGGTTTATTGCAATCGTTACACTGTATTTCCTCATAACAATAGGTTACTGTTTACGTATGTCTTAGACCTTGTTATCATGCGTCGGCTCATTACTGGGTTTGTGTTGTATCTAGTCTTCATGTTGTGATGCTAAGGCTAGATACTAATGACCTAAGTAAGAACAACTAATCAGACGATTAAGCATATTTTCTGAATTTAAATAAGTTTGTCGCAACTTTAATCCCTAACTTTGTAATTATTGAGTAAATTCTTGATAATATGGGAATTATATTCAATGAAGAAAGGGACGAACAACTTGGGTTGGCCGGTTAAGAGTTGACCGAAAAACATCTAGGTAAATTTCAGAACATTGTAGCTCAATTATTCATTCACTTCGTTACTTTGCATAGGCATCATATTTTCTATTATTTCATGTTGAATATTGAAAAGTTTTGTGTGTTTGAAAAGATGATCACTGTGCAGTCCATATTCTAAATAAATACTTATTCACTCCTGATATGGTGTCTTTTACCGACCCGAAACATCAATCAGATGTGGTACACGAGACTGTTTTCCTCTAGACCGTCGGAGTTCTTCATTGACTGCCATGATGGCTGAGTTATTTGCTACTGGTCATTATAACAATGGTTTTAGCATCTCCAAGCGTAATTCCGGTGCAACAGATTATGCAGCTAGATAGAATTAGGTTATTTGAATCACAGGCGAAGGCTTAAGAATGTCGTTGAAGGAACCGAGGTCATTTGAAAGAAAAAATAAATAACTCCTAACATGAAGGTGAATAACATCGCTAGAACAATAGATATGTGAAGCGTTTACAAAATGAATAGCATTAACAGTAAAAAAAGACACTGAAGTTTGTTAATACTGAAACTCATTCAAGTGGTGGACCAGATGCTCCATTAATAGAGGACTTATAACGAATAACTAAGTAAACTTAAAAAGCCTGAGTGTTATCCTCCTAAGATACCGGATAGCCTGTTTATATTTACTGATAAGGTGGTCTACGGATAGATTTGTTTGTTAGACTTATTTGTCAGTGTGAAATCCAAATGACGTGAAATAGTAGCAGCATAATTCTATCAAAGATGTTAAATTGTTCACATGAAACATACTGGTGGATTGTAGAGCGTTAGAAGTACCGGCTATAATTATTCGGCCTCATTGTATTGTAATGGCCTACTTTTATCAGGAGAACACGATTGGTATAATGGAAACAATTATTATAACCAATTGTACCAGTGATTGTTATACTGTTTCTGTTTGTTTGACTGTACAACAGCTATACCTTCTTCCGTTGATTGTGACCTCGTACGCCTTCGCGTACGCTACGTAGTCCTGCTTGCACTATTTGGCACGATCTCAATATTATTTTGATACCACGAGATTGCCAACAAATATATTCTATTACGACAGTCAATTGCCTTTTGGTTTTTGGTCTACGAAGGGATCAAACGTCATATCTGGTACGTAATCTTCCTGTAGCGGTGATCATAGTCAATCGCCACTCGACGCCTAATACAGTATGTCATACAAACAAGGCACACACGACTTTTTTTTATCTTGAAATCCTGATTTTGACCATGTGTACAACAATTTTGACTGTACTAGGATACGTACAGGGCCTAAATATTAACTTCCACAGGACAGCATCTTCCTCATCTGATTCTGAATCCTTAAATTCGAGGGCTAATAAATTACGTAAAAGGAAGAAGGAGAAAAAAAAGCATTAGGGACGCCATATATCTTCCGGAATATCATATAGGAGTTTAGGATTGTCTATTCAGGTTGTTATTATTTGTACGTTGATTTTCTCGTCTCATCTCATCGATTTGTAGTGAGCTTCAAATAGATAATCTTTTAAACTCTAAGTGTTGGCTGATAAATCCACCACGTCGGCCACATTTCAGATGAACTCTTCTATCACATTTTATAGTCATTCTACTACACGCAATGTCACGAGTGTGTTGTGTATCTATAAAGTTGTAAAGCCAACTAATGGATTTAATTGTACTTTTATTAATTTGTCTTGAGGTGGCTAGCTTTGAACAAGCTAAAGAGGGGTTTATATTTGAAATCCGGAAATTCGGTAAATTGATGTGCAGACTTAGTGAGTCATATGAACCCATGTGTAAGGTTAGTAAGAGACCTCGTTAAACCACACAACGAGGTAAGAACAGTCGGCAACAATATACCGAGCCGTCAAAGTGATGAAAGTCTTTCGAGGTTACCTTCTGTATCATTTAGGAAATAAGCGAACTCCTCAAGTGTCAGTGGTACGTTTGGGCAAGTTGGGAGGGGGTTGACTTGGGTTCGTAACTCCTATATTCTAGAAAAAGCGCCATGAAATTGAAAAATTCTTATACCAGGTTTATATGCTAAATTTGTATCTACTTTTTAGAAGAAACTAGTTTTACAATTTACCATTGAGCATGATATTGATGTGACCACAGTAGTAATGCCGATGGAGCTTCTAATTTGGCTGCTATTAAACGCAACTCAATTTCGTAAATGTGGCCTTCAGCTTAGCAACCAATCAGAATGAAACAGGACTCATTGTATCCGCTATCTTTGTAAGCAATGGCGGTCGGCTTTCTTTGTTCTGTACTTTTTTCAGCTATTTCTTTTGTGTAGCTATGTAATTTAATGTTTCAGTGTGCTGAAATGCAGAAGTTTATGTAATACTTTAAATGTTGGAGCAAAATTTTTTCTGATTTCGCTTTGTTTTCTGGGTTTTTGCTGTCGCTTCAGTCTTCAGTAATAAGGATGGGAGGTCTACCAACCTATATTAATCCTTGCAGTTTGTAAAACTGTGGAGGTCCAATCTCGTTTTGAATATGTTAACAGAAGGTGCTGATATTACGTGTTCCGGTAGAGAATTCCAGTACTTCACTACTCAGTGCAAGAAACGAAACTCCAGACGTAAACGATTAGATCTCGGTTTTTGAACTTCCTTCGAATGTCCTCTCAAATGATCAGTCCTAGACGGAAGTAAAAGATAAGACATATTGATACCAAGGTCGTCGTTCAGTATACAATAAGCCAATATTAGATCACCCCGTACTCTATGGTAAGATGACGGAAATAAGTTACGGTGCCTCAGTCTGTCCTCACAAGATAGGCCAGATAAACCTTGTACCATTTTAGTACCTCGTCGTTGGACTCTTTCCAGAATCTCTGCTTCATACTTAAAACAAGGACACGCTGCTTGAATCCCATATTCTAAATATGGCCGCACATAAATCGGGTGTAACAATCTGAACATTTCATCGTCAAAATGCTGGAAGGACCTACAAATTGACCATAATACCCTAGAGCCTTTTGCAGCAGCAGCTTTACAGTGACTAGTGGTTTTGAGATCATTGCTTAATATGACTCCTAAATCTTTATAGTTTCTTACTTTGGGTAGCATGAATCCACGTAGTGTATAGTGATACGATTCATCAGAGTTATTTAACTGCATCACCACACTCTTGCTAGGATTTACTTCTAGTGACCACCTGTCTAACCATGCCACCAATGAGCTAAGATCGTCCTGTAATACTATTCTATCCGACATACTATGTATGGGTCTCCAAGTCTTTATGTCATCAGCGAAGAGTAGGACGGATGATTTTGCTGCAGTTGGCAATTCATTTACATAAAGTAAAAAAGAAGAGGACCTAGGATTGTACCTTGGAGAACCTCACTTTTTACAGTTACCCACGAGGAGAGAGCCCCATTAACCCTTACCCTTCGTCTTCTGCCGTGGAGAAAGTTACTTATCCAATCGACGACTGTATAATGGATTCCAAAACGTTCCAGTTTGAATTCGAGACCAGAGTGGGAGACCTTATAGAAGGCCTTACTTAGATCTATGGAAATCACATCCACAGGAATATTTCGATCTTTTGCAGCAGCCCAATCTTCTCTTGCAATGAGATTTGTCAAGCAAGATAGGCCTCTCCGAAAACCGTGTTGTCCCCTGGGGAAAATATTGTGCCCTTCAACATAGTTTATAACAGATATCCGAATGATTTTCTTCATCAGTTTTACAACTGCACTAGTTAAGCTAACGGGTCTATGGTTACTAACTAAATACCTACTCCCAGCCTTATACACCGGACATATTATAGCGTCTTTTCAGTCTCTAGGCAGTCTGAACTGTCTCAGAGACATGTCAAATAGTATCGTTAGTGGTTCAGCAATTTCATCTGATATGGCTTTCGTAATCCTAGGATGAATATCATCAGGACCACTGGATTTATCAGGTTTGAGATGCTGAAGTAGCCTTAAAACAGTACCTTTCTCAATGACTACAGGGTCAATCAGCGAGCCGCCGCGATCACAATGACTCGTTTGTCGTTCTTCGTTACTGATAGAAAACACTTTACTGAAATATTCCAATAAAGCTTCAGCTTTTTCGGTATCATTTTCTGCCAAGATTAACGGATTTTCTTCTATCAAAAGTGATAGAATTCCATCGCTTCTCTGAGTTCGCCTTTTTAAATACAAGAATAACCGTTTCGGACTATATCTAGAGTCCCTAACCCATTGTTTTTCGTATGATAGTCCAGTCTTGCTTATTAACGCTTTACAGGTATCCCTAATCTTACAATAACTGGATCTGTGTTGTTCTAAGCCAATAGAGATGAACATATTCCAGTGCTTCTTCGTTTTCCTAAGAAGTTTCCTGGCTGGTTCAGTTATCCATGGTGGACTGTTATTCGGTCTTCGTGGCACCAGGTATGGTATGAACGGGGACGTAACTAGACTAAATTTACCTTTAAATACAGACCATGCTTCTTCAACTAATAAGCTAGTATCTACAAACCAATCTGTCTTAGCGGCGCATTCCTGAATGGCTGATATGTTAGCTTTCCATACATTTGGGCGAGATGTAACCTGATTGTATAACATGTCCTTGGTTCTAAACGCGAATGGCAAAACAGCGTGATCGCTATTCACTAACGGTGGAAGAATATTTAGGCCGACAATATCCTCAGTCTCATGAGTGATTACCAAGTTCAACAGTGAAGAGCCTTGGTTAACACCAAAGCTTGTGGGTTTGGATACATGTTGTACTAGTGCATGCTCCATTATTGTTACCAGGAGCCTACTATCAAAAGAGTTTATAGATCCTTCCGTGGTCATCTCATTCCAACTAATATCAGTTGAATTAAGGTCTCCCATTATCAAGTATCTGGTATTTACACTGCAAATATGAATGTGCTCTAAAACAAAGTCATCAGCTAAGCAGACCGGGCCGCGACAAATGACACCGAGCATAAACGTACTACATCCTATAGCTAGTTCACAGCTAATGACTTCACAAGCACCGCTATCATGGGATTCGCTAGCAGAGGAGTGGATATTTATATTATTGGCTATATATAACAGGACTCTACCTCCTTTTCTACATCTATGTCCATCACTCCTGAGGTTATGGTATCCGGATAATTCTGGAGTAACGTCTAAGTCATGGGCTAACCAAGTTTCTGTCACTGCTACAATGAGTGGCTTTAACCTGTCCACTAGTGCTTCTAGTTCATAGAACTTATTTCGTAGACTACGAGCGTTGGCATACAAAACTCCTACTTAAGTCAATGTATTTCGTCAGCCAAGCTGGCTAGTCTTATGTTTTAAAAATGTGATCGGTTTTGTTTTGACCTGTTTTTTAGATATACAAAGCCGAAGTTCGCTTTTTTAGCTAAAATAATTGTTGCTGCCGCCTGTGACTAACTGTCCGCGTGTTCGCTCCTAATTGTCCTTTGTGATTTTATCGGCAAAATGAGAGGAAACAATCTCCGGTTTTCTATTTTCTTCAGTACTATGGAAAACGCCACCCCACCAACGAGCCAAACTAATACTGAGTGCCCAGCAGTAGAGGATATTAGCATTGTTTTCGAAAGGACCCAGACTTCCGACAACCATAGATGAGGTCACAGATGCCAACAATCTATTACAGAGGGTTTGTTATGAAAAATATGCCATATAGCAGTAATAGAGGGGTTGTACTCATTACGTCGTGCGTTAAAGCAAGCTTAACATTGAAAAGCCGGAAATCTGCTATCAGTGTGTAGTGTATGTTTGCTGTTTTTGCCATTAAAGGATGCCGGAGGGTCATGATCAGGGAGTAAAAAGGTAATTAACTGTTATTAAGCTAACTGTTTTATAGATCATATTTCACCACTCGCAAACCTGTTTTTTACGATATGACGTCAGCCGGTTCCTAATATGTTCACCCTTGCGATGAAAAGTACCTGCAAATTTTCACCTTCATATTCGAATTGTTTTTGGACAACTGTCTTCCTGTTTGAGTGCTTCATGCGCCCTGTGGAACTCGATTCACACATTATCGTAGCCCCAGTATAATTTTCTCATGCAGTAAGTCCAAAGTAGACACTAGTCTTTCTAAATAAGCATATTAAGCTAATATTCCGTATATCTTACTTTTGAAAAATAAAATTGTTATATTCAGCAAATACAGACTTATTTGTTTTGATGGAGATAGGGGGGTTAGCAGGACTGTAGTAGTATTCTTAATAAAAAGCTAAGCGAGTGCGTAGATCAAAGTAAGGCACCATACAGGGTGCCTTTGAGTTACTAGTGTTCCATTTGTGTGAGTACAGACATTGCTTGCTCATCATATGGCATTTGAATAAGAAACTATGAGATTAGGCGCAGGGACGGCTGGGATGTGTAACTCGTGTCCATCCATCAGCTGCCGTGGCAACTCGTGGCGGTTAGAATAGGTTGTGAGAGGACCCGATTCTGTAGGTTTCCCAAGAAAATGACGAAGATATGTACTACATCACTTGAATTTACTACATATGAACTAGGTGCTGAGAGGCTCGTGTTTCACAATTTTCTTGCAACGATTAAGTAGATAAAACAAAGTAGCATTGGACTTAAAAATTTATTCAGGAATTGCTATTGAAAATCGAATATCAAACAAAGGTTTAAACCAGGTTCCTGTTTAAAATTTGCATTGTTAATGTTAAGCTGCAGTTTTTTTTTTCAAACGAGGGTAAACGAAGTAACTCAAAAAATACTGGAAGTGGTTGTGTGACTAAAATGGACGTCCAGCATCCTTTTTATAATCTGCTGTTAGTTGGGTCTCCCGTAAACAGTTTCATTAGGCCATAGTTCTGAGGGCGAAACAGTTTTTAGGATCTGTGAAGGCTCACTCCTGTTGCATTCTAAATGAAAAAATAGTAATGAAATTAGTCAGAGATGTGGAATAGATAAATAAACAAATTACATGTTCTTTAGCAAACAATTTATGCACCTATGATTTACCTTGAGTTCATGAATATCAGATCAGGTCAGGTACTATGACTTGCGTAAAGCATAACATGGGCTTAGTACCGTGTCGCAATGCTTTTATTATTTTCCTCCCATTTAAGTATTCCCACGCATCTGCGTCTAGTTTAAGAGGAAGACATACAAGCACAGTTAGTGTCTGATAAACTAAAAGTCCCAGTTGTCAAAAAGATTCCTAACATTTGTCCACAGACAGCTGCATTTAATTGAGACACGGAACACTCATCTTCTAAGACTGTATACTGCTGTTTTGGGAGCAACTAAAAGCTCAAGCGCTTAGCTATCCTGCTACCGATGTTATTGCTGGGGAAACTTGAAATATGGTCAGTGTTAGATATACAGTCTAGAAGTAAACACCAAACATACTTATCGCTATCTTATGATGTATGACAGCAACAGCATCAAAGGCAGGTTTTTTCCTATTTTTAATCAGACTGATCTGAGTCAGTATATTCATTAAAAACAGGCAGCTCTACTTAATAAACTGATCTGTTTCGTTACAGGCTTCAAGCACTATACTTAGGTATACCATAATTCTTTCAACTAAACTGAATTATACGACAACCAAGAACGCTAAACTAAGCAAGTGTCGTAATTATTATTTCATTTCTACAGACATGTTGCTCAAAGTAGTTAAATGGACATAATTCAGCCAATGAAACCAAAACACGAAATATAGGCCAGTTGAACTTACCTAATAGAATACAATGGATATATATATTGCTTTCAGACTGAAGACAACAGTCAGTTGTTCATAAAAACATAGTTTACAGTACAACAAACCTTTCTTCAGTAACATTATGCACTGACGGTCTATCTGGAAACAATCAACCATGTGAATAAACTAACTATAACTTGAGATATCATTCCAACGTGCAATGAACGTACAATGTAACGCAGTCAGACATGGCGAAGAAGAATTAAAATAGAGCAAGATTAACAACATAATCTAGTTATTTAATTAAAACTACGTTATGAAATGACAAAATCTGTGGTTACTTGAACGCACAGATGACCGTTATTGCACTGGGCGATACATTAGGTTTACATGGTTGCGTTGCGAATAAATTCACCCTCTAATTTTTGTAAGAGAACGTCTGTCAAACAGTGTTAAAGATGAAGTAAAAGATGTATAATGGGTAATGGTCACGACATAATGTATATCCTTATTCATAACCAAAAAATAAACCCAAGTGTTTTGTTTCGTAGCTACTTTGTATGACAGATATTTATCAACGACGTTGATGAGAATGCTTTTATGCAGCGATAGTAGTAGTCAGTAAGACTGTGCCGACTTAAAAGTAAATTTAATAAATTAAATCAGCTTAAAATGCAGGATAGTATGTTGCTCAAGTTCCCCAATATATGTATTCAGTCTAATCAAACTAATAAGAGAAGCATCAAATGTTAAAGCTTAAAACGTCAATACAGATGTTTTTATATCTTCAGTCTTCAGTCTTCAGTAATAAGGATAGTAGGTTGATGAACCTGTATTAATCCTGACACACTGCTTTCCAGTGAAGGTCCAGCTTCTCTACTGAAAGTCTTTTGTTAAAAATCTTGAGATACGTGTTAAAGATTATTTACATAAGTTTTGTGTAGACCCATTTGATATGTATGAAGAGGTTGTCATACTTTTTGTTCAAATGAGGCGATGGCTTGTTTTACTACGCAAGAGTACAAATTGCATATTGAAATGTTTGGCTATTTTCACTTGCTCGTCGAGATGTAGAATTTTTATTCAATGAAGCCAATCTCATCCGTAAGTTAATATATTTGAACTTCCGGGTTTATATCTCAAATCAGGCGGCTATCATTTCAGACGTTTTGGCTGACCTATACAAATGGCAATGATGACTAGTAAACCAATTGTTCATTTGTTGATGATTTAGTTATATTGTTTGAAGTTTATATTTCTATTTATTTTCTTGGATATATCCATAGCATATTAGAGGCCTTTTATATTGCACAGGCACTTCACCCGAATTCTTTTTCTATCAATAGAGATTCCTTGACCTGTTTGACTCCAGCTTAGAAGGTTACTCTTCGAATAAATTTGGTACTGTTTGGTATGCTAGTCACGCAGATTTATTGTGGTCGTGACTGCTAGTCTCGAAATCTCGTTGAAAAGTTCTGAACTTCAAGTCGCAATAAATACGTATTTACAAGAACTGTTTGTGAAAGACTCGTTCTCTGGAAAAATTCGTCCTAAGAACTGTATTAGTAAACCTTTCACAAAAAGTATAGAACTAACTGAAGTTTTACGCTGTGGGTAAAGTGGTTATAATGAAAACAGCATCTTTCTGAGCAAATGGAATCGAAACTACATTGTTTTCATGAATTAACATAATAATCTGTTGTACTCGTAGACATTTTCTATTATCCATGCATCATAGCTTGTTGTTTTTGTGGATAAACAGGCGATTTTATATTAACTCTTGGATTTGTTGTCTTTTTATCTCGGTCTTCTAGAAAGTTTTGGCTGTTTGTGAGCTACTGTGCTAATTAGTCATTATAGTTTTTTCTTCCTAGCGTGGGGATGATAATGTAAATGACATAAAAAGTACAAATCATAAACATAAAAATGGCTCGTAATTTCGAACTACTTGTGTTACAGTGGATTAAAATAATACAGTTACGGTTTTTGAGGTAAAAATTATTGACAAAGAGTTAAAATCCAGTATTTATCGTGTGATAATAGTCATTAAGATCACGTAGTTGCATTGTATAAATGTAAATTCCTTAGTTGGTGAAACCGGTGACTATGCAGATATTTCATTGTTTGAAAACGTCCATGAGAATAATTCATTTCAAGTGGGAGGAAGTTAAAGTCATAACATTAACACTAGGATCTTATAACTAGGTACATCTATATCTTGTAGTCGTCGTTTTACACCAAGAATTGTATATATTTCACGTTCATTCTGTGAGTTGGTCTGAAACGATAATCGTTCTTTTAATGTGCGAACTCCATATCCCTGGTAGATCGGGTTGATGTAGTTGAGGAAAACATAGAATTGAAATAAAAAGGATTTGAAATTCTTCAATACAGTTATGGTCGGAGTAACTAGATATATAATGTAAACTTTATCTGTCTGATGTATGTAGTTTTCGCTGATGACTTAGTTATCGTCTTCAGTTAGTTAGTCGTTTACAACGTGAGGACAGGCACATACAAGCATCGGTCCAAGTTGCCATACCGCATTAACCCAACAAGATGAATACCAAATTCATAGAAGCGGCTAATTCAATGGTAGTAATATATGTAAGAAACGATCAAATATAAGGATATGATACAAGGAGAAGGAATAAGCTCATAAAAAGAAAAATATGAAATAATTTTAATCTCATAGTTTAAGGGAAGACAAAGAGTGAATACACCGACGCCGTTGTGGTCGATTCTGAGCCATACCACCCAGAGTCTCCAATCACTGGTTACGATAGTCGCGTGGAGCCCAACCAAGTATTCTGCATCTACCAACATGGGTAAGACTAGAAGTAAGTAACTTCAAGCACTGATGTCACGTTTTGGTTTGGCCGCCCCTAACTTTCTTCCAATCATCTCCAACACCAGTTAGCATTGCGCGTCGTGGTAATCGGTGTTCAGGCGAACGTAACACGTGGCTCACGATGAAGTGACAACACAATATATAATTTCAGTAGTTGAGGAGAAATTTCACTACAGTATATGTTTGCTAATGCTTGAGTGTCGATTAAATATTGGTAAGCTAAACTTCCAATCTATGAAACACCATCACGTAAACGAAACCAGACAATTTTATGCGAATCAATCGTCATCATATCTGTTTGAAACACCATATAGTTATGGTTAAAGATAGAATGTTGAGGGATAATAATTCATAAAACAACACAGAGTTACGACATTTTCCCCGGATATTACACACAATATTTATTTGTCCTACTATAGATAGCTTAGATGTGATCAGTTATTTATTCATAAGCAAAATAAAACCTGGTACAGATATTCGTTAATCCAAGCTGTTACTCCTCAAATCACCACAGCCAGGGAAAATAAACAACAGAAAAAAACAAAAGGTATTTAATCAGATCGAAATATGAACATAGGAAGTGTTTGTTTGAAACTTAAGGATGGGACTGGATGAAGTATGAGTTAATGATAACTCCCGAAAATCAGAGAAAGGTAAATGGAGCATACAGTTGCTCCTCTAGACCCTGTTTCACATCTGTTCCACTTCTACTCTGCGCTATAAGTTTTCATTTCGCAAAATGACAAGAGTTAGCAGAATTAACTACACTGATTCATGTATGGTTAAGATGTCCCCCCCGTCCTTCATCAAACTACCCTTATGTCAGCCGGGAAAGTACGGTATAGTAAATAATAAATCAACAGGCGCAAGTGATGTCACAAACATATCACGTGGTTAAATTATATATATATATATATATATATATATATATATATATATATATATATATATATATATAAGATGAAGGATCGGTATTCATTTGAAGTTGACATAATGAAGCGAAATTGTACTTGAAAGTTAAAATTTACCATTCATTCACTCAACTTTATATGTTCAACACAGTGACCCCACAGGGAGATATTGTATGTATATTTAGTGACATTTTGTATACTAGTACACGTTTTATCAACTTGAAATATTCTTTCCGTAAAACTTTTCATTTTATGTTTCTGGAGCCTTGTACCAACATAACAAAAATGAATCTCATTCAATAGGCACTCGATAGATTTGTTGTGTTTAAATTCTCAGTCTCTTTCTGGACTGAAACATGTTCATTCTAAAATATAAAGCCCTTCAATGAGAAATACAATGGCCTGATAATGATTGAGCCCCATAAAAACCATGACACACTTAGATTTATAGGTGATATCACCGAAGTTATCCGTTACTCAGGAGAACCTCTATTATTTGTAAAACTGAGTTATCATATGATAGTAATTTTAACAGAAACATAAGATACACTTTAATGAAAAAATGCTTATTTAAGTTAACTTTAATCTTGACTGATCACTTTTGTTAAATATTAGTCAGTTATCGCTGTAAAATAGTTGTAAGAAGATTAATCTGAACTTTTTAATTTGGTGATTGATTACTTCACATGTGACTTCTTTATTATGTTTTGTATCACCATCTTAGTTTATTAGTGTAGTTGTCATTTTTTTTCACAGTGAACTGACATTGAAACAAAATAATGACCTAGAAAATTGTGTCAAACAATTGAAATTCTATTTAAAACCCTTAGCTATCACTCGCTATTATGAAAAGCGTCAGCAAATAGAGATCTTACTCAAAAACACAAGGGGATTTTATGTGTTTCCACTTCACATTTTATTTGAATAAATTTTGGTTGGGCAACAGTATAAGTGGTAGAATTTTGAATCATTTATTGAAATGAACATCAAGGAAAACTATTTCATGGATAGATTATCATTTTTCCCGCTTATAGATGCGATCACAGTCGATTTATCCAAGACTCCAATAATAAGAACACATAAGAGAAAATAAGTAGAAACAAATCCAAATTATCCAATGTTACCTCAAAATTCGTTCTCACATCTCAAAAGAACTAAGAAATAACACTTCTTGACTTGACACGATATAATTTTATGACATTCATCACACTTATATTCCTGGTTTAAAAAGGAAATCAAGGGTGCAAATTACGTTTTGCTTAGTTTGCTGATTATTAATCTCTTGTATAACTCCGCCTATAAAGTCAGCTCATTTAATCAACTAAAATACTTTACTAAAATATAACGTCCTTCTCTTAGCAACAATATAAATTAATTGCACAAAATGTTATAAATTAAAGTACAAAAATAAAGTACATGTTCAAAACTATTATTTACCATTTATGAAAATTGTATGTGATGCACTTATTACTTTCTATATTTTACTAATTGGTCTACGAATTACTATCATGGAGTATTTACTGTGAAAGTTTAATGAAGTTTCACTCGTATTCAAATGGTCATTATATCTTTCGAAAATGTCTGTATAAAAATTAAGTGAATTGGTAAATAAATTGATATGGTTATATTTGATTTCATCATTTACAAAGTTTAAAAATTGTAAATTTAAATTTTTATCTATAACCATTAAATGAACATAAATTTTCATTTATTTGTTACCATGTGTTTTAGATATATGATCAATAACATCAGTATCTAATCATAAATATTATGCAATCAGATCGCATAGGTACACTAAAAAATAATGGTTCAAGAGTACAACCAGATGCTCAATAATTAATAGTTTGTTGATATCTCTTTTAATATAGTCACAAATTCATTTCAAATCTTTTATGAAGATTGCTCTTTCTAAAATCTTACCCTTAAAACTTCATGTATCTCTCTACAATATATTAATTTCATTAACATTTTGTATAAATTTAGGTCAAACTAGATATTATGTTTTAAACAGGCCACCTATAGAAGTTCCTAGATGGGTTTATTCTTTATCAATACTTTTAATCGAATTAGATAACAAAGAGAAATCTTATTGTAAGTTACTACAGAAATTATTTTAAGATAGATGTGCACTTGTCAGTGCATGTATATTAAGGCTGGTTATATTTTATAATAAAGACTCTATCATTTAAGCTTTGTTATTAATACATTCCATCATAGTCCCCATTACTTTTGTAAAAAAAACCAATTCATAATATGATACATTTGACTGCTGTTATAAATACTTTACTTCATTAGAAAATCGATGCATTTGGTCGATTACAAGTTTCTTGATTTTGAGAATATAATAAATCATTATATTGTCTTGGTAGAAATGCATTTTGTTTGAAGGAATAAAGTTTACTTAGTCCCGTCATCACGGTTTTCAAGCAAAACATTTATATTACATATCTATAAACAGTCAAAAAGCATTTATCGAATGAGGGTTTCTCCATCTCTAGTTTTTCACAACAGTATCTGTGCTAAGGGGATGAACTCTACTTTATCACAAGTTAACAGACGTTTCTAATGTCAGTCATCAAAATCCCACTTCATGGTTTGAAAACTAATACACTCATAAGACACTTTTAAGAACCCAGAATTGATTTGTAAATGATAAAAAATAGGCAACTCAAAAGAATCATAGAACATGGAGAAAGAGGTTTCTACAACTCCATAATGTGGCGTGATTTTTAAATTAACTCCCTTATACTTAAGTAAGTCCTTATTTAGATCTCTGTTCAGCTAGATAAGCTTTTAAATATTTACTCGCTAACTTTGTAAAAATGGATTCTCTCTGTAAATTTTTGTAAAACTATTGCCACTACATCGTACGTTCCTTATAGCTGGAAAATTCGGCTACTAGAGCGGTGATAAATAATGGTGGACAATTGGTGGTTCGATAGTTGAAATCACTTTTATTTGAATAACTTTAAATTTATTCATTCAGTGAAATCAATTTCTTTACGAGTACTTTTATGATTTTGTCTTTTCATTCTTTAAATTCAGTTTTAAATTGACTGATCGGATCATATTAGTTGTTAGTTCTACAATTTCCAAAAATTACTCGATTAACTTCTAAGAAAAAAAGGAGAAATTTATTGATTGACAGTTGTTATTGGATTTTTGTATAAGGAAGAAATACAGGATAATAATCGTCATAAGGAAATGAAAAATTCAATTCTATACCCAGAAATATTTACATCTAACAGACAACTAGAATCGGCCATAATAAGTAGATACAGTTACTTCTTACTTCTTTTTAGATCTTGATTTCCCATATTCCTTCATAGATACTTTTTCAATATGTCATATCGAAACATACTCTCAGTTTATCTTCTGAACGTCGTTACTAGGTTATTTTATTTTCTTTTGCTATTAACTTTGGTATTTTTTGTCTCGTTTTGGTAATGTGGTATCACAACTCCAGTCAACGCATGTTTGTGTCAGTCTCCACGATTATGACTCGATCACCAGCTACGTTTACTGTAAGATAATAGAAAAAATGACAGAATAATTTTTATAACTCAACTACTTAGAATTAAGTAGGAGAAATAAATTTAGATCATCTGTCATTTGTCAAACATTTGGATATATTTCATAGTAACACTAATACTGATATATTCCAAAAAACCGTACGCTAACTGTTAATATTCTGTAGATGCAATCGAAGTGTAGTCAGTCAGTTACAACGTAGGACCAGGCACATACAAGCATCGGTCCAAGTTGCCATACCGCATTAACCCAACAAGATGAATACCAAATTCATAGAAGCGGCTACTTCAATGGTAGTAATATATGTAAGAAACGATCAAATATAAGGATATGATACAAGGAGAAGGAATAAGCTCATAAAAAGAAAGATATGAAATAATTTTAATCTCATAGTTTAAGGGAAGACAAAGAGTGAATACACCGACGCCGTTGTGGTCGATTCTGAGCCATACCACCCAGAGTCTCCAATCACTGGTTACGATAGTCGCGTGGAGCCCAACCAAGTATTCTGCATCTACCAACATGGGTAAGACTAGAAGTTAGTGACTTCAAGCACTGATGCCACGTTTTGGTTTGGCCGCCCCTAACTTTCTTCCAATCATCTCCAACACCAGTTAGCATTGCGCGTCGTGGTAATCGGTGTTCAGGCGAACGTAACACGTGGCTCAACCATCTCAGTTGATGAAGACTCACAACCTCATCAACTGACTTACCATCGTTCCCTAATACCCTGCGTCTAACCTCACTATTACTTACCCGGTGATCCCAGAAGATGCGGGCAATATTTGTGAGGTATCTGTGATCAAATACTAGTATCTTACCAGTAACGTCTACTCTGAATGCCCACGTTCCGCAGCCGTAAAGTGTAACCAATCAAACTGCCTTGCAGTATGCTCGTCCGTTAATCGATAGACGGATATCTCGCCTTCGCCATAGGTGACGTAAGTTGGTAAAAGCCAAATAAGCTTTCTAAAGTGTAATATAAGTGTGAATAATAACTAGGTCGAATTCACCTTATGATTAAAAATTAAATCATTAGAAAATATTATTCCCAAATTAGAGAAGATAACTCAATAATACTGAATATCACTGGTTATACTGATGACTATTTATCTGCATTATGGCACTACATAAATAGAAGTTAGTGATTATTTGGTACATAATAACAAAGTTTTTATCGATCTGTATAAATACAAATCTATCTTAAAATTAAGATCCTCAAGATATAAATTTGCTCAGTTATTTTAAGCTAGCATAGATCATAGATATAGGTGCGGAAGACATTTGAAAGGGAGGATATCCGCTTACCTATTCTTTAATTATATGCTAATTATTTACCTAAGGCGCATGAATTTATAAAAGAGTAAACACGAGAAAAAGACCGTTTGAATATGAAATATTTCAAAACTTACTAGTCACATATAATAATGAAGTTTTACGTAAATTATATCACTGAAATTTAATCTAGCTTTAATGAAAATTTTTGAAAAGTTGATATCATATTAAATAGAATCTAAACCTAGATAACGATAAATTCAGACCATCATATGGGTTTAGTAAAGTTGGAATATGACTAGTCGTGGAGTTCAGTAAGCTCCTTCTGTTCCTTTTAAAGCTTGTTAGCTGAATGTGCTGGCATCCTAGTGTTGATGTTTCCACTGTGATTGGTTATCTGGACTCAGTAACTTAGCTTATAACTGACTAGCGTTTAAAGAGAAAGGCACTAGGTCTTAGTCTCAGTGTGAACATCAACAATGGAGTACAAGTACATTTATCTGATAAGTCCCAAACAGAACGAAACACATATCCCGGATTTAACTACTAGTGGTAATCCAAATTTATTAAAGCTTATAGCTAAGTGATTGTATCAAGACCAAACAAAACAGTCCTTGACAAGAGAAAAATGCAAACTCTGACAGACTGTAGTGACTTTTTCTAGAAGTACGACAATTTAATTATTCTAAGTTTATTTAAAGAGCACGGTAAAATTTGTATTGACATTTCAAGATTAAAATTTGAAGTGTGTTCACGTGAGTTTAAAGATCATAAGTTAAACATATGAACAAACTGATTTGTGAAATAGATGTGAGTAGGATATAGGTGATTATAAAACATGTTAACAAAATTCGCTCATTTAAATTACCAAGAATCGGATTTATGTGTTTAATCAGGTCATCTAAGATCTGTTAGAAAAAAAGAATAATCATTTAGTTTAGTTGTCTATTAGGAACAGAAACTTCCTATGGAAGAGATCTTATCTTAAAATTATATCTTTCATACTATTTCTGCAGTCATCTTAGTTTTGTGCATAATTTTTCCATTTTTAAAAAAACGATTCTTGATTGGGATAGTAAAGAGTTCTTAGTCAATTAGTATCGTCTTTAAATACACTAAAAATTTAGCTAAGATGAAATGGTATTTACAACACAGTATAATGGTCGTAGACAACTAATAAAGGATTGAAAATCTGGTTTAGTTAAATCCAGGTCATATCCAAGTAACATTTAACGAATAGAATAAACAAATTGCAAGTATAATTTCAGTACTTAAATTGAGCCCACTGAATCTCTGAGGAAATTTCTCCATGTAAAATAACATTTTAAAGATGATTAAAAACATTATGTACTTTTTTAAATCTTATTATTCTTAACTAATTATCCGTAAAAATTTTATCGAACATTTGTGAAAGAGAATTTTTATTATAATTTCTCACTATAAGTTTATGGAATGCGACAAAATAATGTTCAGTATGAAGCAAACGAACATTATTCTGGAGTAGAGGAAGAACAAAGAATTGGGTAGAATAACATGAATTCATTTTATTTGGTAAGGTTCTTATCGGCCGTTTATATGTTTTCATTCTCATTACTCCATCATGATTGTACATACTTATTTTTACTGTTATAAGTATGCAAACTTTACAATAATTTTGACCGTTAAATATGATAGGTTGTAAACGGCTGATGAGAACCCTACAAAATAAAATGAATTCACGTTATCCTGCTCAATTTTTCGTTTATGCTGTTCAAGATAATAAAGGCAACAAAACGTATGAAATTATACTGGAAAGTTATTAGTTTTAGTCATTAACCTAAAAGGTTTTCTGACTACTGTCGTACGGTCGGTGCTTCTGCTGTCAAACGATGCAGATTGTCGTCTTCAATTTCTGAAAGTTTCACACCTTTGTACAGGATTGTGTTTTGGTGGCAGACAATAGGTTCAAATTTAAGGTTGAGGAAATCAGTTTCAGGCTGATTCAACGGCTTTATTCTAATAGAAAATATCAGCGAGGTCATGGTATTGATATATAGTAAGGATTTAGCCCAGCTTGGATTCTTTAAAAATAAACTTTGTTTCGGTTTTTCATATTTTGAATGCTAAGACTATTAAAAGAAATTGTACAGATACCAATTAGAAGTGCACTTATGACTATTCATTCACAGTAAGATAAACACAGTGAAGTGTTAAGTAAACAACTAAGAACCCTTATAACCATACGGTATATTCTTACTGGTATTCTTAAAAATCAGGGTTAATCGGAATGCACACATGTTTATTACTAATTCTAATTAAAGAATTTAGACAAGATAGAACCTTTTACAAATTAATTCATTTACTTTATTCAAGTGTTCACAGAGTGAAAATAACAAACGAAATTTTATTATGACCTATGAATAAGATGTGATAAGATGTTATGAATCACTTATTACAACCTGTATAGTTTTAATGTATAGTTTGTACTACAAATGTTTATACTGAAATATAGTATATAGAATACAAATGAAATACCACTTCATGTAAATCTCCACTTGATTCAGTCTGTAGGGAATATATAGCGAATAAAAATTATTCCATTTTGAGGATAATATAATTCAGCTTAATGTTGAATCAATGTAAAGCTATGTCATTTAAAAAGGATACGTAAATTTATCGAATTCTTATCAACACATTGTTATATAAAATTTTAAGGCCGGATGTATGAAAGTAATCACATATTGTTACATACTTATTACTAAACAACTTAATTTATCCATTTGTTACACTATTTTATTGTGATTGAATCAAATATAGATTACGATAATTTTATAATTATTTCCTTCATTAAAATTAATGTTACGAGATAATGTTATTCAAAAAACATTTGACTAACCAACTGTAACACAAACAATAATTCATAATAAAATTGTCATAAACAACATCTTAAACTTTGATTATTTTGTGTTAACTATGGACTATAAACTAGATGAGATTTATGTGGTACATTGTACTTCAACCGAAAGGAATACTTGATTTTGTTCATATATCTGTAAGAGATGCAATACATAATAACAGAAAAATTATCCGAGGCAATAAAACTTTAAACGTGTTTTTGTTATGTGATTCTTTAAAGTCTAACTTGCAAAACACACCATTCAGTTTTTGTACATTGTCAATAAATCAGTTATACTTAGTGAAAACAAAAAAAAAAAAATACACACTTGTCAAACAATGAGAATGTTTTTTCGAAAAATTGTAGCACAATTTTTCACTTTGGATAGAAGATATTTCTTATAAACATTTTGCCTAATGTCAACTAAACAAGGATACTTTCCAAGATAATCTATTCAGTTTTAATATAAAAAGGAAGGGTATAACATTTTATTCATTGACATTTGAAAAACAAAAAAATTGATTTTGAAAAAAAACAACAATAACTTTTTAAACAAGTTTAACAATGAAATATTAGATTATTTAAATTACAGTATCATTGAAGAAATTCAATCTACATATATTTGTTGTATTTTTCCCAATATATTTATCACAAATTAGTGAAGTCTAAAGTTAATTGAAAATAATGGATTTATTTTCTTGCAAATTTTGTATACAGTTAATCATTTATAACAAACATTTGAGATTAAAATTATTCTGAAAATGTAAGAGAAAATAACATTTTATGTCATTCATTAAAAAAAATCTTAAATGTATTTAAAAAGTTTTTTAATAAGTTTTTGAAGCGAACTCAATAAGGTTTATGGAAATTCTTATGGTATAAATATGAATATTTGATTAATAAGTAGTAAGTTCAATAAGCAACTTCAAAGAGTTCTTGAAGGACAACATTTAGTTTCAATGTTAACACTTTGTATAATGTAGCTCAATCAAAGGCACCTATGAACTCCAAGTAATTTATAAAGTATTAGGTTAGGGGTTGCGTAAATTGTTAAGTTCTTGATTGAGATCATGAACCGATTGACGTTAGACCACCAGTGAAGACCTGGAAGCACTGGACGATCGGGTAGAAACAGGTGTCTACCTCAGTACAATGGAAGATGGCTGCGCAACTTCGTGGATTGGTTGAGATTAGACATTAACACCATTGGATGTCGGCCGGCTCAGTGGTCCAGTAGGCTAAGCGTTCGCGCGCGAGACTGAAGGCCCTGGGTGCGAATCTCACGAGCGGGATCGTGGATGCGCACTGCAGAGGAGTCCCACAACATGACGAAACGGCCGTCCAGTGCTTCCAGGTTTTCAATGGTGGTTTAACATCAATCGGTCTATGACCTCAATCAAAATTTTATAAAGTAATTAGATTGTGATAATTCTGTATACAATTTTTGCGGTACAAATGCATTCATCTGTCTTAAGCTTATTATTACACCATATTCCATCCATTATCATTCATTGTTTTAACTTAACTGAAAGAAATCTTCATTTTAAGTATTTGCAACCTGATCTACATCATTGCATTTTTATATAGGCTTTCAAACATACAAAAGATGATATTTTCCTAAATACTGATTACAATACATATTTCTTTGAGTAATCCTAAACGTCTTGGTATTTGCATATTGTTGATTATGTACAATTACTTTTATAAATTCTAATAAAGTAAGAACAACAATGAATGTAGATTAATATGAATTCATTTTAATTCGTGAACTTTCATCAGTTCTGTACAACCGTATTCGCATTGTGATATAACGTAATATTAAATGATAAACATTGATGACTGAACAACTGAAGTATTGTGTATGCAAGTATAAGAAACTCTGGAGATAGATATAGAAAATACAAAGGGAGTTATATAGTAATAATCTAAAGTTCAGAAATCGATAAGATGGGTTACGAAGGTTCCAGGTGAATGAAAATATCCCACGAATGGAAACGTGGTTTTGAAATGGATGAAATGATTAGTTAAGTAAATATCACTTAACATAGTGTAAATAATACTGCTACTACTATTATTCCTAATGACAATAATAATTTATGAGGATGTAATGAAATTTCATTCTTTTCTAAATGTATAGGTTGGATTTCAGTGTTTTAATAGCCGTTGCTCCGGCAATGTTCAATAATGTTGTATTCTTTTGCTTTTTATTTCGAAAGCGTCAATGAATTGGCCATCATTGATTAAGTATCGAGATACTGGACTGTTGAGACCTTTGAATTAATAGATGTAGAGTAGTAACATTTTTTATACCTTCACTAAGACATACGTAACATACAAATCTATAAATTCAATTTAAAATGGATTAGATTACCTATCTATTCTATATCATTCTATACTTGTATCATAACGGGTATGTCGAGGCAATCAGCACAGGATGGCGTATTCCAAATAAGACTCATCGATTATCATTCAAAAATATCAGCAACGTGATGATCTAACCCATTTCAAATTGAACTAAAACTCATAACTGTTGCATCAGTCAGTGGCTATCTAAACTCAGTAGTTAAGTGGATAACGCGATGGTATTTGAGGCCAACGGTACTAAGTTTGAGTCTCGGAGTAAATGTTTGTCCTGGAACGCAGGTATGCACAGTTGATGGGTCTCGAATAGGACGAAACTTGCTTTCTGGATCTTAATGCTAGCCACATTATATCTATTTTCATAAAAATGGGTTATTAATTTCTCAAAAGCATATATTGTCTAGTTCATAACCAGTCTTGATTTTAATAGTACTGAACCTTGTTTCTTCTACTCTACTGATGATAAAATCAATATTCACAGATGGCAAACTATAGATGTACCTTCAATCCCATGTATGTATATAGGCATTTAATATTGTTAAACATTTTAGCTATTAGTAACCATTATTTTATCATTATTATTATTTTTTATTCCTCTCAAGTCCTAATTTCATTTTTTTCAACTGTTTTCTATTTGAAAAGAAAAAGAAGTAGGACACCAAAATAAATGAGTCCACCTATTTCATCATTTTCTTGGAATTTATTGTTTTGGAATTTGTGAACTCTTCTCTTATTGATTGTATATATGTCTGTTGTTTATTTTTACGTATTCATCTTTTTAAAAGGTTTCTAGTAGCAAGACAATGATTATTTCAGTGAATGAAAAGGTAAAAATATGCACGATCAAACTATATTTATACAAATATATCTGCACATTTAGCTTATTGTTTAGATACCCTGTTCATAGTATTTGAAGAAAAAGCGATTTGACACGTGATATTTAGAAAGATAATCTCTTTCTAATAACACAATGACATACAATTGAATAACGATTTAACAATATCTGTTTATTAAAAAGAAAGTAGAACAAGTGTTTCACAATAAGACGAGTTAGTGTTTTACTCAGTAACTCAGTTCTATAAGTCAAGAGCATACAATACAGATGTTGAGTTTATAGTGTGAGCACAGCTTAGAAGAACTCAATACAAAGTTATGTATTAACTAGGAGATAAAAAATATTCTACAATTTTTAATATAAAATAAGTCTCACTGACTGATCAAAAGTGGGTGAGTCCCTGTCAAAAATCATATTCAGTCGTATTGGTAACTTTATTTTTACCGATAAAAAGGAATTACATCAAAATCAAGATGCTTTTTTATTAAATTTTTCTCAAGTGTCTGATAATGGGAGGATTTTTGTCGTTCATGCTTATCACAGATTCAACTTAAACACACAAAAACGGAACAAACGTATCAACAGAGTAGCTGATATCAAAGTTGACTGACCATAGTTTCTGTACCTTGCAATAGTACTAAATAATGGAATATATAAAAATGAAGAACATATTTCAAGAAAAGGCAATGGTTGAAATAGGGTATCTAATGCTAAAATCATACAGAATGAATGTAAGTCGACTAATAGAATACCAGAAATTTATTCCCTTACATAGAAAAATTAACTGACATAACTAATCCGATTTAAAGTCAGTTCATGACTGTAAAAATATATAGTGAATAATATTTGCTTATCTTTTCTTTTAGCTGTTAATCCTCACTGTAATTCTTTGAACTTGCTGAACATTAAATAAAATAATAGTATTAATTTGTATTTCTTTTCAAAACTTTATAATCTATCGTTGATGCATTCATTTCTGTAATTATATGTACTTAAGATATTTCTAGAATGCCATTTTTCTCAATTTAATGTGCTTTCTTCATTGTTAAATAACAAAAGCATATTGGAACTTGACAACGGCTACCCTTGAAATCCAGGATATGCATCTTATCCTGTTTGGAACTTGTCAGTTGGACGTACCTGCATCCCAATGTTGATGTTTGCATCGAGACTCCAACCCAGCCGGTTTTACTCCAAACTCTCAAGACGTTATTAACTGAACTATTGAATTCAGATAGCCATTGGCTTATGCAGTGGGAAAAATTGTTTATTTGTAATGTTTATATCTTTCTTTTGTTGATATCAAGGACTGAGATTGATCAGCTGACGAGTTCCGTACAGGAAAAACGTCTATCCTATATTCCACTGCTAGCCACTACACACACGGCGAACTACGGTGCAAAGTCATGCATGGAGGACAGCTGTCAGACTCATTCCAGGCAAGGACCGTAGTCAGACAAGGCTGCCTACTCTCCCCCTTCCTCTTTCTTCTGGTCGTCGACTGGATTATGAAGACCTCCACATCTGACGAGAACCACGGAGTACAATGGATAGCTTTCATGCAACTAGACGATTTGGAATTCACAGATGACCTGGCCCTTCTATCCCATACACATCAACAAATGCAGATGAAGACAACTATCTTCTCAGGATGCACATATACCAAAAGAGACTAGTCAGCTGTAGTCTTTGAGATTAATGAAAAGAAGATGCAAGCCCTATTAAATGTATTTTATTTCCTTATATATTGTTAATTGTTCACAAATTATAAAAAACACGAGAAGTAAAATCTAAATTCGGTTTATTTTGTAAATCTTGTCCTACTTGTATTGCGTACAATGATCAAACACAGTTGTGCATGAATAATATCAGTTGAACTATTTATTCAATTTCACATTTCCATACAATTTATCAACTCAAACTAAGTAATAAATTACCGAAAGGATATTAGGCAAAACCCACCTGTCCTTTACCATATATATTTTGCCGAAACTTTATGTTGTTTATTACGTAACTTGTAATTGAAAAAAGTTGATAGAGATCCTCTTGGATAAGTTAATGACACTGATAACTAATCATCAATGTTATAACTACAATAATGTAGATACTTTTTTATTTTGTACCAATATTAAGTAGTATAACAATGAATAGAATCTCAAGGGAAATTAATTTTGGTGTCTGGCGTTGCGATTCAGGGTATGATTTTAGTTCTACATAGAACATTGTTAAGCAATTTTTTGAATGATACAATGTGGCGTTTACGTTATACTGTGTACAAATAAATAAAAAACAGTAGTATTTTTCTATTTTCCATATTAACATAAATTAGAGAGTGAAGTATGTGTTGTAGCCAAAAAAAGAATGAAGATATGGTTTAGAGTGTGAATGAGGGCTAACACCACAATGTATTAGATAAAAGATAGTTGAATAATGCCAATCAAGTATACATCCTACAGGTAGAATGAATAACTAGTATGTTTGTTGAATAGTTACTTGTAAATGTTTTGGCTATTCGGTATTTACTACACATATTTGTTCGGAAAAATTACAATGGAGAACTGCTGCATTTCACTGACAGACGTGATTCATTTCATGATGATATTAGAATTATCGGTTGATTAACCTTTTAAAAGTGTTTCTGTTTTAAAAAGTTTCACAGATATCCAAAAGGCATGTTCACACTAACTAGTAAACAGATCAACAATTTTTTACTTGACTAAATAAACGGGTATTGTGAGATTGAATAGGATTGATTAAAAATTTATGTATACATGTTCTGTTCGAAAAAATTTCGCGAATTATGCTACAAAGGTTGTCATTCATAAATAAAAATAAGTAAACGATCAATCAAACCTTTCTTAAAGATTTGCCACTTTGAAATGGTCTGACCTTGGCTGTTTGTTTTTGTTTAGCTTCTAGTCAATGAGAGCTATAATTTCTTTTATTCTATCCAATAAACAGGTGATATGAGTTTAGAAGTTTGTTCTATAAAATTTAAGGTAAATAACCGTTACTTCAGGTTACTCTGACTACTCACCAAACTTAACTCTTATATGGTGTTTATATTCTCGAAACTCAAAATGATCATGTGAAAGTGATCTCAAGACGATGTAAAGACATAAAAATGCGGAATGATGGAATAACTGTAAGCTTTGCCTCCGAGGATATTCAGAGATGCTTCTTATAATTGAAACGAAGATATAACTAGTGCATATCCACAGACGAAGAGTACTTTAAAGGGAACAAGATTGACTTTTTTTAAATGTTATAGGATAGATCTTTCATATGCCGAGTTCTCGTTTGTATTGAACACGGTAGTACCTAATAATTAAGCAATTTCTTCCTGTATGTATGACATATCTTAATTTATGACAAGAAGTCCACTGCCTTGTTAGTTTAACCACTGGAAAGTTTGAGAAAATTTCTAGGACTATTTAAATACGCACTTGTGTAAACAGTAGATTAGTATATTTTTGTTGGCCTAATTTCCAGTGATTCACTTTATTTTAGACTGTTGTATTCAAAATCTAAGATGCTCAGTATCATCAAAATTTTAAATTGCTTAGAAATTGTTTATTTTCATGTTCGTAAGTTGTGTGATAATCTGAATTTAAAATAAACATATTTCACCATTTATACAATAGATACAAGCTAACTCACAGACCATAAAGTCACCTGACAAGTACCAAGGATGGTTAAAAAAACTTGGTGGAAAACTAAAAATTTGGAAAGAAAGATATTATGTTTTAACAGATACACATCTTTACTATTATACTGGAACTGACAGAAAAAAACTTCTGGGTGAATTTTGCTTAGATTTCGCACAAATAGAACCCGATACTGGTGATTTAGAATACAATGGTGATAAATCATGCTTATTACTACTTAAAATTAGTAAGTCTCCTAACTATTATGTTTTCATATCACTTTTTTTCAATCGAAATCTTGTTTTCATTCATTGTATTATTATTATAGACTAACAAAAAGTGTTAGATAAGTAGGGGATGGACACAAATTTTATACCTCTCAAGTTCCAACGACAAGATGAATTTATATTTGTAAATAGAGTTAGTGTTTAGACTGGTACTAAGATCAGTGTCATTAAATTCTATCGTTAAATACATTACCAGTGAAAGAGTTTAACAGAAAACGTACATTAATGAACTTTTTAATTAATATTTTCAAATATCATAAATAAACACAGTAAGTGGTGCATGCTACTTATGTCGACAGACATAAATAATACGTAACACCAATCAGAAGTGGAATGCCTGGCAGCGGAAGATTGAGAAGATTGAATTGAAGAGAATAGGAATGTAAACAGAAAGTAATTGTTATGACAACAGGAATGAAAGAACGATGAAGTTTGAGAGATAGTTAATGGAAGATGTGTAGATGAAGTATTTAATGTATGGTTTCCGAATTTTATGAAAACACTCTGTAATTTTGCATTAGTTAATAGATTGATCTTCTCCACTTGACCTTGTCGTTCACTACAAGTACACTATATTACTGTAATAGCTATTTTGAGTGACAGATATTTCTTGATCTATAGGGCCTCCTTATCAATAAGTATTTCATAATCTTATAAGTTGTCACCTAAACTTAATGTAAGCACAAACTGCGTAAAAATGCTAAAATAATCGAAATGATAAAAACAAATATGTATTGTGTGTGATGCAGAATCAATGAGCTGAAAATTCTATGCTGGTAGCAGTGAGCACTACAAACAACAATAATGTAATACAACTGACATTAGGAAAGTTTAATGGTTGACAAATGTTTTTACTAAATTCACTGGTCATGTACCAATGTACATGAATTTTTGTAAACACTGAATATGGTTGGTGTGTGAAACAAATATAAATTACATATGTTCAAGGCAAAACTGATGACTGTTTGTTCGTGTTACCATTCAGTCATTAAACCATAAAGAAACAACCGTCTAGTGCTTCGTAATTTTCAGTTGTTGCCTAACTAAGACCAGTCCATGATGTAAATCTTCACAAATCCCTCACACCAACAACAACTACGTATTTACTAGTAACTAATTTCGACAGTTGACACTCAGAGTTCTAATGAAAGTTGTGACGAATAAAGTTCAATTACACATAACTGGGACCATAAAGTAGTTGCGCTATGTAACGAATTGATTGAAGTCGGACATGTAAACCAGTGGGTGCCGTCCCAGTGGTTTAAAGGCTAAGCTCTAGCTTCGGTTTGGGCACCCGGGAAGTATAACAGCCCTCATACAAGTCAAATGAGATTTGTGTGGCGCATATGTATCTGGTGCCCTCTTGTACCAATATCTATGCGTTCAAGTAAATAAGTAATAATCTAGCCATAAGGCATCATAGTCCTGGGTTCGATACTTGGTGGGGTCGTCGCTGCGCACTGCGGAGTATCATACTGTGACAAAATATATGTCCGGTGGTCCTTGTTAAAAATGTCTGTACATCAATAACTGGTGTGAGCGTTAACATTAAATCTAGGCCTGGTCGTTTACGTTTTACAATTTCTACTGATTAAAAAATACCCTTAGAGTTCTAGTTCATTTTCAGTTATTCTTACAATGTGATTTAAGATATTTTGTAAGGGCAATGTAATGAGAAAACAAAGCTGATATGATAATCATCAGATTATTTTACAATATATATTTATGGTAAACTGATCAGGGGGAATTGGTATGAAATTAGATAAAATCAAAATAAGTAGGCCGTAAGGATAGAAAATATAATCACTGCAGGCACCGGTGATTATAGTTCAACAAATAACATAAATGATGCAAATGATGCAAACTTTTAATATATAGCTGTACTTTTGAACAACTAGTAATCACTTCTGGTATTGTGTAATGTTACTGTATTGCCACAATTAATCCCTCGAACGAGTACTTAAAATTCTGATGACTTAGTGATGATCAACTAAGGTTAAGAGGAATTGTAAAATATTACACTTGTATAACATTTGAAATACCACGTTTTGGAACACAGTAGTAAAAATCTACAGGACTGGAATTAGGTGATCATGTATTGTAATGATTGAATAAGGGCTAATGGTAGTGTGATTGAAGATCAGTTTATTAATAATAAAGTAATGAACTAGGACAAATTTGGAAAATATTATAACGGTGGAATCAAGCGAAAGGAGTTTAGAAATGTGGTGTGATCAAATACGTGAAATAATACCGAACGGAAAACACAAACCCCATCTCCGACTATTGATGGCAATAGATTCAATGTAGTTGAGAAAAATATGGTTTAGTTGTATTTTAATTACCTTAGAAATTTCATAATGTCTATCTGATTATCTACGTCAAAGAGAAATTTGAAAATTATGCTAATGGACTTCCTTATTTGTCTTGAATGAAGGATTTTTAAAACGCATTCGTTAAATCTAAGATAAGCCTTTCGTTCTGTTTGGTCAACTTAACAGGTACGGGTAAATTTATTCAGATAAAAGTGGTAATACATTAACCTTTGATTAAACTACTGAACATGCTGTTCAATAAAAGACTGTCAGTTTGACTGCTAGGTAGGTTTTGGTTCATACAATGTTAAGCCTACTATTAATTGTAAGCAGCTGATATGAGTTCAATGAAATACGACAAATTAAAATTATCCTTATCCAATTGGTGATCTTACTCTTCTCAAGCTACTTAAGAAGGCAAACTATGTAGATTCCCCACAACTCATCAATTTTAAGTCATTGTGAAGTGAACGAGAACACAAGTGGAGGCAATCAAATGTTTTTTAGTACAAAATGACAGAACAACCTAGTAAAATCTGAGAACCATACAGTAAATACTTCATTTGCAAGATATGAGTCAATAGTCTCAGACTTTATTGTTCATTCGTTTCCACACCAATCATTCTTTGTACTTGTTCTCTTTTCTTTGATTTTATTAACCTTCTGCCTCTAGGTATTTCACTTTCGATTGGTGATACATACTACTTATATCTGTCGACATCAGTAGCACACACCACAATTGAGTTAAATTATTCTTTGCAAAACAGTGAAAAAACTCGATTTATCCGTTCATTTGTCTGCATACACCATAAGTTTATAATATCGTGCTATAATCTAAAACTCACATTTTGACTAGGCTAGTCTTTTCCATTTATCTACCTTTAAAACTGTGAATCAAAGTTTAAGGTTAATTATTTAGGTAATGGTATCAACATTAAGTAGCAAAATGCTTAATTTGACCAGTATTTAGTCGATGTTTCATTCAATGGGAAATTTTAGCTGTTATATTAATTACTTACTTGCGACTGTTACCCCTCGTGAAGGGGCACAGGTCGCCTACCAGGACTCTTCATCGAACTCTGTCCTGAGTAATCCTTTCCAGTTGTTTCCAGCTGTTATTCATTATTTATACGTCTGTTTCCAATTCCCGGCGTAATGTGTTCTTATTGTTTATCAATAACAGTTTTTTTAATTTTGACAATAGCTGAACGAAGTAAATGCAAAACCGAATTTTTCGTTTCATAACAACGAATACATGCGTTACTTGATGAATTAGTATTATCAAATATTATTTATTAGATTCCAATAATATCTTGCAATATCTGTTCTGTTAATTTATAATTTTTTTGGTCTAATTTGAAGTATAAACATATATGGATGAAGTTCTTCATGAAATGATGGTTTCATTCCTTAGCTTATCATATTTTGACAAATATGAATATAGTCCAGGATCCAGTATACTTCAATGTTAATACTAATTGAATATTCTTTATTAATTATCAGTAAAATTGTAAATAAATGTTTAAATTGTTCTATAAAGTAATTAGAGACAGTTTTTTTAGTTTAAAATCTATCACAGTGAATTAATTTTTTATTTATCCTTTACCCTTTTCACTTTCATGAATTGTAATCTGTCTGTGGGAATAGACAGTTCTTCGTCACTACAAAACAATTCTCATAATGATCATTCACAACAACAACACCAAAATCAATACCAACAGGTTATACTTTGTGCCCCTAATCCACGTGAAAGAAAGTTATGGCTAAGAGCAATACGAAAAGTCCTATACCTACATTACGGTGGTGGTCAGTTATTTATTTTTGAAATAATTTTTTTTATATTTTATTTATTTAACTGTAAATTTCGACCTAATTCCTAAATAATCTAAAAGGTACTTGGCGTAATCTAAATTTCCGCATTGTTCAAAAAGATTTATGTTCGTGATTCAATTGCCTGAATTGCTTGATGGGTTTTGTCTAGTACTGCAAAAAAGCTCACAGATCGGTACATATACGATGTTAAAAAAGCAATGAAACAACTATTTAATACTAATTTAATAGTTGAATTCATGAGTCAATTGAAGCTAGACCACCATGGAAAACCTGTAAGCACTGGACGGCCGTTTCATTCTAATATGTGACTCCTCAGCTATGTGCATCCACAATCTCGCCTTGTGAGACTCCAACTTAGGACCTGTCGGCCTCGCGCGCGAACGCTTAGCATTTAGATCACTGGGCCGATATCTAATGGTGTTAATGTCTAATTTCAACCAATCGTGGATGCGCAATACTAAGGAGTCCCATACTAGGACGAAACGGCCGTCTAGTGCTTCCAGGTTTTCCATGGTGGTCTAGCTTTAATTGACTCATGAATTCAATTATTAAATTACTAAAATCTCCACAACACCTCCTTTTGATCATATTTAATACAACTTGAATAAATATTTAACTAAAATAGGTTTGGTCTGTCCGATTTCTTGAAAATAATGACAGCTTTGACATGAACGACTGCACTAATTATAAACAAATCTATTGGATACTTAATTATGCTTGTTACAACTCGTGGAGGAGCATAGACTGTTCTCTTGGATTCTCCATTGAACTATGTCTTAGGCAATCCTTTTCAGTTGTTTCCGATTGCTATTCAATCACCGGTCTTCTTTTCCGTTTCCCTTCAAGTTGGGGCTTGCCTTGTGTTGCAGCTTGGTGATTTCCGTAGTATATATCTTATCCACTTCCAACATTTTTTCTAATTTCCTCCTCAGCTGGAACCTGGTTTGTCCTTTCCCACAGTAGGCTGTTGCTGATGGTGTCCGGCCAACGGACATTCAGTATCTTACACACACAATTGTTTATAAATATTTGTACCTTTTTGATTATGGTTGTAGTAGTTGTTCAAGTTTCGGTTGCGTACAGTAGAATTGTCTTGACGTTCGTATTGAAGATTCTGATTGTGCTGTTGACTGACAGTTGTTTTGAGTTTCATATGTTCTTCAATTGTAAGCATGCGAATTTTGATTTGCCAATTATTGCCTTAACATCTGCACCAGATCTTTCTTATTCATCAGTGATGCACTATTTTGTTCTTTTGTGCATAAAATGTTATAGCAGTATATCTTACAGTACATACATATTTCTACTTAATTGAAATACTCACTGTTTACAGTTCTAAAAATAACTAGAATCTAAAAAGATTTCAAAACAATAGTTATTTAATTTTAGAATAAATTAACTAGCTGAATATGTAAATATATTTATCATAATGACTCTTCCACAAAAATATACCACACTTTACTTTCATTTATCTCTGATATTTTACAGTTCACAAATTACATTTGTTTTGGAAATCGAAATGAGAAAATAGAAATTTGTTAAACTTGATACTGATTATACATTACATTAGATAACAGACAAACTAGACTGTTTCTCATACAACTATAATCTATTTTATAATTATTAAATTTATTATGTTTATAGTAATTTATATTTTGAAAAAAAATATAATTGGTGATTCTACAGATTTACAACAAACTATCAAATTAAATTAATAGTTTAATTACAAAACAAAATGGACTATTTTATCACTAGTAATACAAATATTGTGACAGAACTAGCATTACAAATAAAGTGCAAAACAGTTTGAAATATGTCTAACTAGAACTGTGTCAACTTTGCAATTATTATCATAATTTGAAAGGTGTACGATATTCTTGAATGCTATTACGAGTTCACCTTACTCTGTAAACGGAACGAAGGTCAAATCCGTTGTGCCCGGCTCTGCTAACTAGATCACGAAGTCTTGATGAGGCTTAGAGAATGTATCCTACAAGCACTCAGAAAATACGAGGTCACTAAATACACAAATCAAGTTTATTTATGCAACGATAGAAACGCCCTTGGGAGAGCCACAAAATGGCGTTCTAAAAAAATCCGTCAACTAATGACAGTCAAGGATTTCCGAGTGGGAAATGTAAGCTGTAGGTCAACAAAGCGTCTCTTAGCGCGAAAACGTAAACTTCAAATTTTCAGAATAAAATTATAAAAGTAGGACCTTTTCCAAGTGAGTTCTGGGGATCTAACGTCTTCAACAGTGTATAAGTAGAACAATGAGAATTTTACTTTAAAGAAAAAAGAACTATGACAAGCTACAGTCAATTATTGAATTTTTAAAAGCACAATAAATGATTTTATATGTCACTGATTAAAAAATGAGAAAAACAACTAATTACAAAAAAGAAAACTAATGAAAATATATTCAGTTTAACAAATTGCATCAGTAATTTGAAGAAAAGTTCATTAGTAATGTTAAAAGTAAAATGATTTGTTAGGAATTATTCAGACAGTGTTATTAGACAATAGAGAACTGCATATATATGTCAAACATGAATGAGTAAATGTTTTCCCAAAGGAGCTGAAATCATTTATAGTGTTGTGAAAATATTATGTTAACAATAAAAAATATTTTAATCTTTTTTTTAATTTTGTTTTCCTTACGCAAATAAATCTTTTATAGTTAGGTTTATATGCATAAGTCAGAAATATAAATGAAATTTACAAGTATCAGTTAAATGACTTCAAAAAATATGCATATTGCCTGTATATTAATTAAATTAAATTATATCTAATGAAATGATTCAGTAGGATGGGAAAAGGTAAACTAGAAATTATTAAAAGCAAAGATGGTTGTTGGCTAGTAGTGTAATCCAGGACGCGCGTCTTGTCCTATTTTATACTCGTTGGCTGGATGTACCCCCATCCCAGAGTTTATGCTCACTCCAGGATTCGAAACCAGTATCGTTCGCTTAAAACGCCATAGCGCTATCTACTTAGCTACTGAGTCCTGGTAACCACTTGCTTGTGTAATGGAGTGAAGTTTAAATTTATTTTATATCCATTTTTGCTTATCTTGCTTCTGACTTAAGTCAATATCAAGGCAATCGGCACAGGATACGCATATGCCGATGAGAGACTGATGAATTGCAGTTCTAAACACCAGAGGGAAGATTCAAACAAACAATACAAAATGAGTTTGGGAATTATTATTTATCAATCAGCTCAATTGATAATATGCATCCAAATAATGAGATAGTACACAATGTCTTTTATTGGAAATTTTGAGAGAAAAGAAAAAAGAATGACTAGTGTGTAAAATTTTTATTCAATTAATTAAATATACATTTGTAAACAAATTGACATACAAAACATGTGATGATTGGATTTCATATGAAAACAGTTATAAACGATATTTCATGTTAGTAGATTAGCTAACCAATATATCATAGGTTTAAACAAATTAAACCTTACTTCAGGCTGTCATTATAATCATATAATTAATTGAACCAATTAGTTATTGTTAAATTATCTTTGTAAACTTAATTAAATTACATTATTACTACTGTGAATATATGAAACGATAAGAATCGATTAAATATGCAGTAGTTTATATATATCTTATTTGGAAGTATAGTTAAGGACAGTTGACATGGCCGTATCTTCCTTAACAAAGTTAATATCTTAGCAAAAAATGGAATACACAAGAAACAACAAATGTGTTTAGGTAAATTTAAAAGTGATTTTGTTAAACAACGCATGTATTCTTTTTTTAAAAATACAGCTTTGTTCGGGACACATTTAGATGAAGTATTTCCTTATACAAGAAGTGATAACCAATTTCTACCTCGAATAGTATATGAAACTGTACAGTTTATTCGAGAGAATGGATTAGATGCAGAAGGAATTTTCAGGTAAATAAATATTATCTTAAATTTCATTTCTGATTGGTTGATTTATAGCTCGCAATAAATAAATAAATAATTAAGTAAAATAAAGTTATATTTCTGTATCAACATCATCAAAATTTCAAATGATAGTTCGATTTCTGCTGATTTTAAGATTATAAAGTGAGTAAATTTGATTTTATGTGAAAGATGACAAAAGTAACAAGATAAACGAAGGACTAAATGATTAAAGGAGTGTGTGTGTGAGTGTAAAACAGGAATCATCCTTTTAGCATAAACATGAAGCAGCCTTAACGAATATTAACTATTGTACAACAATTAAAAAATGAACTAACTCAAATAAATTGCCTCATTTTGAAGTTATAGCCGAAAGTGATATTTAGTTACAAAGTTCCACACAAAGATGAAAACTTGATCAAGAATAAAATTTTAATATTCAGTTTCTTATTAATTCGCTTCATGTTTCATTTTGTTAGCGGTGAAATGCTTCTATTTTAAATACCACTGAATTTTTTATGCATAATTGAAATAACATTCCGTTTAATTTTTGTAAATTTTATTCGAAATACATTGTGTTTAACATAATACACATAGAGGAAACAAACATTTCTAAATACTGATGTTTCTCATCAACCATTAGCATCTGAAATAAAAATGAAAATGAACTAAGATTAATGTATATTTATGTGTGGTATTTTCTATAATATCACCAAAAATTAAAATAAAGTGGTTTAAAAGAGATGTGATTTAAGTTCAAAAAGAAATAATGAAATACAAAATTGTAATTTACAATATTACATCTCTATATGTAAATATCCCTTTATATATATATAATGTTAGTGAGCGACGGAATGAGTGGGTTGGTGACCTATACAGATAAATGTAAATGAAATAATTGCTGTCGTTAGCTTTATCAAAATCATCACAAGTACACTGAATACGTGATATTGTTATTCATTTCAAATAAAATAAAATATCAGCTGTCATTAGAATTTTATTTTTATAAAGCCAAGAATAAACTATTTCTTTGATGATCTTCTCTCTAAAAAAGTTCGACAAATTATCATTTACTAATTATTTTAAATAGAAGATACAGGATTTGATGATAATCGTATTTTGTCATATATCATTTGCTTGATTTCATATATTGTTATCATCATTTACATAAATCAATGTGAACAAACAAATTTATCTATTACACAATACTAAGATAATATTTGATGATAATAATAATACTGATCACGCAAATCTCATTGAAAGTTAATGAAAAGAGTACTGAAATAATTAAAAGAAATGATTATTTGCACAAATTAGTATTTATACATTGTAATATATATAATATACTACTGAATCCTACTCAAGTAGGTAAAGTTACCTTCTCCTACTTTCAAGTTATAATAAATATTATTTCATTTTTATTTAAACGTTATATTAGACTGAAATAAAAATGCATTTGAATATATAAATAAGCTAATCGAATGTACCGCAGAGAAGTATTTGTGCAATTTTGTTATGTGGAAGAAATTGAATCCATGAAAATTTCTTCTAGCATAAGTAACAATTCAATCGAAAATTGTCATTTAAAAATACCTGAGTTTAAGTGACGTTTTTATATCATTTAGAGGCTAGATTAAAAAGGAGGTAGAAGGGTACGAACGAATTTCATCAAATATTTATTGATTGCATCAGTAATGGTTAAACTATAGTAAATAAAAGTTAAATTTCACTGAATGGAAAGTCATTTTAACAGTAATAAAACTAAAAAACGGCAGTTCAAAAGATAGTTTTTTGATTGATTGAATCACTCAAAGAAATCTGTTAAAATGTTCATATATGGTAATCCACAGGAAGCTTTGATCGTACATTTCAAACTAGTTCCTTCTTATCAAAAATATGTGTTTCTGAAATTTTCAGCTGTATTAATTAGTGAATCATTTAAGGACACTGTCTCTGACCCATTTGGGTCTCAAATGATCGTTTAAGAGATTCTAATAGTTGCATTAATTATCTAGTATTATCTAGTCTGGATTTTAGTACTGATCTAACGCTAAACAATTGAAAAAAGGTATGTAGGATGCAGGACTATTTTAAGAATACATCATGTCTGGTTGCCGCCTAAGACTAAAGTACATTTGAAATTACCATTCAGATAATATGTTTTTAGTGAATCGACATCAACCGGTTAATACTTAACTCTAAAAGATGGTCTCATAGA
This sequence comes from Schistosoma mattheei, assembly GCA_944470405.2. Taxonomy (NCBI): domain Eukaryota; kingdom Metazoa; phylum Platyhelminthes; class Trematoda; order Strigeidida; family Schistosomatidae; genus Schistosoma; species Schistosoma mattheei. Next base: position 67,118,346 of record OX103943.1, on the reverse strand, counting down.
TCAAGAAATGTTCCTTATTCCTAAAAAACCCTGGTTAACCGATTTTCCATTATTTTTTTTAAAGCAGAAATGGATAAAACTAATAAGCTGTTTAAAATTCAGTTACCACACAAACAAATGATCAAACCTTCAATATAGTTAGCAGAATATTAAGTAGAATTTCTGTGAACACAGTATATTGAATAATGATCAGTCACTGTATGAACTAAGATTTAACTGTTGATCTAACAGAAATGTGTTCACTAACGAAGACTGAAACTTTTAAGAGATTTCAACGTTGTGTTAAATAAAAAGTCAACTTACATTGCTCTTCAGTGAACAAATTTAAAAAGCATCTTGTTGCTTCAGGGTTCATTAGGAAAGCAAGCCTATCTAATAGTTCATTTAAGGTAGACTTAGTGAATAAATGTTAAAATGTTCGAAAAAACCAGTTATGAAATTTATAAGAAGTAAATGAAAAGATATTAATAGATTAGTGTTTCAAGAAAAACCAACCTATTCCAGCCAAAATAATCATGTTATTTATTAATTAAAGGCTCTGTCAACAGTCTCGTCACAATCCACATATACTAACAGAGACTGATCAATTAGAGTACTGAATATCAACAATCTGAAATAAATAACTCTAAACACCAAGGATATTACACGAAACGACTGGAGTATTTTTCATATATTGTTCTTTCACATCCTAGTTTAAACTCAATTTTCATTGTTCTTGAAACAACATCAAAGTTCACCCTAGGTTTATAAATAAACAATCTTTTATCATGGAGCTAATTGTAGTAAAAGCTGATGAGAAAACAGTTATGCAAGAATGAAACGAGAGTTTATAACTCGGAACAACAATGTGTTGGTCCATCCTTTCTCACCTAACAAAATAAAAAAACTGAAATTGAGGTGCTGTTCAATGATAATAGTGAATGTAGTATACAAATTTTAAATGCGGACTTGTGTAGTATTCAGTGATTGGTGCATATAATGATAATATTGCTTTAACATAGATTAGTTCCAAGCAATACTGAGCAAGTAATCTGTCCAGTCACGCTTGAAATTTGTCAGAAGAACAATGAATGACAATATTACTGAAATGTTTAAATAACTCATGTCTACTAACAAGTAGAGAAGCTCTAAATCAATGAGTTTGTAGGTATCACTACCAAGGTTGGATTTGATAATTTCGAATAAATTGAGCATTGGGTAGATTGTTATAAATAAATAATATATTTATTTATAAGCTTTAAATCATGTTGGACTTCTCTAATACTGGTGAGTTTTGAATCCCTTTACATTAGTTTCTAGCTTTTTTTTAAACATAGAAATTGGAGACTATTTTATACTGATGAAATTGTTGTTTTTAGATATATTAGATTATGTTCATATCATGTACTATATTTATTTGTCATTAATTTTATAATTATTTTATATACAAAATTATGTAGTAATTTTCGATAACTTTTCATTTGATTATATATTTATTAGAAAATGTGGAAAACAGAATTCAATTCAATCATTAGCTGATTTATATGATTTAGCATGTCCAGGACCAATTCTTATTCCTAATGAACATGATGTTCATCTTGTATCAGGATTATTAAAATATTATTTAAGAGAATTACCTGAACCAGTTATACCATATAAATATTATGATAAATTAAAAGCTGCTGGCTATCGTATAGCTGATGGTAAAGAATTATCTGATTTTATTAATTTATTTGACAATTTACCATCACCTAACTACAATCTACTCAAATATTTGTGTGAATTTCTTTATGAGGTAATTATTATATTGATATATATATATATATATATATATATATATATATATATATATATTATTTGTTGTACTGTAAAATTATTTGAGTTAGTACATTCATCGTTTGTTGAGATTTGAAAGAAGTATGACAAATTTTATTTGTCCATCATTTAAATTTAGGAATAAAAGGAATCGTTCATGAGGAATAGATCATTTAACGATCAAATAGTTTTTTTGAAAATTATCGGACAATTTTTCAATCCAAATTGCATAAACATTACTCACAATTTCACATTTTACTATCGATATATGGATGACACATTCATTCTCTGTAAAGATAGTGCATCACAAGTAGAGGTCTTCAGGTAATTTAAAGTACACCCAGCCATTCAGTCTACATATGAAGAAGAAAGTAAAGGTAGAATAGCCTTTTAAGACGTTCGCTTAACCAAGAGAGCTGACGAATCAATAAGAAGGAATTTCGACAGAAAATATACCTGCACACGTCAGTACACACCTTTTCTTTAGCTTTGTAACTCTACAGTAAAGAGGAAATCTAGTTAAAACTCTTGGTTATCGAGTACGCAGATATAGTTGAAGAAGAGCTAAACGTCTTGTGTAATACACTCAGGGGGAACGGATGCCCTGGAAAGTTTATAAACAAATATATGATCAAGAAGGTTAGAATAAGAATCTTAAACCTCTTCTCCTGCCTTGTCTAACCTTAGGGCTAATTAATCAATAGCAATATTGGCTATTGAACGACCTAATTTAACTAATGTACTTACAGCCTTTCTTAGTCAAATATAATTGTCTCTATTATCTTTATTCACATATCTTTTCATTATTATAATTATTATTATCGTTATTATCATTGGTTTAACATCATTATTAACCTCCCAAATACATGATTCATTTACTTAGCATTCATCCTACTTTATTATTTCTTAATAATTTCATATAAAAGTTTTACACAATATAGTCTTCCTCTAAATATTTGGTTGAATTTGTAATTGCACTATTATTTCTCTCACTCTATCTAACCCATATTTATTCCGATCATGAATCTCATAATTTCAATTAACGTATAAGCTGATTCAAGTTAACACTCAACATTAATAATTTTATTTTGTTTAACGATCCTGAATTCATATGCTATAACTTTAAACGATGCACTTTGTCTTAACCCTGATCACCTTCCGAATTATTAATTTTAATATATAGTCGTAGAACTTAAAGAGAATTTATTAAAAAGAATATTCTTCGTCCACATATCAGTCTTTTAATATGACGGGGAGTTTTAAACACATTTTCTAAACTAATAAAAAATGAAGACAATGTGATCTGATTTTTTGTTTCAATGCATCAAGATATGGATACTGTTTTTGTATAGAATGTTTATATCTAAAAGATTGAAAAAATTATGTGTAAATGAAATTTGATACAATCAAATCACGAAGTTCTAACTATTTGTAAGATCAATAATAATGGTATGAACTGTATGACATTTAAAGAGAAGTTTACTGAATTTATAGTTTTCTGATTATAGAATGACTATATTGAGAGAGATTTTGACTGTAGCCTAAATTTCATAAATATGTTTGAATATATTCTATATGTTTTGTTTTGTACTGTAGTTCATGTAATTCAGATGATTACATGTAAATGATAATGTAGTTGCATACCTTTCTGATGTGTTCGATTCCAAGGGCAAAGAATGGCCACCCAACATTATCACTGCTTGGATCTTGCCAGAAACATGTACAAATTAGCGTAGGTGGTACCCATTTTGCAACTAAATTATTTATTACCGAATTTCAAACTTTTGAAAATATCAAATTCAGTCAAAGAATCAGCGGTATTTTAATTAATTCCTCTGGGTTATCAAAATACAAATTTGTTTCTAAAATATCGTATACTTTACATTATTTTCACCGATACGGTCGCTAATGTCCATAGGATATAAAATGGAACAAAATTTTATTTTTACAGAATGTAATTTTGGAATTTTTTTTAGAGATGTTTACCTCTTCAGGGACACATTATATATATATATATATCAGTAGCTTATATACATATAATGGAATTTTAAAATTTCATGAATGTAACATTTCTATATTATATTATAAAGAGACATAATATTGAGAAAAACTATCGGTTTAGACTTCCTACAACTATTAAAGTGGCATATGATCAGTTCTAAGTCTATTCATTCATATGTTTTCATTATTATTTTTTCATTATAACTACGGGTTTCAAGTGTTTAGAAACATGACAATTAATCCTTTTAAATTTAGTATGATAAGAGCGATTAATTATTTAAAGACATATTCACTTAAATAGTTAATGTCATCATATTTTCAATAAAATGAAGTGATTGTTTTTGAAAAATAATGGAACAAAATTTGGTGAGCGAAAACCCTCGAATTGCTACTAAACAAAATGTCATATTATTGTAGATCAGTAATTTTTTTTTCTACAACAGTAGAATTATAAGGTCCTAGACTTGTTGATTAAAACTTGTTCGTGTACAAAAACATGTGGATTGTTGTCAACCACATTCAGTCAATAAGTTTTGTTTTAAATAGGGTAAGCAACAATTTTGAAACATTTCTAAAATTATCAGCAACTTAATGCATTCTTAAACATCTAAATTACAAACTAATCTTATCAGGGTAAGATATTGGTACACCATTGATATATACTTAAACTTTGTTCATTATGAATAATATTGATCAAAAAAGGTACAAAGGAAAATATATTTTCGATTTTATAGATAAATATGACATGAACCTTAGCTGTTCATTTTCCTAAAAAAAGGTTGATTAAATGAGAATCTTAATGGTTAAGACCATGAGCCAGTTGAAGCTAGATCACCATGGAAAATTTGGAAGCACTAGACGGCCGTTTCATCCTATTGTGGAACTCCTCAGCAGTGCGCATTCACGATATAGCTGTAACATAAATAAGGGAGAATTCGGTTAGTTAAACAAATTTAAGTGAAATTTGACAATAAACTCTGTAATAGTCATTTTTACATTTGAACTCAAATGATTATCTTAGTTATTGATGTTTAATACATATTAGTGAAAGTTAGTAAACTTATTAGATACTGATCATACCAAATTAATATTATAACAATAGTCAGGTTGACATAGAACAGTGACTGCAAGGAAATATATTTGTATGAATATATGTAGCAGGAAGAATTTATCATTTTATATTTTACATAAATATTTTAGCAGTTAAGTAATTCTTATACTACAATGATAGATAAGGTAGAAAAAAGACATTTCATTAATAATGGTAAGGGTAAATGTTCCAATCAATTTAATTATCTCTGTTACATTTAATCACTGTAATAAACTTAGTGTAGTAGAAAACTGATATCATTGTCAGCATAGAGTTGTGGAGATTGTCGAGTTTAGATTGATACCTATGAATGAATCGATGTTAGACCACCATTGAGAACCTGGGAGTACTGGGCGGCCGTTTCATTTTAGTAAGGGACTTCTCAGCAGTGAGCATCCACGATCCCGCACGCGGGACTTGAACCCAGGACCTTCGGTTCCGCGTGTGAACACTCAACCTCTAGACCAGTGAACCGGCATCTAATGGTGTTAATGTCCAACTTCAACCAATACACGATATTGCGTCACCGTCCACCATTGTCTTCAGTGAGAAACTGCCTCACGACAGACACTGTTGAACTCCACTTGTCCGGCGTGCTGGACCACAGATGCACACTACTGAGGAGCCCTATGCTAGAACGAAACGGCCTTACAGTACTTGGTGGTTTTCAGCGCTGTTCTAACATCGATTCATGAATTCGACTATTATGATTAAATTTGATTATTATAAGGGTTAATAGCCATTGGTATAAAAGTAAGTAATAGTTTTTTAACAAATGGTAGTCTGTAATATCATATAAGAGTATTACATCAAATAAAAATTATCACGTACAGGCAAACATTTTCAATTAATAAATATGTAATTCTATGGAAAGAGATAGGTGTTTTGTAAATAAAAACACATAAAATTTGTGACATCATGTAAGCTGTTTGTTGACAGCTTCATTTTTCAAATGTTTTCTTTACACAATATATACATACTTTAATGCCAATGCGTAGATTTGATCGTCAGATTAAATTAGTCAAGGCAACTAAATTTCATCTAAAATGTCATATAGCATTATGTCAAGAGTGAATTTTGATACATGATTTCAGTAAAATAATAAATCCTCTATCATACTAATTACGTGAAAACAATAAGTAAATAAAACTCACTAATTTGCTGTAGTTTCCTTTCATTAGGATTTAAGTTTTATTTATTTGTCTGAAGACGGTAGATACTACTGCATATATATATATATATATATATGTCTAGTGAGTTATTTATTTCTACCTGTTTATTCTTTTATTCACAATTTAATTTCAAGGTATCTGAACATGAAAAACAAAATCGAATGTCTGTAGCTAGTTTGGCTAGCATGTTTGCACCAAATTTTTTGCGTCAACAAGATGAAGATCCATATATTGAAATGTCAGCATCACAACTCATCAATCATACAGTGACTGAATTTATAAAAGCATATCAAGTTTTATTTCCACATGAATTAAAATCACCTAATTGGGATAAGCTAAACATAAATAATCATAATATACATGTATTACACAATCATAAAGATTTAAATACATTACCAGTGGACTTTAAAAGAATACAAACTCAAATGAATTCCTCCGTATCTAGATGTAAAACCACAAATGATCGTGATACATTGATGGGAAGAAGTCAGGATTCATTTACAGATTCTGTTATTTATGAAAGCCCGAAAAATACCCCTTATCACTCATTAGTAAATTCCAGTAACAATAATGGTAACATTAATCATCATCATCATCATCATGAGAATGGTAGAAATCATCATGCTACTACAACAACAGTGACTACTACTATTTTTAATAATAATAACAATAAACAACATAATAATGTCATTACTAATCCTATTGATCATATACATCAGTATAATTATAATTCTATTTTATCAAATAATGCCAAAAGTTCACATGACTATCATACTAATAACATTTATATGAGATCACGTAAGTTTGCCTTTCTTTTCTAGCAATATTGATTATTTGCATTTTAACATTGATAGATAATTGTTGTTCTCTTATATGTTTATCTGTTTTATTCATTAGGAACATACAATCACTATTAATTATAGTTGCTATCACTATATACTGAATTTTACAATGTTAATATTTTCTGCCTCAAGTCCATTGTTATATTGTAATTTTATATGTAAATGTATTACCAGTATTGATGGTAAACCTTCAAATAGTGATTTTATTTGACCTTAATTTAATTTGATTTGCTACATGTCGACGAATAATTAAAATATGATGACGTTAGGTCATAGTAGGTTATTAAGTAATTCGTGGTATAGTTCTGCTGTAAACTAGTTACATCAATTCTCCTAATCAGCTTGTAATTTCACAATAAAACTACATATGTCAATCACATTTGTTTCCATTATTATGTTCTGGAGTTTTTTTAAATTTACATTCTATGGAAATAATACATATTTTCCACTATATTTTTACCAACTATTTACCAGTCTAAAATTATGTAGATTTCATCAATCCATTTTCACTTTATGTAAATCAGTTTAGAAAGTGTTTACCTTACTTTTTATCTGTCTTATTAAAATAGATTTGCATAGGAACTGTTATCAGTATGAAGACCTTCCTGTTGTTGACTCAGTTATCCTTTTTTATATCGACGATTATACGAAGCTACTGGTGATCTAAAACTGATTTCTTTAGTAACCACGTATTAAACTAATAAACACTATTATTCTCCTCACTTCTAAAAGATCAAACGGTGTATGGCAAACTTACACATAAAGTGATATGAAATTCCAGTTCTACAGACATGTATTGTGTTTCAATGAGTGCAACGCAAGTGACTGTGTTGTTTTCCGTCACTAATCAAACTGGACGTGGGTGTCTATCTAACAAACGAGGATATAGTTAAGTTGACAAAATCAACACATCAGTAAGATGTTTCTAAATAATCAATCTTGATTCTTGGGAAAGTTTTGGTATTGCACCTTTTTCTACGTTTCACTAGTTTGATAACAGAAATCTACATTTTCAAGTATAATACATTTCAAGTTAGTGGCCAAGTTGAGACGAAGACATGACATCAGTTCATGAAGTTGGTGCTTGTTTTATAAGGATTTTAATCACTGACGTTTTATGCTTTAATAATTGCCAGTGATGACATTTCAGATTGAATCAATTCATTTTGATTCACTATATATAAGATTTTTAGTGATTTACTGTATAGAATGTATCGTATTATTATTTAACTTTATACACATCAAAACACACACTGTATATTCATTGATGTCAGCTAAAATTCCTTGAGGGTTAGTTAATTAATTATTATATATGCAATGCATCTCGTTGTAGATGAATTCAAAAAGGTTAATAGTTTCATATCCAAGACCTAACCATGCCTTTGTTATTTCTAAATTCTTATGAACAGGATTTTACCTGAAAGATTAGATGGATGCTTAAATAATTTTGTTCCCAAACGTAATTTTAAAGTCATCATTCAAAGGAAATTTAAAAGTTATCATTATCTTGTTGAACAGGATTTAATTATTTGATAAATTCATTTTCGATTATTAAAACGAAAGTAAAAAAATTATTTACTTATTGACAACGATACGATATGTTTAAATGATGACTTCTCACTGGATTAAATTAATGATCTAAGCTCTCAAACATTTAAAAATCAAAGATAAATTCACTACTGTGAGTTTATCCATCTGTTTTTTAGTGTTGAATAAGTGTGAGATATCTGTCATTTTTAGGCATCTTTTTGTTCATTTATTGGGTAGGTTCTGGACTTAAATGGATAATTTTTGCTGGAGGTTTCACTTTGATCATTGAAAGTTATCCACATCTGTCTGCTATGATCATGTCAGTGTAGTGCATAAAAATACGCCTGATGTAAATCAGAAATATAGTAAAAGTTATGTCTTGAAGTATGATTTCGAATGAAAATTGCATTTTTATATGTTGTACACACCTGCTAAATGGGCGATAAAGTGCTCAGAAATGCCAGAAATCGCACACTTACTAAACAGTGAAAAACGAATGGATAAACTCATGTGATCACCAGACAGAAGAATAGATTTCTCTTATTTAACAAAATAGCGTGTTTATAAGCAATATTGAAACGAAAACAACTGAATTAGTTGCTTCAAATAATAGAGCCAATTAAGTTTTGTAGCAGGTTTATTTTGTAATGAATGAGATTCTAACAGTTAGGCTTTCCTATCATATCACTTGACCATATCTGTCGAAAATAAAATACAGTATTACTTAGCATAACAAAAAAGTAGTTTGATAAAAATTAATTCCTCCAATATTTCTTTTTTCAAATAAACTATCAATTTTTGTTATTCTTTCTACAAATGTATTTCTCAAAAAATATTCGTTTTACATTATCGCTTGAATAAATGATTCATCCTATTTTGGGCGAAAATTAAGCATTAAAATAATCTTAGATACAATTATTATTATTTTAACTATTATCATTATTGTTATGATAATTATCATAATCTGCAAGTCTGTTTTATTCAATAGGTATAAAATTGTTTGTTTATTTATTTATCTGTCTGATTTATAGATGAAAAGATGTAAAGAAAAGGAGCAAAAAATAAATGAATGATTCACAAGTATCACTTAATAAGGTCACTTATAAAACAAAGTATATTTTTCATTTTATGAATGTTGTTCAGTGCCTTTCTTTAAATAAATTTAAATTTGGCAACCCAAACATTTGCGTTAAAGGTTTTCAACGAGTGTCTGAAGTATAGAGCAAGGCTCAGTGAGGCTTGCTCAATTCGTTCCTTCTTTATTTATCAAATGGCAAAATGGGAATTTTCACTAAATTTAAATTTGCTTGAAGAAGATTATAAATAATGCGGTAGATGATGTCTAAGTCAAAACATTATTTTTCATTTGTAACTTTTAGAAAGTGCTGATAGGCAATACTGAATAATAAGTAGATGTATTTAAAAATCATTCAAAGAATAGATTTGATACTTAGTAATTTATCATACTTTATACTTGGTGTTGTCTTTATTTGAGTCGATTTGTTCATGAAATCAAACATTAGGGCATTTAATATTCCAAAAATAATCTCAAAATTGATTAGTTTTGTTTCATAAATTAATATTAACTTAGTAATCAAGATCAATCTCATTTTATTTTAGTGACAGATATGAAAATAAGAGAAATCTATTTCAACCAATAATATGCTAATCAGTTCGTATTTTATTCGTAAACATTTAAACAATCATTAGTATTGTGTATTTTATTTTGAATTTTCAACAGAAAGGTTTGATTTTTAGTTTTATTCTATACATTTAGTGAGTTAACTTCGAAATAACATTTTTTATTCCATACAGTCCCACAATAGGACAAACCGATCATCATCCAGTCCTTTCAAGTTTTCCATGATAGTCTAACTTCAAATTGACTCATGATCTTAACTATTAAGATTTAAACAATTAAAGCTATTTAACAACAGAAAATAAATGTCAAAATTATATGTACATAGTTAATTAAATTGATAATATTTGTAACCACAATTGACCAATGTAGTACTTATTAATAATAGAGTACAAAATAATTAGGTTTCTATAAAGAAATTGATTGATAAATATTTGAAATCAATAAATAATATTATTTATGAAGGTATTATGTGCAGCACCATAATAATTGTTCTGTTTTGATTTCTTATTATATGTCTGTCTGTATCATTTAAATTTATGATCATGTTCTTCTTAAGAAAATTTCAACCAATGTTTATAGTTTCATAATTGTCAAAAAGGTAATAAGTATTCTTCGTAGGGAATCCATTTTCTCTATGCGTTAAATCTTCTATTATTATTATTATTTAAAATATTAACAATAATTTAAAAATTATTTCATTTACCTTTTGTGAAAATGTGAGTTATTTATTTTTCCTTTCTAAATATAATAATTTTTTTATATTCTGAAAATAATAATTACAGAATTCACGCCAGTTTACAGGCATGATCAATTTGATATAAAGAGGGACATTAGATGTACAGAACAAACATGTGATAGAAGAGCGTTTTAAGTATACAAGTTCAGTAATTGTTTAGGTAGTACATGTATTACAGTGATCCAATGCATCAGCCGGGAACTTTCAGTATTTCTTAAATGGATAGCCTGTTGATTTATTAACGGAGTAATTAAGGTCAATTCGTGTGCCAGATCGAATTAATGATAATTATCTACAACTAGAAAAATTAAAACGAAAACACAGAGCACGGAAAAACAAAGCAGTAATTACCAAAATATATCAATCAGGTCTACCTAAATGCGTGTGTCATGTGACACAGTGATATACTGTTTATGTTATTCAAATTAGTTAAACTTGATAGGGACGGTGTTAACATACTGACAGCAAGTGGGTGGTTTTACTTAGGGGATTCACTAATAAAGATGGCTAAACATTTGAAGTTTCTAAAATATCACTTATGGAATGAGATACACTTGTAGGTGCTAGACCATTCAATGCATTTTCAGAGGAGCAGTATGCATCGATGCAGCGAACAAATAATGGGAGTGATTTTATCGTGCGGATGGATTGTGGTAGGTTATTCCACAGTCTAGAAAATTTACAGGTGAAGTAATCCATATAAAGAGATGATTTAGAATGAGTTTGTTTCACTAGTGCCAAGGAATTACGGATGTCATAATGAGAAGTTTCTGCATATTGAATCGCGTGATTGGATGTAAACGATAGTTTATGAAGTAGTTTAAAGAAAAAGATAAGATTTAGTTTGAGTCTCCTCCTCCATAAAGGGTCTAGCCCATCTCAATTTTTATCATTTATATTTTATTAAAAAATTAAATAAATTAAACAGATTGTCATTCAGTTACATACACTCTAGTACAATCAATTTTTCTTAGTTAAGCTATGGACTAGTTTACATGACGTGTATTATTTTAAAGAAAATAAAATTGTTCGAGTCTGTTCAATAGATAAGTATTTACACTAAAAACATTCTTTTTTAAACTGAACAATTGACTTATTAGTCTATCATAGTCATCATCATGAAGAAGGTAGTATAGATTGTTTTTGTAATTGTATCATTTTAACAAGTGAACATTTCTTGGTGCTTGCATTATTAGTGATTATTAATTTTAGACAAAATGCTTGTCGACTTCAAATATTTAGTTGGTTAGTAATTATCAAAATGTATATTCTCTGAATAGTGAAATCTTGTGTTGATTATTATTAATGTTCTAACTAGGAACTGAAATATTCTGTTAATCATAATCGGTTTTCCGAATGAATTCAAGCTTATCTCACTTTGTGCATAATACACTTACCTAATAAAATATGATACGGTTATAACGAAAATTTAAAGCACCCAGATATGATCATTTCACTGAACTAATAAATTATTTATCAGATGATAAAATTTTAATTTGTCAGTTAGTTCGTGAATGAAATAATTTAGCCTCAAAGTTTATGTAATAGTCTTGTAAATATGTCTAGTAAACGATTATGTCCGTTAATTGTCGGATTACGTAATTTTTAATAGAATCATGTCATATAGATACATTGTACATAGAATTGTACATAAAATTAATAATTAAAATGTCCCATAAATCTTATTGAAGCATTGTAAAGCTTGTGACGTGAAAACATCCAAAATTAGTCCAGTTAACAGATAATTTTGAAATTCCGCAACATAGGTATTTTAAAACTTAATAACTAAAGATAAGTTTCTCGATCTGCTGAAGCTTAAATTTGGAAGAGAAGCATATTTTCTGCTTTGTGTTGAGTGATAGTATATGATATAGGCGTATTGCGTACTTTTTAAATCCCAAGAAGATAGACGAGTATTTGTGAAATAAGAGTAGTTCTAATGTAAGTGTTGAAAAGACTAAATTGTAAATCCTCTGACTGATACATTCAGTAGAGGTCCCCTAAAGGGATTTTTTAAATAATCGAGTCAACTTTAGCAAATCGCAACCTTAAGAATAAGATTATAATTAAAATTATTTGATGAAACTGAATGCTTCACATACTACATATATTCACTAAAACAAAGTATTGTACACATAAAAATTTTGTCACAGCCTATTTCTGGATTATATGAAAGTTCTAAAAGTAGTTTATTGACGGATAAGGTTCTTGACTTTCAAACCCTGAATGAGAGTTTCAAACGATCTTTCAGTCTGTTTAAGGTTAAATGGTTTGATAATATAACTAGGCTATAGTTGAGTAAACAAATCTTTATATGGCTACCCAGTTTTGTTTATTATTTGGTTAACTACAAAATTTTGAGCAAACTTATGTTAATTGGTATCTTCAACGTAATAAACCCTTTTAAATAAAAAGTTATCAACATTTTTATCGAAAAAACTACTTCAGTTTAAATTTATTTGGAAGAAATTCTCAAAACTCTGTATATATAGAAGCTAATATTTATTGTGATTATCTCTGAGGTATAAGCAATACGTACACATACAGTCACTTACAATCCAACATGTTTAATACTATCATATTTGACTATTACAGACGTGAAACTATTTATTCTTATTTACTAGAGAAAAAAACAACCAATTATTCCACTGTTTTAATTTTTCTCTATTACCAAATTTTTCAAAATAATATATTATTATAAAGCATATAAGTTATTTGTTAAATCTAATGACTCGACTTCTTTCTATAAATTTCTGTTTACACATTTTTGTCTGAATACTGTAGATCATTTATCCTTGTTGTTTAATGGATAACAATTGATTGTGTATCATTGAAATTCAGTTATAATATGTTCTTTTTGTTTATTCGACAAGAAAGTCTGAACTTTTATCGACTGATTGATTGGTTGACTAACAAACTGACCAGTATTAACATATATCAATAAACAATCAGTAGATTTCTTTTCAATTAAGAAAACACATTGCCCGTAAGTAAATCTCATGGTGTTATAATTTAGTTCAGGTCAATGGTTGTAAAAGTATTAGTAATAGTCTACAGTATGAGTGAATAAATGAAACATGTTATTACAGGGAGAATATTTTTATAACACGTGTATATATGTTTGTTTATTTTGTTTTCTGTTTTTCAGTACATTTTACTAGTTAAATTAGTACATGTGTACACTGTTATGTCACTGTTTGTATCATTGATGCAAAGCGGCAAATCAAATCTACCATTTTGTTCATGTGTGAGTGAGTATCCCTTCTTCTTTCTTTTAATATTTAAAAAAAAACTAAAAAACTTGTTTTTCCATCAAATGATCAGTATTTCGTGTTAGAAAATATTGTTGTTCTAGAAAGCATTGATCGTGTATTTTCTTTCAGATTTCGAAATTTATGTGAAATTTTTTTGTGAATGTTACTATGCTACTGACAAATAATATACTTATTCGTAATGTGCATATGTTTATATGTATGAGGCAGGTGTTATTTATGAAAAAAAAAACTATTTAAATCTCACTTTGTGTAACCATAAAAAAAAGTTATATATATAAACGTAAATGAAAGTTAAGCGTATCTTCCACATGCAGATTCGTTAGACAACTTTCCCCTACACACATTAGTCAAGAATCGTTTAAAGAAAATTAGCGATGAATTACATGGACCATAACACAATGTATATGTTTGTTTGCTGTTTTTGTGAATCAATTAATTAGACTAATACTTCTAAATGAAACCATAATATTAGAGATTCCCGTTTGTATTTTTCACTATCTAATTATTTACACACCTCTTATTACGTAACGATTTCAATGTTTTGTGATGACTATTCCAAGTCTATTTACCCACATTTGACCTTCTATTTCCAATGTTTAACTATTGATAGGACTTTTGTGATCATATTTTATTATTCTTACTACTATCAGTACACCTGTCTTCCTACTATCAACTTGTATTTTTACTTATCATGTGTGGTGACTTATTCTATTTCATTGTGATTATTGACCCAAATTGCCTTGATTGGTTTAAAATTTTCGTATAAATATTCATGTATATTAAAGTAAAGCCTGATGACGATCTAATTAAAAACTATTGTTCGCATATATGTGTTGAAACCATAATGCTAGTGATCTGTTTTCATTCATCAGTAATGTGTTGAAGCAACTGTAAAGCATAATTCTTTGTTGGTTTATTAATTTCAATAAAACGTTCAGTGTTCATTCTTTTTTTGGATTATTTTACTAACAATAAAACCATATGATAATAATTATTATTTTTATGTATTAATAACTCAATAAATTTCTCTTTACATCAATTTATTCAGTTAGCTTTGTTTTAGTTTTCACTTTTAAAATGCTATTCTATGCTGATATTGTGTCAAATCAATTCACTAGTCTATAATTTAGTCATAGAAGGTAATTTAATTAAAAGAAATATATATTAGATTAGAATAACATTTTTTCATTGTAATTGATTATGTACATAACACAGCTTCTATTATCCTTATATTGATTAAAGTTAAATAAAATCATATTCTCAATATAAATAATTTAAATAGATAGTTTATGTGCATAGAATTTTCATGTGTTTTATTTTACTTCACCTCTAATGAAATAATGATCATTCATTTATTTTAAAGGATTTCAAAAGTTTTTTGTTCTTAACAAATCCATAATAATTTATACTCTTAATAACCTTAATAATATTATAAGTAAAGATGAATAGTGGCTTGGACTGAAATCTAAGACGCATGTCTCGTCCTATTTGGAACTCATCAGCTAGATGCATCTGTCTGAGTTGATATTCACTCCAGAACTCGAACCCATCGCGTCATCCACTTAGCTACTGAGTCCTGGATTCTCTTGCTGGTCGCCATCCATTTTTGCTTATAATGCTTATGACTTACATCAATATCGAGGCATTCTTCACAGAATGCACATATGCCAATAAGAGACTGATCAATTGCAGCAGTCAGTCAGTCAGTCAGCTACAACGTAGGACCAGGCACATGTATGCATCGGCCCAGGTTGCCATACCTCATTAGCACAGCAAGATGAACACTGGATTCATAGGAGTGGTTAGGTCAAAGGTGGTAATATATAGGAGAAAGATTGCAATAAGGATATAGTATAGGAAGAAAGAATTAGTTCGTAGAAAGAAAGATGTGAAGTGATCTTAATCTCTTAGTTTAAGAGAAGACAGAGAGTGTATACACCGACGCTATTGTGATCGATTCTGAGCCATGTCACCAAGGGTCTCCAACCATTGGTTACGAAAGTCACGCGGACCCCAACCATGTAGTCTGCATCTACCAACATGGCTCAGACTAGAAGTTAGTGACTTCAGGCACTGATGCCACGTTTTGGTTTGGCCGCCCCTAACTTTCTTCCAACCATCCCCTACACCGGTTAGCATTGCACGTCGCGGTAATCGGTGTTCAGGCATACGTAATACGTGGCCCAACCATCTCAGTCGATGAAGATTCATAACCTCATCAACTGATTTACCATCATTCCCTAATACCCTGCGTCTAACCTCACTATTACTTACCCGGTGATCCCAGCAGATGCCAGCAATATTTCTAAGGCATCTGTGGTCAAATACTAGTAGCTTACGGGTGTCTTCTACTCTTAAGGGCCATGTTTCGCTGCCGTAAAGTAAAACAGAACGGACTGCCGCGCAGTATACTCGTCCTTTTATTGATAGACGGCGGCGGCGACCATACCACGTTGAAAGCACCGGTTCTCGTCCGATCAATTGCAGCCCTAAACATCAATGGGAAGATTCAAACAAACAATGATATGATCGAAATAATTTATATAAATAACCTTATATATTAATTAAACATAAAGATGAATACTAACTAAAATATAATTGTTAGTTGTTATAATTTGTCTTCTAGGCCTTTTGGAAAATCATTCAAGTTAAGGAAATTTAGTTCGTTTTGTTTTCATATAAAAAAATTTAATAATTAAAATTATTTCACTGGTCGAAATCACTAATCAATTGAAGCTAGACCACCATGGAAAACCTGGAAGCACTGGACGGCCGTTTCGTTCTAGTATGGGGCTCCTCAGCAGTGCGCATCCGTGATTCCGCCCCCGCGAGATTCGAACCCAGGACCTATCAATCTCGCGCCAGGCGCTTAACTTCTAGACCATTGAGCCGGCATCCAACGGTGGTAATATCTCACTTCAACCAATCCACGAATTGAAATTATTCAAAAAATATCTAAAAAAAGATTTATAAAATTAAGACAATTATCAAAATAAATCCATTTAGTATTACGCTTAGAATAAAAAAAATCATTTTATTAAATTTAGTTGGTAAGTGTTTTTCTCAATTTACGCTAATTTTTGTGGACACTATAATCTTCTATAATATAATTTTTTTTGAAAAAAAGTCATATAAATAGATTTTACAAGTTATTTTTGTCTATTTTACTACCTAAGATATGTTAAAGTTTAATAAAGATTTTATATTACTATACGTTAGTCATAGAATACAAAATGTCCACTTCTCTCCAGTGACTTCTTTGTTCTTATGACTATTAAATCTGTCAGGATTATTGACTGGTTTTTAAAGATTATCAAACTAACAGACATATATACCGTATTTTTGGTGTTAATTAAAGCAATTCAGTAACATAGTAAGTAAGCCTTCATTTTATTGATATAGATTATTAGTTAAGTGAATAAATTTTGGCTGGCATTTTTAATGTTGTGACCCTTTAATTCTCATAATTCTGATGATAATTTACATGGTCACTTGAACTCAATTATGCAACTACTGAAACCAATAAATGACGGTGATATTGTTTTATTCCTTAATTGCCCTACTCAACTAGAAAGAGAGAAAATATGAAATAGTTAATACTTGGAGATTTTACAGTTTGGTGGTTGTATATTCTATTGGAAATTTTGTACAATTTAAGGAAACGGGGTGTTGTTTGAAATAGTACACTTTCAGTTCACGACACTAAAGCGTCGAGTTGAAAGAACTTCTGGATTTCCGAAGAAAGTTTTATTCTTGAACATCGAATTCGAGGGATATACGACAGCTGAGATATTGAAGAACAGACTATCCAGATCTCTAAAAAAGGCATTTCATTAGTCAGAACTCTAAAATGTTTCCTTTAGAAAGAAAATCATTCAGAGAAGTATCAATTATAAACTGCCGCTTTGGACCAACACCAGTTTACTTGCTCTTGTGGAGCATGTTAATTTGGCGCTTAGTAAACGAATATCTGAGGACTACCCTTCATGGTTAGCTAAAGGGGTACAGAAATCAATCTACAGCTCAGTTCAGGAACACATGTTTAATTCATGTCACATCCTACCACTCAAATCTTGGTTCAAAATCATCCACAAAGTAAGAGTTCAATCTCTTATTCACCCGCGGTATTAATACCCCTTCGAATTTTCCAAATTATTACCTTCTTCTTATCCTCCTTTATTAAGTAGATAGTTATTTTAATCCTTTATTTCGTAGATTACTACCTTTTATTACTTCTAAAAACATTACATGACGTCGGCTCTTGATGATTTTTGATTGCTTTGCTAAATGGTACAACCTTTTTTATTCAATACTTGAAAACTTTGATTACAATAAAATCACAGCCATCTATTTATAAATTATTACTTGAAATACTTGGAGATTTCTGATCATCTTGACTATATTATGCAACGTCACTTCAGTTTCAATGACCACCACTTGAATATGTCTGACTATCTTTGATAATTTTGTATAACATCTCTAATTTACTATAGACTGGTTAGCGTCCTTTTAGCGAGTTAGTTTTCTGCGGGATGGGGTCGCTAACCCCATGCCCAACCCTCCTCTTTTATCCAGGCGTGGGGCCGGCAATGGCCCCAGAGGGGCTCTAGGCGGAGTCTTTACTATGGACTATTACATGTAAAAAACCACTCATGGAAGAGATTTTACAGCTTCAGAAAATTACGTCGTTGAAAAGGAAATTTTCTTCACTATAGTATTTTTATTTTTTCAGATGAATTAATGGATTTCTTTCATCTTTTTATTTGATTGAATTGTAAATCAGTGCTTCGTTGCATTCTTTGTAAGAATCCATAAGCATGGGGGAGAATTACGTATTTCACACGTGATGGAGTTCAAGTTTTACCACGTTTTCACTAGTAACCAGCTTCGAGAGGTAATTCTCAGAGTTCTAGTGAGAAGCCGTGACCAGTGTAACTAGTCCGTGTCCGGTGTGAGGTAGTTACCCATGGTTGAAGTAGTGGTGCAGTTACTCATCCAATACCATGGAAGATGGTTGCGCAATATCGTGGATTGTTTAAAGTTAGACATTAACAGTGTTAAGTATCGGCTCTGTGGTCTAGAGTTTAGGCGTTCATGCGCGAGACCGATGGCTCCTGCGTTGGAGTCCCTTGTGCAGGTCATGGGTGGACACTACTGAGGAGTCCCATACTGAAACAAAACAGCCATCCAGTTCTTCTAGGTTTTCAATGGTGGTCTAAAATTGATCGATTTATGATCTCGGTCAAAAAATTCATTAATGATTAGTACAGCTGAATACTTGTATTCTCTTGTACACAAGTGTATAATTTTTTTATAATTTTCATTTGAATTAACATTAGTCAAATGCTGATAATTTGTACATAAAATGTCAACTGCTAATGATTTTGTAACTTACTCTACATGTAAGTCCATTGAAACAAACATATTCTCATAGGATGACTTTATTTCAATACTATATTTTCAATCTTTCTACATTCTCAACTCACAAGCAAAACTGAGCTGCGTATATATATATATATATATATATATATATATATATATATATATATATGTAAAATTTAATCTTTTACATCATATGATCCAATGATTTTGACATTGAATATAATCAAAATTCTCGTAATCTAATTACTTACATAAAAACTCAACTATTCTCATCTATAATCTTTTCAAAACCGAATTTTTCTAAAACATTTCTGTGATATATCAAATTAAAATTGATTACAAAATTGTGTATTATAATTGTGTTGATTGGTAAAATGTTTCAATTATAAATCGATATTGTTTACAAGGCATTGTGCATAGAAATAATTTTCTTATCAATCGTAATTAATCAATTTTAATTTTTTCAATTTATCTCATTGTTTGTTTATTTAAAAAATGGGTTTTCACAACAAACACCTTGTATATTATTAAATGACTGAAGTGCAATAAAGTTTATTTGAAACTGTTATTCCTATATTGTCATCCTAATATTATTGAATAATTTAGTAACGTACTGCAATTCTGTGCTTGATAAAAAAGGGAATGACGTTTATCATAAGAAGTTTCCGCTTTTTGTTTTCAATATCTTTACTGATGTCTCTTCCTTTAAAAGTTTCATAATTATTGATTGTCAGCCGAAATTATGGTCATCAAAAAATATCTTATCTTGTATGTTGCCTATTCTAACAGGAGATCTGTTTAATTTATACCCTAGATATTTCAATCAAAGCCGTGACATTTAAGAATGTTGCTTCGAAATTAATGAAATAAAAAAATCTCACATTCGTATTGAAGAATTTAATGATAAAATGTTTAAATAAAAAAACTGACACGTTTCCAAATTCAGGCACAACTGAACAATGAATATCTTGTTCATTGACACTTTGAATGTCAGAAATCAGATAACTACCAAAATTTAACTGTGAACCTTTTGGGTTTAGTTGGAAAATGTCTGTCGAATTTTGAATTCATATTTGGTATAACTGCAAATACTCTATTCCATTATTAGTTAAAATCAATTAACATAAATCTTTGATGGTCCAGGCCGTAGGACTGTCCTCGTGTATTATCAGTGGAAAAGTAACGATGATACTTTGGATCGATTATGTCTTTACTTACAAATTAATGCTATATTATTTGGTACACGTTTAGGACTATATGCACACAATACGGGCTGTGATACAAATGAAAACGTTTGTAAACACGTGGTTTTTCTAATAATACTATCATGAATTTTTATTTCGTAACGCCACACAACATGACAGTCATTAAATGTTTCGAAAATATTCAGCATACATGTAAGTTTTCCAATGTTGACATTTGTCTTTTTCGAAAGCGAAGTGAGACAGGAAAAAAATCATTACTGTTAAAACAGTAATTTCATTGATTTCTGCATAATCCGGCGAACTGCTGGAATATCTGGGTTACCTGTTCATTCCATCCAGGTTTTTAAACTTTCTCTTCGTTTCTGTTCGTCTATTAATTACATAACCTATTCTGGAGCGTATATGAAACGTTTACTACTTATCGCTTTACAAGGTGCAAGAAAGTACAATCAGAGATATCGTGGTGACTGACAATATGCATTGAAAATAATAAACATTTGTCAAATATCTATTTTTGAACTGCTGATCACTGTCTGTTGAAGTGGATTATCTTTAATTCCTAAACATGTATCATAGTCGTGGTGTAATCATCATTCAAGTATCCTGGCCAAGTGATTTGCAAGATGATTGCTTAGTATCACCACAAGATTTCAATATTTATCGACAGGATCGATCAAGCAGTATAAAAAGGTGTGGCAGCGGTGTAACCACACTTGTAAATATGAACTAGTGTCGATCAGCTTTTGCATGTTTTAACTTTACAAAGGACTTTATCGACCGTTTATCTTTAAGATGTCGTCCAAATCGCTTGGACAAATACAATTATTCGTCTGTTAGCAACATCTGTGAGACTCCAGACTGCACGTCATCTGCATTATCCGTTTTCGCTGATGAATCCACTGAACTTGCTGTTATTGCCTTCATTAGTTCACTTTCTACTGTATGTAGTGATTTTAATTCATGTGACTGCAGCTTTCTTCCATCACTAGGCTACCAAAATGTAGTGGATTTTCCTGCTCGCTTGGATGCTCATTTAGAATTAGTTTTCATCATTGATGTGGGTTAAATGTGACTCGTATATCTGCTCCATTGCCTGTTCTGATCACTGTATCATTCGTGTTCCACTTAAAGTATACGGCAATTTTGGAAAGTGTACACTTTTGCATCAGATAACTCAATGTTTACTCAGAAACTTCTACCTTGTAAAGACTCTTCAAGTTTGTGTAAACTACTTAAAGAGCTTACAGGTGAGAAACACATTAGAGGCGATAATCAACTGATTGTTTGTAACTTAAATAAGTCTTTTATACGTCAGCCTAATGATGTCGTGCTCCCTATATCCACAGGTTTGAAGAAAAGTTGTGCTCCGATTTTCACTGGAACTGATGTCCCAAAATGTCTCCAGTCACCTTACTCGTCTCAATGTTTAGGACCTAATGAAATCCCAAACCTCTTTTCCAAGAAGTGTGCTGACGTTCTGTGTTATCCATCCACGACCATCTTCAACAGATCCTTCCCAACTAATCTCATACCGAAAGTGTGGAAAAAGATAAAAATTATCCCAATACCTAAGAAAGTATCTGGCGATAAGAATATGAAATTTAGACTCATAGCAATAACTTCATACTTTCTCAAAGAAGTTAGAAAACTTATTTCTACTCCCACTGTAATCTGCATTGAGAGAGCACATTGATACGTATCGGTTTGCTTAGAAATGCTAAAGAAGCACCTTAGATGCTGCTATTGTTCTGTATCATAATACAGTGTTTAGCTTAAAAAAATAAGAAGTATTTTCAATGCTCTTTCCAGACCATACTTTTGCCTTTGTCTCTATTCTAAATCAACTACTAGTTGGTACGTTTGTAAGCGACAGCACCGACAGCTGTATACCCAACTGAGTGTATTCCCACCTCTGTGAAAGTGAACAGTACACTGTTCTTGAAAGAAGTTGTCCAATGTTCTTACTGGCTCATGAAGGTGTGCCACAAGGAGTCGTAATTTCCCCTCTTCTTTGCTCTTTTTCTTCATGACCTTCCATCTTACACATAAAACGCTTTTGTTAAATATACGGATGATCTCACTGTATGTATGCCGATTCGTACTTCTTCGCATGAAATGAATGAGCTCTTGTCTTACTGAACGATGCCCTGTTGTTAATGGTCTCACAGTTAATACTTCTAAATGTCAAACTGTTAGCTTTAGGTTGAGACACCAACAGCGCTTAAACACCCTGTTAGAATCCCATAAAGCTTGTACTATTGGATATTCTTTGATAAAGACAGTGTCAACGGTCGTTTTCCTCTGATCTCTCTTGATCTTATATTTTACTGTTATTAAAGATGGTTTTCCGTCTGATTTACTACATAGAGAGGCTACATGCTTTTGGGATTACTCAATATTTACTTTTACGATTTGTTAGTTCTTGCATATTACGTGTTATTCTTTACTGTTTCTCGTTGTACTTCCCCGGGCTTTTGAGAAAAGATTTTACTGTTTTTAGGAGAGTATTGAAGGCAGTTAACAGGGTGTGTGATAAGTCTTTGAATGTCATTATTACCATGATTGTAGATAGACATCCAAAACCTTGTAAACTGCTAGTAGATGTTATCTTGTCAGATAATAACCATCTGCTTGATTCATATCTTTCTCGTTATATATCATCTGATAGAAAGAGACGTCACTACATTTGAATCTATATACTCAAGCGAAGATATACAAGCTCTACAATGCCTTATCTAACAAACACACTTTTCGACGAACAGGTTGTTAAAGTTGGCCCAGTCAATAATTTGTATTCTTTAATATGTTTCTAATTGAAAAGTACAGATTCTAATCTTCAAAAAAATAATAAACATTTTATTCAATTCCTAGTAGCTGATTTGCTTAGTTTTATGTATATATGTATGCAGTTATCGGTTTTTTCCTTTTTTTTGTAAGAAAAATCTGTTAAAATACCTTGTATTGAGAATTCTATATTGTACTGAAATTATAATATTGATAAAGCCATCAATAGTGATAATAATAATTGATATGAGGGGATTAAAAATCAAAATTACGATCTTTTACTGATTGTGATTTTTGTTCAGTATTACTTCAGTTTTAATTCAATGTGATAATTTCTCAGAGTAGTATTTGTTTTTGGTTTCCAATGTGATATTTTATTTTGTATAATACACGATATTCTTGTATTTAATTAACATGAACTATGGTTAGCATGACACGCAGTATGTGATTTGTTATAACTCTGGACATTTTTCATATATGTGATTTGATTCTAATTCATAATCGAAATGGATGTACAATCAATATATAAATGAGTGTATTTTCGACTAGGGTCGTCGTCGTGTATTGGGTCTGATAAATCTTCACTTGTGCCAGTTTTAGTGTTCTTATTCTCATCATGGGGTTTCGTAGTGGTTCCTCCTTTTACGAGTGTAAGTAATGGATGATCGTGACGTGGTAATTAGTGATGACCAGACATAATAATTAACGACCAGTCATAACAATAATTAATTAGAAAAGTGTCTTTCTATGTACTTTTATTTTCTTTCATATATCTTAAATCTTTACGTTATAGTTCAGAAATAATTCTCTAAACGAAAGTAATAATAAAAAATAAAAATCTGTCAAGTACGTATTTATATAAGCTATTATTATTACGTAACATGGACCTTTTGTAATAAGTAATGGAAATATCATTGTAAAAACATACTCTTATTTGAACTTCATAGTCATTTGATGCGAGATAAATACAATAAAAAAATAACACAAACACAATAGCAACAACAAAGGAAATGGACTATAGAATGAATTAGAAAAAAATTACTAACTGTTTATGGTTTATATTATTATCTCCATTGTCTTACTATTCTATCTGTGCCATTAATAGACGAAAAAAAAAACAAATATAACTTCTGCATATGTAAGCATGATACGTACTTAAGATTCTATGTAAGTAAACAGTATACTGTTAAAAACAAACATATTCGTTAGGGCAATAAAAAAATCCTTATTCTATGTTGAATTAACTAACTACAGGGGACAATTTTAAATAAATAAAAATATCTTATTTAAGTTATATCCATTGAATGTTTATTTTTATGACAGGAGTTATTAATGACTAAACCATTAGTCATTCAGAAATAAACAACTTCAGATTTTGTAAATGTACAATTTTTTACTTAGGATAGTTTTATCAACCTCGTAATTTTAGTATAATAAATATCTAAAACTTTAGTTGTCGGGTTAAGAAAAAAAATAATTAAAATAAATGAACAGTGGTAGCAGAGCTATGTATATATTATCCGAACAAATTTAGTGCTGACAGATTATTCTGTTATAATTTAAAAAGGAACTATAATAGCTCACTTATTTCTGAACTATGTACTAATGATATTGTCTAAATATACACGTGGAGCTTCATGATTAAGTGATCCAATTGGGAAAATGCTAAAACGTCTGGGCTACCTGTTCTGGCCATCTAGATATTTGTTTTTGTACGTTTATGAAAAGTTTAAAACTTTTCTCTGTATAGGCATTGTGCAACGAAAAGAATCTATATTATTCAGATGTCGATTCCTGAACTGCTAACATCTAATTGAATATCACCCAATATTTATCGTCAGGATCAATCAAGAAATAAGAAAAAAACTTGTTGAAATACTTTGTGCTAGGAATTCTATGTTGTACTAAAAATATAATATTGAATAAAGCTATTAATAGTAACAATAATAATAACGATAATAATCACCTTTGGATTTAGTTATCTTAGTTCAATCTATTAAGTTCTGTGTTTTATAAAAACCAAAGATGATTTTCATAGATAATAGTCTATGAATAATGAATATTTGTATATTCCAAGATTGATATTTCTGTGAAACATTAAATTTTGATGAGTTTAAACCCATGCGACGTTGATATTACATAAAGTTGAAAATAAACGGTTGATATGCGGATGGTTCTGTTTTCAGTTTCTAGTTTTATACGGTTTATTACAATGAGACATGACTAATAACTGGACAGCTGTATTTTACACAATCTACTATTCACAGTAGTGGTAAGTTTGAATCAAGATTCTCTTAGTTGTAATTCTTACAATTTAATTGTTTTCTAGGTTGAAGGATTTCCTAGATATCTGTCACAAGAACTACACTATTCCTGTTATATGTGTTTAATATCGATTTTACAACTAAATGAGTTGTTTTCTTTCTCTTTTGTTACCTGAATGAATTATTTTTCGAGTTAGAGTTCGGACCCACCCGAAATAATGTTTATGGATGTAGAATACTGTTATCCTACTGACAGTCAATAATAAGGACATGAACCTTGGAACTTTCACTGCTAACAGAAACTGTTAGTATTCCAAACGATATCAGAATGATCTATTTTTCTTGCCTCATGATTTATTAAAACTTCTGAAATGTTTATGATACGTATCTCTTTGATTATGATTAAAACGCCTTAAGATATTTAGATTAATCATGTATTTATATTAGTTAACACTTATGAACAACCTATTTTATTTAGAAATCAAACTACCGTTAATGTATTAGGAGACAGGACTGGTTTACTGACTTCTCCGATATTGACTTAGCATCATATTATTAAAAGTGAAATACGTAACATTAATCTTACTGTTAATTACCAGAAAAACAATTACCCCTCTGTTAACGAATCATCTCATAAATTGTCAGTTGACTTTGCTGGAGGATATATTAAACATCCGTCTAAATGATTGGACAATGAGTTTAGTATTTTCTGTTCAACAACAAATTCATTTTCAAATTTATGATAACTATCACAATTTTAGACTAATTATCTTTAATCAACTGAGTAGAACCCGAAAAATCTTTTAATACAGTTGATAAAGATTGATAAAGCTTGTCATAGTTTTAATGAGACATTAAATTTGAACCTTATGTTTTATAGAAATTGAACGATAGCTAACTAAATCACATAAATTTAAGCTTTTTCCTCTGTCTATCTCAACACGTAATATATTTATTTCATATTTATGTTCATATTTACTGTAGAATGGATTAAATGTGCTATTTTCTTAATTTTAATTCAAAGTTATATCATTTAAGATAATGTTGAAACATTTTATTACTATACATCTGAGAGTTTCATTTTGTAATGATGTTTTTACAACATAATTAGTTATGTTTTAATTGTATTTTATTTAATATAATTTAATAATAACATTGGAGAATACCGGGTCATAAGAAGACCTTAATAAAATGTGTTCTGATTTGAGTAGGTGGTGGAAAACCATCATTGTACTTAATAGAAATGTAACTAGTTGCCATATATATGTATTTTTATCTAATCTTTTAAGCCATCCCTTTATGATTAAATCATATTCTTTCGGCGAATAACATATTAAATTTTTATAATAATAAATTTACATTCATCGCTTATATCGTAGTAAAGGAGAACACAGGTGAGGCAACCGAATTATATTCAGCAAAACATTACAGAGTTACTTGGTAAAATAGAAAAACTATACTATAATACCTAATTTGCAAAATGTTCAATAATTGTCGCGGACTTCATTATTCTGGCATTTCTATACTAATTGCTTTCTTCTCCTGTTCTTTCTTTCTTGATCTTCCCAATCTTCTGCAGCCAGACATTACATTCCTGACTCGCATTATATACTACTTATATCAATATAAGTAGCACGCACCACAATATACGTCAATTTCATTTAATATCTAAATAGTTGATTTCTATTTCATGTTAAATTCAGTTGAAGTTTTTTTCTTTTACTGGTTTGGAATTTTGGATAAGCAAATTTATTTTTAAAAATAAATATATTTATTTTAATTTTTAAATTCATGTATATATTAGTTGTTTCAATCTTCCCATAGATGATTGGGACTGTGATTGATCAGTCTGTTTTAGAATATATGCATCCTGTGCGGATTGCTTCGATACTACCAGTAAGTCACAAGTATTTTAAGCAGAGACAGATAAACTCAGTAAGTGAGAGGATAACGTTGTGACGTATGAAATGAAAAGTGATAGGTCCGAACCTCAAATTGATGAATATACATTCAGCTGAAGAGTCCCAAATAGAACGAAATGTGCGTCTGGTATTCTGTTGCTAGCCACCACTCATCTCTGCCTAAAGTATTTATTTCAATATAATAAATCTTTTAGCTCAAGTTGCTAAAATTTTGTTCTTTTCTCTTTTTTATTTACACCGAAAAAAAAATCATTTTATTAGCCATACGCGATCATATGGACAATAATCATCAACCAGCTACAAGTGATAAAAATAATGATATTAATAATAGTAATAATAATGAACAGAAAGAATCCAGACTTCATCTTCGTAAACTGCATACAGAAAGTGGTGAATATGAATTGGGCTCACTTGCTGATGTTGTTTCAGAAGAAAATTTACATTCTATTAGTTATAAAATAGATTCCACAGAACATACAACTATTAATGTTTATGAAAAAGAGGAAGAACAACGCTTAAATAATGTCGGTCAAATCAAATCAAACAAAAATACCATGAAATCAATTCGAAAATGTTTCAATAGTTTACCAGAACATCGACATGGTTTAGATTTAACAAAAAAATCAGTTAAAACGCGTCCAGAAATCCCACTTCAATGGTCATCATTCCATAATGATAAAAAATTATCTCTTGAAAAGAGTGTCACTCCTACTAATACTACTACTGCTATACATCAAACTGAATCGAATGAAGCTCGTATTTCATTTAATTTAGATGATTTGTCGAAAATATATTTGAACAGTCAGAAATTGGCCAATATGCAAACACCACTAAGTAACACTACTGTCACGAATACCACTTCTACTACCATCACTGATAATAATGACAATAATGGATAACGAAAGCTACTAATGGTAAAATGTCAAAAGATTCATTTTCAAATGGTCATAATAAAACTGATATGAATAACTATGATACATTAAAGAAAAAAGTATCTCTTAAAGAGTTTATTGACCGTAAAAGTTCTAGTAAAATTACACAATCTGAATCATTCAATTCCCATAGTCCAATGGAACAAATTCGTTATTGGCGTTCAATTGCAGCAGTAGCTCAAGCTAATGCAGCAGGTCAATTAGCTAAAACTGAGAAATTAACTCAAGAATTAGCTAGATTACGTTGGGACTTGAGTATATCACATATGGAAAATAATTTATTACGTCAAAATTTAGCATCTGTTCAAGCGGAATTAAATCATGTTCGTCAAATTCCTAAAGATATTACAAATTATGCACAGCATAATGAAAGTATACATCCAGCATTATTTCCTTAGCTCACATGATATTTGATATGGTAGAATATAAAGGGGAGGGGAAACAACTTTCTCGAATCTTCCTTAATATTGTTAATCTCTATACAAAATACTAACTTAAATTCACACTTACATGTATGTGTATGCACTTACAATGTTCTTATTTTTCTTTAAAAAGCACATTGAGAATGAGAGCAATAATGTTAGCATCATTGGTATCATTTATTATTCTCCTGTTGTTAATTATTCATTGCTAAATAACGAAGTTACTACCTTAAATTTTTTTAAAAAATAAAGTAATCAACGTGACATTTTTCTTTTTCTTTCTGTAAACTATATAGATTAACTTTCTGGTTGATTCTTTACCCTCAAAATAAAATAATAAAGAAATACATGACGTAGCTGTAAAAAACAAACTGAGCTACATTTATGTTTTTTTTTATTGGAATGGAATAGATACAGTTAAATAGTGGAGAAAGATAAATACATTCATTATTAAAACAAATTAATTAATACTGTAAATTATGTTACACTGACTGTATATTATATCCTCTTTTTCATTTATTTATAACAATAAAATTCATAAATAAATGCTGCAATAGTAATGTTGATAATAATAATAATAAAGAATAATTAAAAAGAAGTATGAATCTAATTCTTTCTTCTATATATACGAGTTTACTTAAACAAGTTATAATTTATTAATTATTTGTAACTATGAAGTTATCTAATCAAATAAAAGATTCAGTACGGTTGATATGATCACTTTTATACTAACTTAAAGCGAAAAAAAACAATATGATGGGTTTGAACAGAGTTTTATAAGGAAAAAAATTTAAATCATATACAATTCGATTCGAAATGGATCATGATTGAAATTGAATCGTTTTCGTAATGAATTCAGTAATAGTGAAGTTAGACGCAGGGTATTAGGGAATGATGGTAAATCAGTTGATGAGGTCGTGAATCTTCATCGACTGAGGTGGGTGGATCACGTATTACCCACGCTCAACCACCGATTATCACGACAAGTAATGCTGACAAGTGTTAGCAACGGATGGAAGAAAGTTAGGGGCGGCCAAACCAAAACATGACATCAGTCCTTGAAGTCACTAACATCCGGTCTAAGCGGTGTTGGTAGATGCAGAATACTTGTTTGAGGTCAGTGCGACTATTGTAACTAGTGGTTGTATACTCTGGGTGACATAATTCAGAATCGATCACAATGGCGTAGGTGTATACACTCTCCGTCTCCCTTTAAACCGTGGGATTAAAATTACTTTATAAATCTCTTTCTATGAACTAATTCTTTCTCCCTGTACTATGTCATTATATCCAATCTTTCTTTATAGATTACCACCACTGAATTACCTACTATGAATCCGGTGTTCATCTTGTTGTGCTAATGAGGTGTGGCAACTTGGACCAATGCACATATGTGCCTGGTTCTACGTTGTAGCTGACTGACTGACACAGTTTTATAAAGTCAAACTAAATTCTGTTGATAGACATAATATTTAACTTTACCAAGTTAAATATTTTGACAAAAAAAACAGATGAGTTCATACAAAAATGAAATAAGTATTTGATTGATCCAAGAGTACTTTGTGTAGGTCTTTATCAACATGCATTTTAGCATGATCTAAAAGGAGAACATTCGTAAAACACAACATACCTTTCTAGTCATTAAACAAAAAACTTTAAAGTAAGCAAATAAATATAAACCAAACGGATCTGTCTAATGGAGTAATCAAACTTCATTCGGTTTTTTAAAAAGGAATTTGCGATAAATCTGATTTACTGAACAAATTTATGCTTATAACGTTGGCATTTTATATTATTTAAACTGGGAAAACAGTTATTATTTCCATCAGACGGGTATATTTGTTATTTTACTTTAAACAGCATAAATATTTTTTGGCCAAACACACTACGAAGTGACTAAATATAGATAACTGGTAAAAATCAGGAAATAGTGAACAGATGTTTGGTCCCTTAAATGGGACACATTAGCATTATGCAGTCACGGCCCTATCAGAGATTGAATCCATAATATTCAGGTCTTGTAAACTCTAGATCATTAAATTAACACCCAGTGGCTTGAATTTCCATTTTCTATTAATTGGTAATATAGTATGACTATCACAAATTGTCACTAATCACCAGGAAAGATCATGCTCTCCAATTAGAATTATGAAATTTCCAAAAACTTTAGTTATAAATGAGCACGTCAGTGTTATTAGTAAGGAACGTTTGTAGAGATAATTCACTTTTAGTTTGTACTACGTACTAGTATAACCTGTACGTTGTTTATCAATAAGATAAGTAATCAGGTTGTAAACATATTCAGGTATATCCATCTAATGACATGTAAATCGAACTATTAAATGTTCCGTACTTAACGACTAGTTGTCGATAAATATATAGTCATGATATCATTACTAGTAACCTCTACTACTCAACAAGATTTACCAGATTTAGTCCACTGAGTCAACAAGGAATAAGTTATATTTTCTCTGTAATAATTGTTAACTATAGAGCAAGTTGTGACAATTATTATACAGGCATTTAAGATTGAGTGTTTCAGGTTCGAGGATTAAATAAAGCAACAGTATGAAAGTAAAAAATATCTAACTACCAAGTTATAAAGAATAATGATTTCATCAAAAATTACCACTTCTTTAAACCAAAAAATAAGTTTAGTATAGCAGTCGTGGAGATTATTAAGTTTTTGATTGAGATCATAAACCGATTAATGTTAGACCACCGCTGAAGAAAGCCTGGATGCACTGGATCGTAGTTTGTGGGACTCCTCATCAGAACGCACCCACGATCCAGATTTCCAATGGTGGTCTGACATCAATCGGTTCATGATCTCAAACAAAATCTAATAATCTCCATAACCCATATACTGATGATTACCACGTGCTCGCTAGTGACTAGCTTCTTGGGGGAATTCTCGGAGTTCTAGTGAGAAGCCGTGACTAGTGAAGCTAATCCATGTCAGGTAGATACAGGTATCTACCTCAGCACAATGCTGAGGAGTCCCACAATAGGACGAAACGGCCGCTCAGGGCTTCCAGGTTTTCAATGGTGGTTTAACATCAATCGGTTCCTGACCTCAATCAAAAAATATCTCTTTGTAAGTCCAACACTATTCCTAAAGTAAATTAAACGAAACAAATGTGTATTTATAAAAAGGATTATTTTTTAATCATGTACATTAATGAGTTTTAAGCACATTTCAACATCGATCAGTCAAAGAAAATTTGATCAATCGGATGTAACATCTAAACGTAGTTGTTAATGTCAAGGTATAATTCCTGACAATAGTTGAATGTAACAATCAATTGGTAATCGAGAATTAACCAAGAATGTATTACCCTACTTTGTAGTTATTTAACATGAAGTGCCTCCTTTTTTTAAAAAAGAAAGAATTCAAACTATTCACTTTCCTGAACATATAACGGAAAAGAATCATGATTTTTCAACCTATTTATTCGAGCTAAAAATAATTTTAATGATTATTCAAGTAAAAGTTTAGTGTATTTTGGACAAACGATAAATTTTATTCTACAAAGAATCAAAATATTAATTTGAAATTGTACTTGTTATTATTTGTAAAATAACTTTTGAAGTAATTTATTAATTGAATTCATGAATCGATTAAAGCCAGACACCCATGGAAAACCAGGAAGTACTGGACGGCCATTTCGTCCAAGCATATGGCTCTTCAGAAGTGCTCATCTACGATTCCGTACTCGCGAGATTAGAACGCAGAACCTATCGATCTCGCCTACGAATGCTTAAACTCTAAACTACTGAGTTGGCATCCAACGGTGTCAATGTCTAACTTCAACCAATTCACGAAAAACTTGTTAAGTATTATTCTAAATTCTGTAATCCACATTTAATGTGTTATTGATTAATGCATTTAAATTTGTGACTAAACTCTAAGTTCTTCAAATTATTAATACAATTCTAGTAGTCTATTTGGTCAAATAATTCCATGGACTAAAGTTAATGTAATATTAAAATATTATGTCGGAGTTTTTTTGTTTACTTCCAGGAATTTTGTTGATGCTGAAATGTTTTAGTTGAGAAAATTTTAGAATATATTTCCAGGTTTACTTAGTAGTATGTATTATGTATTCACTCTCAGGGTTTTAATGATTTCATTATTAGTTAAATAAAGAGATGAATATGTTTTCTTTAGTATGAAGACTGTTATCAAGAATTCTTGGAGTTATATTGCCAAACATCAGTCGTATTATATCACTTATGTTTAATATGCACTAAACTAGCTAACGTCTAATTGAATCTACAATTAACCTGTTCTGTTGAAGTGCATGAATCATCTCTTATCTGCGTTAATGCCACTTTATTCATAGATATATAGTTTCCATCAACAAACGTTCTATTAAAAGCAACGTTACGAGGACAGCTTCTTTGGGATATTGAAAACACTACTTAGTGTTCTTATTTGCTTAGTGTAAATCGGTGTGATTCTCTGTTTGAAGTAATCAGTTGTTTAAAATTGAGTGGTTATAATGGTTTTAAACTATAGATTTATACAATACTAGTGAAAATGTGCTTCGGTGATTAAAGCATTCAACTTTGAACCACTAGGTAACATGTTCCGATCTCTACCAAATTTTATCTACCAGCCTGGTTGTGAAAATATTCGAATATATTAACATGTAGGTAGTGGCTCAGGTTAGCTACCCTTTAGTGCTTTGTTATTACCTAATGATGACTGTTATATCCTAACGAAGAATAAATGAATGGTCACGGCTAGGAATTATTAAAGGATTCATATTATATATGTATTCTTATTGTATAACGGTTAGGTAACTGGATTATATATACTTATATTCCTTTTTTCATAAGCTTTTATTTGACTTGCTAACTAATATTATACGATTTACTATTCCTAAGTTATTCCCAATTTATTAGTACAGTCCCTCACAGTCACAGCCACTTTTAGGCCTGATCTTGTATAATTGTTATTTTCTATTTTATGGTATATGATCTGGTTTGCTTGTATTTAAACCCAGTATGTCGGTAAGTTATAATTCATATAGTGGTAGCTGTCATTGATGTTCTAGACTCATCAGAAAGGGCTACGCAAGAAGGATTAATAAAAGGTCTAGGCTTCTCGTAATGATCAACACGTCATTCGTTTGGCACAGTGATAAGATTGTATAAGTCGTGTTGTGATTGGTAATCTTGTCACGTGATAAATTATCAGGCCAAACGTCACAACAATTACAAGTTTATGGTAAAAATTGCTTATGTATTATTCATATTTCTTAATCTCAATCAAAGTGTAATTTATTTTTTTAATATTTTAAACTAATGTATAAGGGGAATAAAGGTAGTTCTATAATTTATCCAACCTCAAATGAAGCACATTAGTGCATCAGAATGAAGAATAATAGATCATTAGTTTAGTATTAATCTTAGTACGATACATATATAACCGATTTTTATTACATGTTGTCCTTATGTTTGCCAAGAAGTCACTAAATTACCTCCACGGAAGTATGAATGAATAAAAACGGTTAATGCCACATGACTAGCTTCTGTATTTAGTTTTCCTACGATATTTAATAGAAGTTATATACATATATATAGCCATGTAACTTTCAGATAGTCACTTAATGAAGGCGGAGGTAAGAAATGTATGTACACCACGCAAATAAATATAAGACTGTAGGGAAATAAAACAGAAAGTAAGACACACTAAGTTACATATATTGACGTTTTGTTAAATGAGCCTATTGTCACCGTTCTATATGTAACTAAAAAAATTATCATAAATGTTTATCTGCATATGAAATTTGGTAAAGATCAACAAATGCTTACATAGTAAAAATGATTTTTATTTAGTTTCAGTCATACTGATAAATGTGACTAAATAAAATGCCTAATTTGAATTTACAAAGATTTCAAAAGTTTCCCTACAGTCCATTGGGTTTATAAATAGGATCACCATACTGACAGATTTTATACACTAACATGGTGAAAGTATTGCATATTTAATAAATAAAATTTATTAATTTGATAGGTGAATTCATGAATCAACTGAGGCTTGTCCACTATAGAAAACGTGGAAGCATTGGACGGCCATGGTGGTCTAGCTTCAATTGACTCATGAATTCAACTATCAAATTACTATAATATCCACAAAACCTCTATCTGATTAAACTTTATTAGTTAGGTAATACCAGTGACAGAGATTCTTCGATACTTAGTATTAAATAAAAATAATTTGAAATTATATGGTATGAATCCTGTTCTTTTTATTTTAATTCTTTATCATGTAAACAAAATCATTTATAATCCTTGGGAAACAATATTCGGAAAATTCCCTCCATAAAAAATACTGATCTTTCAAAACAATCAACAAACAAAGAATTCAAAAATGTTACCTTTTCCCTTAGTTATTGCAACAGAAAGATTTAAACCGAATTTGTGTATTCATAAAGAAACAATTATAAGTCTTCTTTTGCCCTTTTGACCTTATTTTTTGTAGGATTATTACGTAAGACGTTGTTTTTATTTTTTCGTCAACTTTAATCAAATTTCTAGTATTTTAATTCTTACTTCTGAGTTTTACTCAACTAGTCTATATTACATAATCTGTCTTCGGCTTCGAATCCCGCGAGGCGGGGTCGTGGATGCGCACTGCTGAGGACGAAATGGCCGTCCAGTGCTTCCAGGTTTCCCATGAAGGTCTAGCTTCAGATGACTCATGAACTCAACTATTGAAATCACTACAATCTCCACAAAACCCCTTCTGATACTAATCAACAGGTATATCCTGGAGTTCTAGTGAGAAACAGTGACCAGTGGAGTTCAACCGAGTCAGTTGTGAGATAGTAACTCACCGATGATAATGGCGGTTGTGTCGCTCAATTTCGTGGATTAATTGAAGTTAGACATTTACACCGTCGGATGACGGCTCAGTGGTCTAGTTGGTTAGGTGCCTGGCGCGAGACCGATAGGTCATGGGTTCGTGGATACGCACTGCTGAGGAGTCCC
Source organism: Schistosoma mattheei (assembly GCA_944470405.2). Classification (NCBI taxonomy): domain Eukaryota; kingdom Metazoa; phylum Platyhelminthes; class Trematoda; order Strigeidida; family Schistosomatidae; genus Schistosoma; species Schistosoma mattheei. The sequence goes on along the minus strand of OX103943.1, from coordinate 67,082,351 downwards.
ACAATAGGAAGAAACAGCCGTCCAGTGCTCCCAGGTTTTCCATGGTAGTCTAGCTTCAAATGACTCATGATCTCAACTGTTGAAATAAAACATATTATTCTATTCCTATACTCTTCTAGAATATTCATATATTTGACAATTTTAATTCTTCCCTATTATAGTCTCTTAATATTATTCTATTTTCACATTTTAACTTAGTTTATTCTAAATGTTTCTGATATAAAGTGTGTACATTTGTTTTAATGATTAATCCTATGGTTTTAGGTTGTAATCAACTAAGGAGAATCCATGAAATAAATGAATCTATGTTACTCGGCTGCGATATTTTTTCTTTCTTTATTCAAACAATATATATATATATAATAATTCGTTTATGAAATCGAAAGATATATAAGTAGAAATAATACTGGAAACAATATTTGAATAAGATTCATTTGAAAAAGGGAAAGTTGAATGTACATTAGTCAAAGTAGATCATTCTATAATTAAGATGAAGACTAACTTATTAGACCACTAGTTGGGTAAAGTAAATAAGTAGGTTAAACGTATTACTGTGCAAACATAACCTTGACTTAACAATCTGAATGGATTTCGCTATTTGAATGATTCTGGAATAAATAATAACATAACCGAAAATTTTTCTTTCTACATAAAGAAAACTCTGATGATGTTACATAGAATAACAATAATACCTCAGTAATTAAATCATCTATCATAGAGAACTCAACACTAAAATCAATCACTTGAGCTCGAAATCTTTTCTGTCATTTCAGAAAATGGCATTATTGATAGAATAAGTATTTTCACTGCTTTTAAAAACATGACTTTCAATCATCAGATGAATCGTAGGTCCTATTAATCATCACTTAACAGAAATGTTCAAGTATCCTTATGGTGATCCTTCTAAGTTGAAAGTCGAAAATATGACCTTTTTCATTAAGACTCGCTATGTAACAGATTGAGCAGAAAAGAACAATTTCAACATGAATTGTTATTCATTAAAATAAGCGATGTAATAGAAACATTTCACTTAAAATAATTTTCTAGATAAGTTATCTGTTGTATGATACCAAGAATCTGTGTCACAGTACAACTGAAAACTAAACATTTTATTAGTTCAGACAATAAGTCTTGGTGCTTAAATGTCACCATGTTACTAAAAGCAACCAAATTATCTCTATATTGAAGAATTTCATCGTATCATCAAATAAAAATAAAGAGAATCTAGAGAGAAAAATTTCTTTTCGATGGAATCATTTACTCAAGCTGTACATTTGTTTATGTAGTTCTTTGATAAACAATATAAGTCTATAGAAAGGTACGAAAGATCACGTTATAAAGTGATTCGAGATTTCAAACGTCAGATGGTTCCTTCGTTAGCCCTGATTCCCTTCTGCCGTATGTTTTTGTCTTGTTTTGTAAGTAAACCGTAATCACTTATTATTATCGCTTAAGAATTCTTCGTGGTTATTCAGTTGTTGTTATAATCTTTACGTTTTTTCATTTTTCTTCATTTCTGTTTAGTGGACATATAATTTAATTAATTCTGACCCGTAGATCAATGTTATCCCCCCTAGTCCTCTCCAATCCCTGATTATTACACAATCTCATTTAATATATGAGATCATGAATCACTGTAGGACGCAATCTTTTCTATCTTTCTGTAAACATATATTTGCCAAAGCAACTATGAATACAAATATACTAATTTTATAATTGAATTCATGAGTCAATTGAAGCTAGACCACCATGGAAAACCTCAAAGCACTGTATGGCCGTTTCATCTTAGTGTGGGACTCTTCAGCAGTGCGCATCCACGAACATACTGCTTAAGTAAGTGATTTCGTTGAAAAGATTTTCTTTGCTGAATTCTCTTTATTTTTGTTGCTATATGTTTTGTGGATATTAAATAACGGATGAAGCAAATAAATTAGGCTGTTTCATAAAGTCCACATTAATAGAAAATGAACACAAACTAGCTGAAATATTGTATCGGGGTCAAATTAAATTGAATTGGAAAGAACGAGACAGACAGAGATCAATATTCATACTTGTATTATATAGGAAAATATAACATAGTTGTGAATATCTGTATTTTAATGATTTTTACTAAATGACTGGAAGTTCTATTGAAGTAAGTCAATATTTGCTTTATTACTCATATTTGTCTGTGCAAATAATGGTTATAAGTTAATTCATTAGTACAGGCAGAGAAACGTCACTGGTTGATAGGAATGAAGTTAAATACTTGACAACTGATTAAAAGTAGTATTTATATTCTGAAAATTTTTAAGACGTTTCAATAATAAAATAATATTTATTATTTCATGAATTGTTCATAGGTAATTAAGAAATATTCAGAAAAAAATACAGGCAGTTAATTACTGAAGACAGTGGTAGACGGTCGCACAATTTCGTGGATTGGTTGAAGTTAGAAATTAACACCAATGGATGCCGGCCGGCTCAGTGGTCTAGAGGTTAAGCGTTCGCGAGCAAAGCCTGAAGGCTCTGGGTTTGAATCCCGCGAGCAGGATTGTAGATGCGTACTACTGAGGATTTCCATGCTATAAAGGAACGGCCGTCCAGTACTTCTAGGATTTTAATGGTTGTTTAGCTTTGATGGACTCATGAATTCAAATAATAAAAATAAATTTATTAATTAGTAGTAAAAATTTATGTAATCATGATCTAATTTTTCAGAAACAAATATTATTCTTTGTGGTTTATTATAGTTTTCTATTTTTAAAGCAAATTAACATGATGCATTAAGAAATACTGCTGTCTCTAAAGCTAATCTGTAATGAAACAATAATATTTTCTCGCTTTTGTCAGAAGCAATAACGTTACATAGCATTTTACGATAAGATCTGTATAGTTTGATGAATGAAAACGGGTTTGGATATATTGTGATCAACAGATTGTTTGATTTATACAATATCCAGGTTGACAGACATAATCATTTTTAGTTGATATCAAAAAAGAATTGTAATAATACTACTGTGAGCATTTGTTTCGCTCAAGTTTTTTACTCCTTAAGTGTTATGAGTGAACACTGTCTATAAGGCACAAGTCATGATGAAATAATTGTCTAGTTATTCCTAATTTCTAGTCATTCGTAATGAATGCTGTTTCTGTGCTATTTTTTTAAAAGTTAAAGATGCCTCATTGTGGAATTATTATTTACGATTAGAGTTAGGACGAAGATATAGGTTTTAGTGTTAAGGCTTACTATTTGGACTAGATTTTACAGTCAGTCTATATACAACCTAAATCTAAACTTTAATCTTAAGTACCAAACTCCATATCCTAGTCTTAAATCACGAACTCTATATCCAAATCCTAAATGTTAATATATATATATATATATATATATATATATATATATATCCTGACCATAATCTGTTGTTGGCTGAAAGAGCAAAACATTAGTTAGGAACATTTGAAGAGTCGCTCACAGTCGACTATGTACTTTTGCCCAATGAACTTGATAAGTTTAACCAATAGAACACTGGTATGAAATAAAAGGTTAGATAATATACCAGTGTTTATTAGCTGGACAATCTTTAAATTTTTTTTCAAGTCCCATTCTTGAGCATGACTGTTGTGACACAAGCGGCATCAGAATATTACGGTTGATTCACTCCAATAATTATAAATAAAGTATTTTCTTGATAGTATATTCAGTTAGGTTATGTAAAATTATTTGTTCGATATAGTGTAGAATGCTACTTGTCAGTTCGAGTTGAAGTTCTACTAGTTCTGAAAGAGTGGAAGAACTGAATTCTTGCTAAAAAATAAGGTTTATTAAATATTATACGTATATAAATACATTAAATCATATATAGATAAATATACAAACGAAGAATGTTATTTTCACATGAAATCTCAATTTAACAGAAAAATAAGAACATAGCAACCGTCAATAGTTTAAACTTAATCTCATCGATTCCATGACATCAGTTCATATGAAAACAACATAACCGAATTAATAAGTGCGATGTTGTCGTAAAAAACTCAAATGAGCGCAATCAATTTGCTGTTCAAGTGAAAATTACAGAGTACTTTCATAAAATATGAAAACTACACATTAAATACTTCATTTGCACATCTTCCTTCAGTCATCCTCTACATGCTTCAGGGTCCTTTCAGTTCTATTATAATTACAATTCCTCTCTGTTTTCTTTTCGGTTCTCTCCAATTTAATCTTTTCAATCTTCTGCTGGCAGGTATTTCACTCCTGATTTGTGTGACATGCTACTGATATCTACAAACATAAGTAGCATACTATACAGGATTAACCACAGTTGAAAATTTTAAGAAATCATATTATTCCGTATGAAATAGTCCAATAACCGCTCACTTGTAAATGTCCTCCATCGGGAAAATTTCAGTTATCGAAAGAAATTTCTACTAAACATGAAGAAATTACTTTACAAATAAACTCTGAATTTAACATATATCAAAAAATAATTAAATTTGTTATCTATCAATATTATATGGATAAATAAATATTTAGCTATAAAACAAAACTAACAGTGTAAAAAAAGAAATCAAATCAAGTTAGTAGATAACTGTGAATCAAAATATTTTCGACTTCTATGAATCAACCAAGTTATTTAGGGTCATCAAACATTCAGAAGTGTAGTAGTACTTTGAGAATTATTATGAGAATTATTGGTGTTACTCATAAGTAGTCACATTCATAATATGAAATTATTCTACCTGTTGTCGTTTTGGAACAAGCATGTGTTTCTTCCTAACTATTCAGTAATTTTCTATTAATATTCAGAGGGATGAGTGGAATATACGTATGCTAATCAATGTTATAATTTGATGTATAATGAAATGTTGCGTATATTTTTGTAAATTTAAGCAGCTTTTCATTCGCTGATCAATAATCTCCAAGTAACTAATATAATCTATCCGAATGATTCACATGGTATTGTTTACATGAATCTTCTCATTGATGTTTAGGACTGGAATTGATCAGTCTCTTATAAGCACATGTGCATACTGTGAGTATTGCCTCGATATCGCCATAAGTCACAAACATTATAAACAAAGATGGATAGTTTCTAGCAGTAGAATACAGGACCCGTGTTTCGTCCTATTTGGGACTTGTTAACTGGACATATCTACATTTCATAGTTGATGTTCACACTGGGACTCCAATCCATTACTGTTCGCTTAAAACCCCATCGTGTTATCGACTTAGCTACTGAGTCCTTATAGCCACTTGCTTGTGAACATCAACTCTGAAATGCAGGTACATTCAGTTAATGAGTCCCGAATAGGACGAAACGTGCGTCCTGTATTCTACTGCTAGGCACTACCCATCTTTGCTCATCCGAATGGTTGTTTTATTGAGATTGGAAAATGTTTCATGGAGGCTTTGTTGATATTTTCTAATGTCTGTTATTCATTGTGTGTCTACAGGGAATCTTTGTAAAAATTATTGTTTGTTTAGGCCGAAGGCCTTTTAGAAGTACTTTCCAAGTTCATATATCTTGAAACGTTTGCTTGAAATAAAAACAACGTATTTATATACTAGGTAGATATTAAACACAATAAGCTTATAATGACGACTTTCAAAATCTTAAGTGAACAAAAAGAACTATATTATACATACTGGTTTCGTAAAATCTACTTCTAACAAGTATTTCCTCCTATGTAACTTAAATTGGTAATATAATTATCATTGTTTATATGATTCAATCAATATTTTAAGAACAATAATCAGGGATAATTTTCTTTATATAATTAAATAATTATGTATATCCTTACATATATACTGTTACTATTTTATGTTCATCAGTAAAAGATGATATAATTAAATCATTTATGTATTAAATTATTCAAGGTATACAATTTTCTAATTTGTATATAAACTATTCATAAATAATGCAATTACTATTTGATAGAATAAGGTAAAAAAAATATACATTTTAAATCTATTGTTTAGTATTATATCAGTAGTTCTTTTAAAGTAGTATAATATTTTAATGTTATAGTCGATAACATTAATTATTACCTAATAATAATAATAGTAATAATAATTATGATTATTATTATTATTCATTTTAATGTAGGCACAAAAAATAAGAAAATGAATCCACTGGTTCCAGTTATTCAATGGTGGTCTAACATCAATCGGTTCATGATCTCAATCAAAACTTAACAATCTTCACAACCACTATACTGAGAATTTATAATAATTGTCAACTTTATTACAACTTAAAAATGAATCGATTACAGTTCATGTATAATGTTGTATAGGTAATATAAAATGTAAAAAAAAAAGACTATTGCATAGTAATTAATTTTCATCTTAATTTATTCAAGTGATCATTGATCTACACAAATAATCACTACTTTGTAATTATCTATGTTATTTAATTATATTTCATGAGTGTTTTGATTAAATATTGTGAAATTATCATACTTTTTTTTTGCAACTATTCATTGGCTTTGAACTAAATTGTGTATGATGAAAGGTTTAGTGGGTTACTCAAAGTATCGAATACGATAGTGATATATATATAATATTTATTCATAAACATTAATCCCAGATGATTTCCTCTAGAAAATAAATAGTAGGCTGATATTACAAGACTTGTAATCCACATTCAATGTAGCATTCATCATAAACTATTACAAAATAGTAGGCAACATAATATCAGTACATTTAAATAAAAATGAAATAATAACAACATATGTTAATAATAATAAAATACATATTGTGCGCTTATTTCTAAATTTAATGTTTTTTTTTGAAAAAAAAGAGGAAAAAAACAACTTTTTAAACCATTAATGATAGTCGTCTTTTTTTTCACTCTCTGTTTTCGTTACTAACTTTTAAAGTTCTATTGTATATGTATGTATATATTTAAGAGTGTGACTGTATATATGTATGTATATAAGTGTTTGGTTGTAAGAAGAGAGTAAAGTTAAATGAAAGATATATAATATAACTATATTAATAATACGAGGTGATAAATTTAATGTACTTCATCTTATTATTGCTCAATTTCATTCATAGTGACAAAATACATAAACATTCACGTAAGGACATATATATATTTGTTATAATAAGTTGCATTATCAAGTAAAAGTTGAAACAACATACAAAATATGTTCGTCGTTCTGTTAGGGATGAGAGAAAAATAATTTGGAATAGAATAACAACAAATTATCCTATTATTATTATTATTATTTTCTCATTTACTCGTTTATTTATTCGTCCTTTATCATTTAGTTGATATTTATTATTTATTATTTTATAGTACAAATATTGTTGTATAGTAAGTATATTTCTGGATAATTGAAATTTGGTTGGCTAAGTAGAACCGTTATCACTACTACTACTACTACTACTATTATTATTATTATTCATACTAATATATTTTTGTTTTTTCTCTTTTATCATTTTTGTTATGACTATCCCTCTCTATCACTCTCTCTCTCTCCCACTTAAAAAAAAGAAACAATACAAAAACAAACGACTTGTTTGTTTGTTGCCTGTAACGGATATAATAAAAGAAATGAATATTATAATTGATAAAATGAGAATAATGTTACATAACTGTCTGAGTAACAAAAAAGAAATGAGTAAATGTTACATAAGCCAATTAAATATCTATATATATATATAAGTACATGAATGAATAATTAGTTGGTTAAAACTCTCAATGTATTAACCTGATAAATACCATTCCTAACTTAAGGCATATATAATTTATGCTTACATATATTTATATATTCATTATATTCAATACACTAGTCACTAAACCATAGTATCCTCAAAATATTTAAATGTATTCTTTTTCAATCAATTTAATAAATTCTATCTTATGGAATTTTAATTATCTTACAATTGAACATTTACAAATATAAATAAGAAAAAGAAGAAAAAGAAAACGAAAAAAGAAAAAAAAGAGAAAAAAACGAAGACAATATAAATTAACATTCGTATTTATACTACTACTATTATTATTATTGTTATTATTACTATTATTATTAATAATAATAATAATAAATACAATGCGGTTTAAATTACAATTAGTATTACATAATTATTATAAACTCTTATCTTTCATAATAATCTTACTTTATTTATTCCATTTAAATAAACAAGTAATGACATTAAATTTTAATGAAATATTATTACGTGATTCTGAATTACTGAAAGTATTATCAACTTTAAAAGGGATACCAAAAAATATGACAATATATGAATTAATTCATATACGTAAAACAATACCAAATATTGTTGAAAATTGGATTAATTTTATGAATAATGAACAACTTTTACATGATTATGAATATGGTAAAATATCAAAAGATGTTTATCATGATTTACAAAAATCAATAGTATTTCTTCGTATAGGTAAGTTTTCTTTTTCCTTTACTAATTATAGTATAGATACAGAAACTCTAGAGATAATATCATCTTTTGTAGAAATCATGATTTCTATATGGTATATTGAATATATGTAAGGATTAATACAACCATGGGTATGATAAGTACGACATTGCATTTTAAGTGTTTGATTAATCTTTGTGTTATAACTTGTCGTTTGAATGCTTATTGTCTTGGCTTTTTTAATGCTACTTTTTGTATCTGATCGTTGCTGATTGTTATGTCAGAAATGCTTATCACTTATAATCGGAACGAGGGACTTCTGCAATTCCCACGACGTGAAAGTAAGAACACAATGACTGGTATAAGTGGTGATTTATTAATCCAAAACACTATGACGACGACTCTAGTCGAAAATACACTCATTTATATATTGATTGTATACCCATTTTGATTAATAATTAGGATGAAATCACATATATGAAAAATACTTAGAGTTACAACAAATCACAGTCTGAGCATAGTTCATGTCAATGGACTACAAGAATATCGCATATTATACAGAAGAAAATATCATACGAGAAAAGAAAACAAATACTACATTGAGTAATCCTTACACTGATTTAAAACGGAAGTAATATTGAACAAAACTCATCATATCACTTTGTACACACCATTGTTGAATACACTGTGCGGAATTCAAAGTAGCGTCTGAACAGACTTTTTAGGCAATCTACTCTGAGTTGTTTTCCAGACTTTTGCTTAAGCATGTCAACCAACGCCACCATTTTTATCAGAATATTCAATAAAATTTAATTTTACAACTTTTATTTCCTTTTTTTTTGTCAGTTTTTACAAATGATGTTTCAATGGGAAAAATGATTTTTTTGGGTTAATAGATTAATTTAAATTATAATTAAATTTTGAACTGTTCTATTGGAATTCAAAGTTCTATTAATTTTCAACCGTTTGCTTACAAAATTCTGTACATAATAAAAATATAATATTTGAAAATTCAAACATTTTATGAGCACAAAGATTTGATTGAATACATTGAGTTGAAGGTAAATACCTTTGTGATAATGTCTCAAACTATGAAGCTGGATGATAGAGATCTGAATTTTTATGAGGAGTATCAATTCGCACAAGATCAGTTGTATATTTGATTGATAACTAATGATCAAGAAAACGTTTACATTCAAAGTTACCTGTTGACTATTAAAATCACTTTATCTACTATATGTGACTATATAACTAGTTAATTAACTTAATAATTGTCCTAAATTTAAAGTTAAACTATTAAAAGTAATGATGTTTCATTTTATGGAATATTTCTAGACAGAATTTAAGCTCTAATTGAATGAGACCAGTTTCTATCCATTATACATCATTCTATTATACAAAAGAATACTGAAACACGTATGATAAAGCTTATTTTTTGCATAAAATCTAGATAATAATAGTGATTATCATTTGACTGAACTGCAATCAAATTCAAGCCAATAAAATTTAGTTGTTGTTCATATTTTTTTATTATACTTAAGATTTCGATAATGATATTAGAAGACGAAGATTAACAGAACTATGTGATATATTAGCGCAATACATTTCGAACAATCTGGTCACACATATACTTGTTAAAAGCATTTATATATAAAAATAAAAGGTCAACTAGACTGGAAACGGGGTAAGAGGAGATAAGGATAATGATAAGAGTAATAATAATAATAATAATAATGTGAACACAAAGCGAAACCTAATCACTCTGGATAATAACTCAATATTACCAGGGTAGGTTTAAGGTAAGAACAAACTGTTTTTGAACACATAAAGGGGGTTTGAATTTTCGTATGGCTAAGGCTTCAATAAACCTTAGTATACGCCCTTTTACACTTTTATACAGCACTACAAAAGCTGAATTTAGATCAATCTTGTGACCTGTTTCAATTATATGCTTAGCAATAGAGGATGATGGATGTTTATCCTCTGCTCTTATTGGGTCACTTGATTGTATTTGTTTCTGAAGCCATTTGGGTACATGTTCACGCACCCTAATGTTGAGATCGCTTTGTGTTCACATTATTATTATTATTACTCTTATCATTATCCTTATCTCCTCTTACCCCGTTTCCTGTCTAGTTGACCTTTTATTTTTCATATATAAACGCTATAAACAAGTATATGTGTGACCAGATTGTTCGAAATGTATTGCGCTAATATATCACATAGTTCTGTTAATCTTCGTCTTCTAATTACATTATCGAAATTTATCAAAAGGGACTAATTGTTTTAAATACTTAAGATTCCTTTTTTTCACATTATTAAGTTTCGTATCATATTTTACAAGAATCATTGAATTTTGCATGTTTTTAATTAGATAATTTTTAGAACTAACAGACTTCATGTGATCTAGGTAAAAGATTATAAATTTAACATAAATATATATATATGCCATTACAGTACTCTCCCGATGAAATTAAATACAAACATAGATTATTTACTATATAAAGACTACCATTATCTTAAATTATTTATATACAATTGAGTATATAGATATGAAACTCATCAATGAAAAAAAAACAATTACATATAAGAATTGATCTGAAATTAATGGAAATGTAAAATTGCAGTGAAAAAATGTGTACAAAATGAAACAATTGAAATCAATGTTATACCAATGTACAATAGGACGTTGGATAATTAATTAATTAAATCGAAAAAGATAATGTGTTTATGAGAATGTTTGTTTAAAAAAGGATTTCACAAAGGATATTAGACATTATCTTAAAATGGTGGAGACGATTTGTAGCTCAATTGAGTGATTTTGATTGAGTTTTGTTCTCTGAGCTGGATGTTTTGATCGTGGAGCTTTCATCGTTCTTCTGAACGACATCATCAGCACAAACTTAAGATAGAACCATCCAGGTCAGATAACAAAACTCCATCATTTGACATTATCACTGATATTATCAGTTATAACTTCTTTTTTTCAAATAATTCTATTTAGAATATGTCAGTAAGGATATATATATAATCAGTTTAAGAAAAATCGTTACCTACATATATAGTTTGACGAAAATTCTTATTCTAAGAACAAACATTTTAATGACCGATGACGTTTTAAAGAATTAATTTGTTGAAAGAGGAAGTGAACTAATTTAACCGCTCATTCATCCTGTATTAGAAAATGTCTCGTTAAGAATATTTATATTTACAACGTCAGGAGAAGAATATTTCTGATGTTAAGATGCATATATAAACAGTGGTGTTATTCTAATGTGAAATAAAAGCATATGCCTTCGGGTATATATGATATTAGAGTAATACTCTTCATTTTCTTAGACTATCACTCAGAAGTATTGAAATATCTGTCATAATTGTCAGTTCATGATATTGTACTGTGGTTGATTAAATCTATCGTGTTAAAAACAAGGATGGTTGCCTCTCTTATTACTTATATTTTGTAATAAAATAATATAGTTATCAAATGGCAACCTAAAAATAATACATATCACTAATTAACTTCTATTAAATAGCTATAGAAAATCATAGGACGGTTAATAACACTAATGTCTTAGTTGTAGTTCTAAATACATCACACTCGTTGCGATTTCAAAAGGTTTTCTATCCTAGCCCTGGTAGAGTCATGAGTACATCTTACTATCCAAAGTTAGACACTATTGTACATTATCTAAAAACTTGAACATACTCCATATATTGTCTGTGACAATAGTTTTAAGATCATATATTTTCATCATTTCTTGTCAATCATTAAAAAGAAATCGACATTAAAAAAATATCAGATGGGTTTTGTGGATATTATCGTAATTTCAATGATTAAGATCATGAGTCAGTTGAAGCTAGACCACCATGGAAAACCTCAAAACACTGGACGGCCGTTTCGTCTTGTTTTGGGACTCCTTAGCAATGCGCATCTACGACCTCGCCCCCTGCGAGATTCGAACCCAGGACCTACTGGTTTTGCGAACGAGCACTTAACCACCAGACCATGATCTTAACCATTGAAATTAAAAAATAAAACAAAACTTACACTTTAATAAATATAATAAATGTTCTTTTTTTTTCTTTTCCTTTTCTCATATTTTCTTATTTAGTTCCATGTGAAATCAATATTATTAAACAATTAAAATCTTGTTTTATTATTCAACCATCATTAATGAATTTAAAACATAAAATTCATTTAGCCACCTTATCAACATATATACATTCATGGATTAATCCAAATCAATTAATATTATATGTTTATCTTATGAATTCAAACCATCAAATCTATGAACATTTTTATATTCATTTAAATAATAAATTAATAAAAACAAATATAGAATATTTAAATATTAAATCAACTCATCGTCAAGTGATATGGGATATTAGTTTAATGATTAAACAATTACAATATTCTAAATATGATTTAATTGATTCAATAATAATGACATTAATTAATAGAAATGATATCAATCATAATATAGATGATATTGATTTGAATTATATTGATTTATCAAATGAATTTCTATGGAAATCAATGATAATCAATAAAAATGATACAATCAATAATATACCATTGAATAATCAATATGAAATAGAACAAAATTTGAATGAAAATAATAATAATAATAATCTTAATTTTATAAATGATCATGATTATGATCTTAATTTTACAAATGAGAATAATAATAATGATGATGATATAAATGAACATAATGATCCAATTAAGAAATTCAATAATCAATACGAATCTATATTGATTAAAAGAAATATAATAAAATCTAATAATAATAATAATAATAATATTGATAATATATTAAGTGATAATACACAAATTATATTAGAAATGAAAACATTAAGCATTATACAATTAGAAAATCAATATTTATTAAAAAAACGTTTAATACAACGATCATTTTTAATTGAATCTACTAAATCATCAATACAACATATAACACAATCATGTCCAAGTTTTTTAGATAAAAATAAATATGAAACAAAATGTTGTTTATTTCGTTATACATTAAATAAAATGCAAATGGATCAAAATGATAAATTAAGATTTATTATATTTCCACATCATTTACCAATAAATATGTGTCATGGTAGATGTATTGGTAAGTTATTTATTATTTTCATTATTATTATATAAGATAATAATAAATTAACTTTATACTTAATGAACATGTTGTTTCAACAATTGAGATCATGAGTCGATTGAATCTAGACTATCATGGAAAACCTGGGAGCAGTGGATGATCGTTTCTTTCTGTTATAGGTCCTGTGTTCGAATCGCGCAAGGCGGGGTCATGGATGCACACTGCTCAGGAGTCCCATAACAGAACGAAACAGACGTTCAGTGATTCCAGGTTTTCCATGGTGGTCTACCTTCAATTGACTCATGATCTCAACTGTTGAAATTACTACAATCTTCACAAAACCCCTTCTGATACGAATATGTTGTTTATTTATTAAATTAGAACAACATATATAAGCGAATAATTGTTTTAATTAGATCGTCATCAGGCTTTACTCTAATATACATGAATATTTATACGAAAATTTTAAACGAAAGTAATCAGCAGAAGATTCTACGCAGCTAATCTTGCGTTGACTCTCTCTTGTCGACCGGAGATGTCTACGCAAACGAAGGATAAGTTATCTGAGTTAGCCTCCTCAATATGCATTTACAAATTCAGCCGCTCCTGTGAAGATAGCTATATCGGGCTTACTACCAGGCAACTTAACCAACGAATGAGTGAAAATCTACCAGCTTGATTTATAAAGGGCCAAAAAAAACAATTCGCAGTTCTATCTTGGCACATTTTATTGATAGCGGTCATGCTGTAAATAAACCGAAATCATTCCGAGTGATCTATCGTATACCCCCATCATTTCCCAACGGAGTTCATTCCCGCCTCCTACTTATAACTGAAGCCATAGGAATTCGTACATATAACCCCAATTTATGCGTACGAAAGAAATTCGTAACCCCCCTATTCCTTCATGGCCAGTTACAACTTAACTAACAATCTTTTTTTTAATTATTATTATTTATTTATTTTATTCTATTTTTGTTATCATTAACCTTATTTTCACATCCATTAATAGGTTGCAATTTTCCGCCTCTTTCCGCTTGTATTCTTCACTATCTAATTATTTACACATCTATTATTACGTAATGATTCTAATGTTTTGTAATGACTATTTTAAGTCTATTTACCCACATTTGACCTTCTATTTCCAACGTTTAACTATTGATAAGACTTTTTTAAATCGTATTTTATTATTCTTACTACTATCAGTACACCTGTGTTCCTACGATCAACTTATATTTTTGCTTATCATGTGTGGTGACTTATTCTATTTCATTGTGATTATTGACCCAAATTACCTTGATTGGTTTAACATTTTCGTATAAACATTCATGTATATTAGAGTAAAGCTTGATGACGATCTAATTGAAAACAATTGTTCGTTTATATGTGTTGTTCTAATTTTCACAATAGGAATCTTTAATATTTATTAAATGACGAGAATCGATGAATATAAAAGGTATTTCTATATATTACAAACATATTAAACGTTTCTCAATCTGCCGAGAGTAAAACGAAACTATAGTCTCAGATAACATTGAAACTTAAAATTTTATCTGATTATTAAAAAAAAATTTATTTAAACATTAGACAATTTGAATTCATTTCGTATTGTCTACTTGAATCTTCCCATTAATATTTAGAACTGCAATTGATCAGTTTCTTATTGGCATATCAATAGGAGGATTCAATTAAATAATACTAAGTGAATTTAAAACTTCATCCCATTGCACAATCAAATGGTTATCAGGACTCAGTAGTTAAATGGATATCGTGATGGTGTTTGAGGTGAACAGTACTGGGTTCAATTCCTATAGTGATCACCAACTATGAGATGTAGGTACGTCAAGTTGATGAGTCCCAAATAGGACGAAACACGAGTCCTGTATTCTATTGCTAGCTATTATCCATTTTTGCTTATATTGAACAACTTGATTTACCAATATTAGTTATCATGATTACTCTCTATCAAATCATTTGATCCACATTATAATTTCCAGTTATCAATATAGAATGATCTTATATTGTATCTGACTTCTAATCAATAAATCATTAAATATTCATTATTTTGTAATTATATTCTCAGTTTTATAAATAAAGAAACTGATTCAATTGGTTTTAATCTATTTATCGATATAAGTCTTTCAGTATTATTTCCCAATTATTGATTATCAATAAAAATTGATTTTTAAAAAAAGAAATGACCATGTAAGATAATATAACTGATTGGTACTTTACTATTTTCCTATTTTAGAATTATGACTGTACTTGTTTATTAGTAAAATAGTGAGGTATAGTAAAATATTGAATGAAATGATATGCAATTTTTCATCTATATACAAATAATCTGTTTAAAATGTTGAAATGATATTACATTCTTGTATACACCTATTTATGTCATCAGACTACTTTCAATGTCTTTTAGTTATTACACAAGTGAAAGACACATTGAAGAATACAAATTATAATGCGAACAATAAAAAATAAATTGGGCGAGGACTATAAAGAATGGACGAACCAGTCAGATTTAGAATAACAGATGTTTGAAATTTGGCACGGAATTCATCCAGCCATTTGACTAAATAGTAGCTTGGGATATTAGGCAATGTCAATTCGTGGTGAAAAACCGTAAATCTAATTCTTAACCCTAACCGCCAACTGTGGATCGCAATCTTTATTCTTCAAACTGTTTTATAACACTCATTTAGCAATAGTAAGTAGGTAGAGACTCTCAAGATCACTTTAGCGTCGCTCAAAAGTCCCAAAAAAGATTTTAATAATTTCTTTTTACAACGGATAGTGATTTGTACAAATTAGAATTTGGTCACCAGTCTCAGTGAATTAAAATGGTGTCAGTTTTTTCCGTTTAGTTTAGTTATTGAAACAAGCAATTTATACAAAAACTATCAAAAGTATATTGCTAAATTTTGCCCTTAAATGCCCTAGTACAGCCGAGGGTGAAGAGAATCCGCTCTCCCTCTCGAGATGTTCTCACATGGCCATGTGCATACAACCGCTGCCAGGAAAGTCCTACTCACTGCCTTCTCGTGGCATTACTGTTGTTCACGAAATTCAGAGGACAAAAATCGAATGTCCAGCGCTCTAACCGGGTTGGCAGACACGGAGGGTTCACCTAGGGGAATTGTAAAACCCTGAATCCAAACCAGTGGCGCACATAGACACCAGGATCCTGATGGAACAAATGGCGTACGAACCAATCATTGGTCATCGTCTACCATGGGACTGCATTTCCTGACGTCGCTCCACTGCCTTACGGATCAGACCTTTAAGTTGAAGGCTCAGGTTGTGGCCTCCTAAGAAAACCACTTGCTTCGGTCTGGGCACCCGGATAGTATACCAGCCCTCACACAAATCGAGTGATTTATGTGTCGCATATGTTTTCGAAACCCCTTTGTACCAATATTTATGTGTTCAAATAAATAAATAATTTTTGTATATTCTGTGCTAAAAATACACGATTAAGTTTGTAGAAGATAGAAGACTCAGATAAATATTATTTTATCTTCTATTTGTCAATTACTTTCTAATAAAAAGATGACCAGTTCGAAAGACAGTTAACAGTTTTAATCCACGAAAAATAGACTTGACATTGAATATATTAAAAAAAAAAGTTAGCATATAATAAAATCAATGGTTGTCATTCATTGTTACCTTGACCTTGGTAATTAAAAATTTATGGATTTATACTATTTTTAGTTGTAAGGGTATTTTGTAGACTGAGTATCTAGTACTCAATGCTTGTTGGGTGTTAATTGTTTTGACTGTTGATTGAAATGTTCGAAATTGTTTCATATATTTAGTAGTGGTTTTATGTGAAATCACTGATATATACATCTCTTTATGTTCAATAGGATAGCTGAATGTAACTGAAATAAGATGATTACTACGTACTCCATATAATAATTCTATTAAGGTTTTGCCTATTTGCAGTTCAAAACATTGGCTTTCAGACTTGATTTAAAAATATCGTTTCGATGGTCTACAAGTTATGTATACATTAAATTGTTGAAACATGGTAACTACATTTTTCTAAAATGGTTATTATCTATTCTATGTGACAAGTTAGCTGGAAGAAACGTTGGAATTATTTAAATTTCAATCACTGAGATTAGTTCATATATAATTTTCACATATAATGACTTCTCTATACTCGGCGCCCAATTTCTGTCAAACTATTCGTTCTAATCTTGACGAATATTCGTATAGGTTATTATCTATTCCTAACGTTTTCGAACAGCTGCTAGAAACGAAATTCAGGACTTTCATTTTGTCCTGCTGTGAACTCAACATCTACAAGTAACTGAATATTCAAAATCGCACTCAAACCCACTATGTAAACTTTTCAAAGGCGAAAGCGTGATCTACCAACCTATTGAGTTACAATAAACTTCAATGTTTTCACTAGTTACGATACTTATTTATAGTAGCAGTAGGGGTTTTTGTTTTCTGGTTGAATTTTATCAACCATTGCAGATAACATGCACAAAAGAGTGGATGGTTCGATTTGATCCACGGTTATAAGTTCTATTTCATTAGTTGTATTCAGCAAAATTGATGTGTTTCTCATTAATTAACGTCAGCAACAGCAAAATACAGATCCTTACGAATCATAACGGGTTATCATGTAAATTATTCCACTTAACTTTACATGATCATATCGATATTAAACGTAGCATTATGGACTATCATTTAATGATAAGATATTTGAAACGGACATCTATTTTTTTCATTTGGTTTACAGGACTTTACATGCCGACTGATAATGCTCACAGCATTCTAATGAATCGTTATTTTTCTGGACTGGGTTCTGTGGAACGAGAAGCTATCTATAATTCAATGCCATGTTGTGCTGCCAATGAAACAATACCATTTACAATACTTTATAAAGATCATAAAGATCAACTGGTCACGGAAACTTTGCCTAAGGCTGTAAAAACAAATTGTGCATGCAGTTGAATCATATTAATACACAAATATGCACCGAAATAAAACACAAATTATATACATACTACTGAAAATTTAGTAGTAGGCAATCAATTGTTTTAAAAATAAAATAAAGCAATATTGTTAAATTTCTAACTAATTTCTTTTTATTGTTTGGCATCTTTCATATTGTTTATCTCCATATTTCAACGGTGTTGTATAAAAACTGAGATAAGTCTACACAGCGCATTTTTGCGGGAAGGTAAAAACGAGTGATATTTTGTAATTCGTTTTAGAAAAGTAGGCATTCCCGACCACTTATTTGGTAAGACGCTAATAATGTTAATAGCTTTTTATCGCAACTCTACACCAACATATTTGTGTTATAAGAATATTACAACATCAGTTAAATGATGGTCATTAGTAATAATATCGAGAATGCAAATATGGTTATAAAAGTAACACTGACTAGTTAAAAGTTCATTATTAATATACTCTTCTTTAGCAAGATGGTTTTCTAAATGATGGGGTTACTGAACTTATACCAAACCGTTCTCCCTCACCGGGGCTCCGGAACGGCAGTTATCCTAACAAAGCTACTGGCGGAAACTTGTAGAACGACACCAACCATCATGAAACCATACATTTATGCCCAAACAATTGTCTACGCAACATACTCAGTGTCCGTTGTTGGCCGGATGTAATCAGCAACAGCCTACTGTGGGAGAGAGCAAACCAGCTTCCATCTGAAGAAATGAGAAAAACACGTTGAAAGTGGATTGGACATACATTACGGAAATCACCAAACTGCATCATGAGGTAAGCAGTAAGTTGGAATGGGGAAGGGAAATGAGAAAGAGGAAGGTCAAAGAACATACAACATCAGGAATGGGAAGCAGACATGAAAAGAATGAATAGCAAATGTAAAGAAGTGGAAAAGATTGTGCAAGACGCGATTGGATGGAGAGTGCTGGCGGCCGGTCTATTTTCCTCTACGAGGGGTAACAAGCGTAAGTTTTTAACATACGTATATTAAACTGTTCAAATAATTTATTTTCATCAAGATTATGGATATGAGTTGGAAGCTTTTCCTATCAAAAAAAAACAAAACAACAGTCAATATGTTCCGCTGTTTCGAAAATAAAATCTACTTGCTATAAAACTACGAACGTTAATATTATTAATCATTCTGTACCGCATTCTACAATTAACAACAAACGGAAAAATATATTATAATGGTAGCTTTCAATAGATGAATTTCAATAAGAATTGTAAATTCATTGTAAAAATCATTTTTAAGGATATTCGGATGGTGATTTAAATGACTGAAATTTGTAAAATCACATAGTAATTGTTTCTATTATCTAATAAACAGAGTTACGTAATAACTAAATAGAATTTGAATATTATCAGAAGGGGTTTGTGGAGATTTTTAGAAATTTTCACAGATTGAAATCATGAGTCAGTTGAAGCTAGACCACCATTGAAAACCTGGAAGCACTGGACGGCCGTTTCGTCCTAGTATGGGACTCCCCAGCAGTGCGCACCCACGATCCCGCACCACGCGGGGCTCGAACCCAGGACCTACTGGCTTCGCGCGCGAGCACTTAACCATTAGACCACTGAGCCGGCATCCAACGGTGTTAATGTCTAACTTTAACCAATCCACGAAGTTGCGCCACCATATACCATTGTATTCAGTGAGCTGATATCTCACAACAGACCTGGTTGTACTCCAAGAGATACTCCTGGAGTTCTAGTGGGAAGCCGTTACCAGTGGAGTACAACCAGGTCTGTTGTGAGATATCAGCTCACTGAATACAATGGTATATGGTGGCGCAACTTCGTGGATTGGTTAAAGTTAGACATTAACACCGTTGGATGCCGGCTCAGTGGTCTAATGGTTAAGTGCTCGCGCGCGAAGCCAGTAGGTCCTGGGTTCGAGCCCCGCGTGGTGCGGGATCGTGGATGCGCACTGCTGAGGAGTCCCATACTAGGACGAAACGGCCGTCCAGTGCTTCCAGGTTTTCAATGGTGGTCTAGCTTCAACTGACTCATGATTTCAATCTGTGAGAATTTGAATAGTTAACATAATATAGGAGGTTCAGTTGGCGGAAATGTGTGAATAAAAAGTTGGTTTAAGAATTAGGTAATGGGGGAGGAATATAACACAAAATAAATATTTTAAAATAAATAAATGAATAAAATAACCCAAATAACAAAAAAAAATGGATTACCAGTGTAATAATAAGTTTATTAATGTCTCTTTTGAATACATAAATCCGGTTTAAGTTTTTTTTATAGCAATCGCTTCAGTGAAACGGAGAGTAGTCGTACTTCTTTGTCTGTTGATAATTTTGAAAGCGTGCGAAATGTCGATGGTATGTCCGGTGTCAAGTAAATGCCGAGCTATTGCACTGTTAAGAGCCTTGGTACCTCGCAGCTTCAAGTTCTTTGGAACATGCTCAGAAATGCGAACATGCACTCTTCTCTCAGTTCTTCCAATGTACGTGGTCTGGCATGTACATGTGAACTGGTAAATGCAGTTGGAACTACTGTGAAAGGAGGACTTGTCGAATTTAGTTGGTTTAAGTGAGCAGTTCGTTTTCCATACTGTCGTTAGTTTTGCTGTTGGGTAGGCCACTTTCAAAGCGGAATTTAGTCTGCGATTAATTAATCTAGCAATTTCATCTCCTTTGAAACGTAAATATAAGAAGCAAGTTTTCTTTTCTGCTCTACCGTACTTTGCCCGAGGATTGGTTTTTGCATATTTGTGGATGAATTTCAACGGGCGTTTTCACGTAGAACATTGGTGGTGAGAGTAATCTCGTCATCAAGGCATTTCTTTGAACAAATTTTATGAGTGAGGTCAAAAGGGGTTCGTACAATGCCCTTTTTGTAACTCATTGGACAGAAATTATAGTAATTGAGATATAGTCCACTCCAAGCATTTTTGTGATGAATGTGTCCGTGTGATGTGCCATCATATGTTCGTTTGATCCCAATATTAAGGAAATGGAATTTGCCTTCAACTTCCTGTTCCATAGTAAATTCTATATCTTTGTGTGGTTTATTAAACAGATCGAGTGGTCTAATTGCGTGTTCGTGATTGTTACAGACGAGGAATGTGTCATCGATATATTTACAGTAGAGTGTAGTACTATCGATTACGTGCTTAAGCTTTTTTAGTTCCAGGTTTCCCATAAATATATCGGCAAGACTTGGGCCCAAAGGGCTACCCATGGCAACCCCATCAATTTGCCGGTAGAAGACATTATTGAATTGAAATTGTATGTTTTTGGTACACAAAAAAGGATCTGTTTAAAATCATGGATTGGTAGAGGTAGAAGTTCCGGATATTCACATATGATCTCTACCGTTTCTTCCAAGGGGATGTTTGTGAAGAGCGATGAAACGTGAAATGAAACCATAAATTTGTCAGAAGCATTTAGGTTGTCGAGTTTTTGTGCAAATTCAAAACTGTCTTTTAGACTATAGGGTGCTAGTTTCTTTCGGATTGGTTCTAAGCACTTTGTCAGCCAGCGGGCGAGTTTATGGGAGGGCGAATTAGTCATGGATAATATTGGTCTTATCGGGATGTTGGGCTTGTGAGTTTTGGGTAGGCCGTATAAGTATAGTAATTGGGATTCTTTAGGTTTACGTTCATTGTATGTATGATTATCTATTAGATTTTTCTTCAGGAGTTCTCTCAATTTTTTTAAAAAGACGCTTCTTGGTCGTCTCTGTTAAGTTTTTCTGGGTATTATCGATGATAAATCTAGTGGGATCATTTAAAGTAGATATTATTTTGCTAATGTATTCATCTCTGTTAAGAGCGACTACATCGGAACCCTTATCTGGACGAAGTAGCAATATCGTTTCATCTTTCACAAATTTTCTTAATGCTAGTTGGTGATCTTTTGTTAACACCTTAGATTGTGGGGTTGGTGTCGTTACGTACTGGTTTGTAATATCAACTAATTTCAATTTCAACCAACTATGTTTTTCATCGTTAATGGGTTTAGGTTCTGACAATTGTTGATATAAATACTCAAACTGAGTTTCAGTGTCTATTCTGTTACATTTTTTCGGAATATGAATTTAAATCCAAGGGAGAGTGCCTCAGTTTCAATTCGAGTTAGTTTTTTATTGAATAAACTCTGTACGTATTTTTCTGGATTCGTAGAAAAGGCGTTATGTTTTTATTCTTTCACAAGTGTTTTGGTTAATGTCTTTAAGAGTTTATGAGCTTATGTTCAGGCTATTTGAATAATCTCGAGCAAATCCATAATTCTACTAAGAGATTGAGCCTGCATTAAATACTCAGTTAGTGGGATACTATTTATTGGAGTCAGTTATAGAAGAAATTAACCTCTACAAGATTACAATCACATTATTTATGTCAATAAATTTTCTCATATATACTTGAGAGAAAACAAAATACCTTGTTAAATGTTGAAGATCAATGATTTAACCTATTTTCTACAGATATTTTTATTTTAAAAAGAAAACCAATCATGGTTTATTTCTATGGTATTTAAAACAAAACACTGTTTTGGCTGTGTTTTTTTTTGTATATCAGATTAATTAATACTGATGTAATATAGAAAGAATAGACTCAGGATATTTCTATATACTTTAATACAATAAGAACACTTAATCATCAATACTAATGAATCTTATATTGTAATAATTAGTAAATATGACTAGTCATTAGATATGATATAAGTTATTATAATACTAAGGTGAAAATTGATCTCTTTTCTATAGTTTATAAAGAAAGTAGTACTGTCTAAATTTGTGTCTATAAGATGATTAATTGAAGAAATCTTTAGTATCTAGACATCTTACAGATGATTCTTTGTTGAAGGTCATACGAATGAGTATCACTTGAGAAATATAAACTAGTTCAAATATTTTAGCTGACGTACTTGCTAAAAATAGCTTAAAGTTTAAGTATAATATATTAATACAATTCATTATACAAGTTTTATTCAATGTGTATTAGATAAATTAGTCAATTAGATCAATTTACCGTTTGAAGCAAAACTTCCTAAACACTTTAGAAGCATATACTAAGTTTATATTAATAAATTTATTTCGATCATGTTCACTTTGAATACAGTTTAATGTGTAAATAATCATTATTTGATCATCAGATCAATTAATAGTTAACCTACTCTGAATTCGTTATGAATTATTAACATTCGGAAGCTAATTATTTAAATATATACTGAGTAGCTATAAGCAATAAGAAGGGAAATCTAGACCTAGGTTTATTACTATTTACCACTCTTCACTAAGGTATTTCTGGAGGCTTAAGGAATCTAGCGCTAAACTTGTTCCCAAGGTTTTCTACTCAATATCTTCAAGCGCTTAGCATTAAAACAGTGAACAGTATGTGAAGTCACTTAGATTAGTGATCACAATCCAAAATAGTAGATAGAGTTCAATCAACATTAAAGACTAGAAAAACATAACACCGATCACTTATTGCTTAGTGATCATTTTTTAGGTTTATGTAATACAGTTGAAAATTTTAAGATATGACGTTATTTAGATATGTTGTGTTGACAAAGATAACACATGTAAATACAATTAACTTGAAGTTTATAATACATGACCTTCCATACTTATTAACTTACGCCTGTTACTCCCAATGGAGCATAGGCCGTCGACAAGCATTCTCCAACCCACTCTGTCCTGGGCCTTCTTTTTTAATTCCATCCAATTCTTGTTCATTTTTCTCATGTCTATCTCCATTTCCCGGCGTACTGTGTTCTTTGGTCTTCCTCTTTTCCTTTGACCTTGAAAATTCCATGTGAGGGCTTGTCTTGTGATACAGTTGGGTGCTTTCCCCTATATGTGTCCTATCCACTTCCAGCGCTTCTTCCTGATTTCTTCTCCATGACCGTTCATAGCAAATGTTTGATTTAAAAGATATTTGTGACAATGAATGACACCTTAGCTTACTGATAATTTTGAAACTTTAAAAAAAATTGAATTAATACTTAAAAGAGATTTTGTGATTTGTTTGATAAAGTTAACTTGCATTTGATGAAATGTTTCATGGAATAAATTAGGTCATTTCGTACTCCATCTAATTGTTTTATGTAAGAAAGATAACTAAATTGTATTAGATTCAATAGCTATTTCTTTGATTAGTAACTATCAGTATAATTAAGGAGGATTTGAAAATGATATTGAAATAAAAACCCTACTACAGTAATCTTTGTTGATGAAATAATTAAAATTCAGTGATTCAACTATCATACATAATACATAAATTAATTTAATACAGTAAAAAATGCTTTGAATATTCTAATGGTTCAACTGTTGTTTCTTACAAATGGTTCTCTTCAGTAGGTTTAATTCAAAATGTACTTTTATTATTAATCTTACACATTTTCATTACATTGTAAGGGGAGGAATTTAGTGGACATAAAACAAAATTATCATAAATATCTCTGTATTGTCGCTTAATTTTTATGCAAAGTTAGATAGTGGATAGTTGGATAGTAATGGAATCTAGAACACCAAATGAACTGAATCTTTAAATCGTGAACAACTGAGTCTTTAATGATCCAAAACGTACTTCTCAAAAATTTCAAGTATAATTCGCATTTTAAATAAAAAATTAACTAATTAACTCTTATATACCTAAAGTAGAAGTAAAAAATTTTGATGGAGTTTTGTTCTTTGAGCTGGATGGTTTGGTCGTGTCATGGAGAAAATACAGTTGCTCTTGAGTGAAAGCCTGCTTTTTGGCGAAATTCTCCCATTTTAGAACAACGAGAAGCGTATTACGCCCACATGATTTTGAGATGGTGGAGAAGATTTGTAGTTCAGAGAACAAAACTACATCAAAATCATCCACCTGAGCTAAAAATCTTCACCATCTTAGAAGTTACGAAGCTAAATGAATTCATAGTATACTTCTTTTAACTTTGTTTAACTAATATTTCATTTTAAAACAAATGCATTTTGAATTAATTATAGCTAAATGTTCTATTAGTGCTAGGGTTGAAGCTATCACGAGTTCACTTAATCTGCGAACGAGAAACAAGACTTGGTGACCAAAGACCAGTAAGCTAACTATTGACGCGTCCCAGCCCCGCTAACTAGAGGGAGAAGTCCAAGCTTGGAATGGGGAAGTATATTCTACAAACAGCCAGAAACGAGCAATAACAACAAACACAATTCAAAACGTATATATACAGTACAAAACCGTCCTTGGGGAGAGTTACCAAATAGCATATTAAAAGTCGCAATGGGCCAAAAGCATTTAAGATATTTCCCAGTGGGAAATACGACATTAAGGTGGCAAGAGAAATTCAAATTTTCTAAATAAAAATACAAAATTAGGTCCTTTCCCAAGTGAGTTCTGGGGATCTAACGTCCCCAACAATTAGTTAAAAATAATGTAACTTTCTCCTATTATTTAAATAAATGATAATCTTATTAAAGAAAAGGAAAAATTTGTGGTTTTATACGTGATAACTTCTTTTGTTATTAATAAATATAGCGAAAATTTCGTTTTATTTATAACATTAGTTAAAGAGTAATTTTTATGAAATTCTTTAATAGGCTAATAAGAACATGTTTTCATTTTTATGAATTTCGTTGTGATCATCATTCGATATTCATGTATTTACAATTTCATTGATCCATAGGTAATGATTAACACTATGTGTGTCAGGTATTTTTTAGTGTAAATCGAATTCTACCGATCAAGTTTCAATGTGGCCACTAGTTTGGGTGACTGGACATCTCGTACTCTATGTTGAGATCAGACTGTGGTTGAAGGTAGTCAATCGAAGACTCTGTACTCAGGTTTCGTGCTGTTTGGTACTCGTCAGTAAAGTGTACCTGTAATCTTGAGAGAACTGATGCTCCCTTAAGGATTCAGTCCCCTGTCACCAAGTTTCACAGTCAGAAAAGTTACCAATGAGTTGCCCGGAAAGCTTAGGATCACACGTACACCTTGCTGACGAGTGCCAAATAGAACGAAACCTGAGTCTAGGGCTTCCAGTTGACCACCCTCAACCACTGTTTCATCTCAGCTATCCATATTATTTGTTAAGAAATGGATAATGTGTTCAGTAATTTACGATTGAATTTGTTATGAAATATTTTCAGTTTTATTCAACTATCATATATACGTTCATCTTATTACAGAAATAATAAAATGGTAAATACATAACTTTAAAAATATGTAAACAGTTTGTCAGTTTCAGCCAGGAAGATAATGGATAGTATTTAAAATCTATATGTTCATAAGCTGTTCTAAAAATGTAGATGGAAAAAGAAATAACTGAAGCCAATTATCTAAGGGGAGCTTGAAATTGTAGAACAATGAGAAATAAATCGATTATTATGTTTTAATCAGAGTTATAAACAAAGATGGATAGTGACTAGCAGTGGACAAAACGTGTGTTCTGGGTTCCACTCTTAGCCACTATCCATCTCTGCCTATAATGCTTGTGACGTAAACCAATATCGAGGCAATCCGCACAGGATACACATGTCAATAAGAGACTGATCAGTTGCAGTCCCAAACATTAATGGTAAGATTCAAACAACTAATGCAAAAATGAATTAATCAGAGTTGTTAGAACAGTTCATAAACTGAATAGTGAAACAAATACCCATTTCTATGACACCATATCTCATACTTACACATTAACAAAGTTATCCATATTTACAACTAATCACTACCCAAAAATATGTTCTCAACCAAAACACACGAATAGTTTGCATCAGTAAAGATTTGAACTATATTGTGATAAATAATCAGGACTAAATTTTCATCAAAGTATTCTGTCCCAACATATTGATAGCAATCTGAACTCAGTTATTCAATGCATAATTCTATAGCGTTTAAAGGGAAAGATATTGGTTTTTAATTTGAATGTAAACATCAACATTAGAATACAGATATATTTGGCTGACGAGCCTCATGTAGAACGCAATAAACTTCTTGAATTTCATGAATAGCCATAATTCATCTATTTTATAAAATACAATCAGTTAATGAATTAACCTTTTCAACATTGACTGAAACTTCTAGTGTTCTTTTCATTGTTTTCATTTCATTTCATTTATATTTCTTAATGAATAACATTTCACAGTATAATATGTTTACATTATTGAATGTAACATATAGTTTGCTTAATGTGTTAATGAAATTTTCTCTTTTCCAAAAAATGTACTTTGCTTGTGTTAATGGATATTTTAATTTTGTAAAATTCAAAATTATATTCACTTCATTAATATTTAGTTGTATTTTCTTTTTCAAGTCTATAATGAAAAAAGTTGAATTTTCTGATGTTTCGTGACTCAATATAAGCTACTTCTTCAGAGAATAAATAAACAAATTAAATTAATCCAAGTTTATAAAGTAGAAAGGAACAAAGTAAAAGTATTTAGTACGATTAATCAATAAACATGTCTGACGAAATCATTCTGGTCCAGGTGATTTATGTAAAATATGTTTGTTTATTTGTGTGTGTATGTGTATGTGTTAATGGATGAAATATATGACAATCGTAGTGTGAAAGGATAGAGTTGAATTTGTATGTGCGATAATAGTGTGAGATGAGAATGGGATCATACATGACAGCTGAGATAAATGGTCGAAATCGGATGAGTATTAAAGCCTTTTTTCCTATTATGGGTAATAGAATCTAATAATATATGGAAGCTTCAGTTACTCACCTTGCTTTATGATTGGAAAAAACGTTTTGTATTATTTTGATATTTTTAATATTAATGTTAGGGTGATCTAGAAAACTCGAAAAAGTCGAAAAATTCTCCGAAAACGCTGAGAAGCATCTTATCCAGTCAGCATCAAATAAACGTTTTGCCAGAAACATCTAGAAAGTGAAACGTCACATATCGAGCTTCTGATTGGATAATATCCTATACTGCTACTCTGTTTAGTAGCGTTCCAGAAGTTTCCGGAAGCCCAAGGCCATCTAAAATACTATAATTCAACTCGATTTTCTGTAAAGGAACGAACCTTGGACTAAAACGTTTCTTCCATATTTCGCATCTTTTCTCCCGTGTCCAAGTCATACAATTTATCTTATCTGTCTCTGAACTCCACTCAACTGTTACACCCCCCATCCTTAATGTTTCCTTGATTCTAACACCTGATGACCTCTGACCTGTTCTTGCTTATATATATAGTCATCATTACCATACTATTTCTTATCTCTTTGTAGAATTCTAATACATATTTAGTTGTAAGCAGCTGACTAGAAACCACGAAATATAATGAATTCATATTATTCTGCACCAACATTTGTTCTCGCTTTACTGAAATTCAAAAAGGGAACTAACTGCATGAAATTATCTATTTTTATTTGTTTCAATACATCAATATGTCTATCAATCGTATAATCTATTCACCTGCGTTTCTGAAAAGTGTACAACCTTTCGTTGTGCAAATCGTAAAAGGCCCAATCAGAGATATTGTGGTTGCTGACAATATGCAACGAAAACAATATACATTATTTAGATGTCGATTGACTGGACCGCTAACTTCTAACTGACAATCACTCAATATTTATTATCAGTATTGACCAAAAAGTAAGAAACGAAAACTTGATGAAATACTTTATGCTGTGAATTCTATATTGTACCAAAAATATAATATGGAATAAAGCTAATAATAATAATGATAACAAATATTGTATTAAATGAATATGTCGTATATTTTCTTGTATATTCTATTTATTCATCTAGAATTCTAAGTAGTCAGGAATGGATTTAAATCTGTTAATAGTCAAGTTATTCACATATAAAGTGTCTAATAATAACACAAACATACCATTATGTCTTTTCATTTCCAGCCAAACAATTTACCTAGTTGATCGTAATAAATAATTACAATTTTAGGTTAAATCATGGATACATATATGATAGTCTATTATGAAATAAACATAACTGAATAATTTGATTGATTTATACTACTGATATCCAAAGCATTTCTAGTAGTAAATATCTTGCAATATTTTTTAATTTATTCAAATATAAGCAGAATATTATTAAAGGAAATGCAAGTTAATATTAGCAATTGAACATATTCAGTGAGCTAGTGAACTTAATTTACATAACTAATCTATGATAAACAAGAACTAAAGAGGGAGTAGGTGAGAGAAATTACAGTGCACTAAAATTTACATAACTTACCATTTCGTGAAACAATCTGGCAACATAATAATTCATACTAATTAATGAAAGGCCAAAATATTTTGTTTTTTTCTTCTGGTATAAAAATTACATTGCACTGTATTTTTGTTTCTATGCGTATGTACGTGTGTCTACCATTACGAGTTGATTTATTTCACTAAAATTGACTGTATTTCAACATGCATTTTCGAAGTTTTTTTCATTTAATATCCTGTATCGTCAGCATTTTTCTTTTTTTCCTGAAAAGATGTGACTATGAATAATAAAAACAATGATAATGAATCGACCATATATTTTGTCCCTAGTGAATAATATACATTTTAAAAACAAGATCGATTCAAGTGCTTCTGTAGTCACAAATGACATAACTATCAAAACTATCTTGTTAAAACTATTAATTTTGATTTTTTGTTTGAATTAATGTTAATTCATTAGTATTATGATATATTTTTAGTCACCTAATTTGATTGACTATAGTGTGATAAGGTAAATAGAATGTTTCGAATTGAATTCAATAAAAATAGTTTGATTTTCATAAACAACCTATCATTTTTTTAGGAATACCGAAATAGACTTATTCAAGTGAAGAAACTAGGTGCTCATTAGTTTACATGGATGTATATTGTAATGGAAATCAGATATTTCTAGTAAGTAAAGATAGACATATTAGTTTAAAATTCCAAAATGGATGACATTCGATCAATCAGATTACACAATACGACATCTAAATAATGTATATTGTTTTCGTTGAATATTGTCAGCAACCAAAATATGTCTGATTGGACCTTTTGTAACCTGTTTAACGAAAGGTTGTACACTTTTTTTAGAAACGTACCTGAATAGGTTATGGGATTGTTAGAGTTAATGATGTATTGAAACAAATAAAATGGATAAATTGTTGAAATATCTAGATAGCAGGAACAAGTAGCTCAGATGTTCAAGCAGGCCGCATACATATAAACAATTTTTTGTAACTAATTCACTGAAAATTGATAGAGTATAATACTTTTAAGAAATTAAAAGAATGTTATAAACTCTTTTTACACTATTATCTATTACTAATATGTGGTAATTAAATGCTTTTAATGCTTGAACTTCAGTTTTGTATGTTATATGATTGATGTCAACTACCTAAAAAAAAATGAATATTTGTATATTAAGTGTTTCGTTGGCATTCATTGATAAGATACATAGGATTGTATGATATTTCATTGTTTATATTTAATCTGTTGAATAGTATGTTCAAATACAGTACTACTGCCATATTATTACTGTTATTTATTTTTATTAATGACTGATTCACACATGGGTACTAGCCATCGGATGATGATTAATGTAGTGCAGTTGATTATGGATATGTTCGCTGCTATGTTTGACGAGATTAAGAGTTCACCTAATCTGCGAACGGAACGAAAGCTCAGTGACACAATGACTAATATGTTAGCTATTCCGATGCGTTCTAGCCCCGCTAACTAGAGAGAGACGTTCAGACTACGAAGAGGGAAGTGCATCTCACAAGCAGACAGGAGCACAAACAAAAACAACGAGCACAAATCAAGTGTATATATACACCGTAAAAATGTACTTGGAGAACGTTACAAAATAGCATATTAAAAGAGACCGTAAACCAATAGGTTTGATGGTCCTCCCAAGCGGGAAATACGACCCGGAAGTGATAATGGGTGCTTTTGACGCGGAAACAAGCAATTCAAGTTTTTAAAATAGAATTTCAAAAACAAGGTATTTACCAAGTGAGTTCTGGAGATCTAACATTCCCCAACATTCGCTGTTTTAAGTTGCAAAAAATTTCATTAAACCGTTTTCAGCCTATCTTTCTAGTACGTTTTAACGAAAACGAAGTCGATGTCAATTTATCTTCAATATTATGATCTAAATTAAATGATCTGTAATTTTATGTCAATAGAGTTAATGGATGTAACATATTTATTAAATTGTTACCAACACTTGAAATACTATCGATTTATTATTTATGTCCATCCTATTAATGTCATGATTTGTTCGGCAAATTGCCTTGAAAAATAAAGTGTCTGGATTATCCACCCAAGTATTCGGGATTTTTTAAAATAATAGTTATCAAGACGTCGAACTCATAATCAATAAAAGGTCTTATTAAAGAATTAAAACCATCATTTAGATGCAAAATAGTCAGTTAAATCAAAATGATTATGAGCTACATATCAGATAACAAGAATGAATGCAAAAGCTTATGTAGTCAGCTATTGAACCACTATAGAAATCACTGAATGATTATTTCATTTAGGGTTAGTACTTCTAATCAGCTCTCTATATTGTGAAAACTAACTGACGTCAAAAACTAAGGACTACTATGTGTTGACAAGAATTTCAACAGCAAATAACTCACCAAGAAATATCAGAATTACTAGTCTGACCTCATACGATGCAGTGGATGCAGATAGCTGATTTATAATTCAATTTCGAATTCACTACTCTTTAATGTTATTACTGATTTTCTAGATGGCTTCATCTTATGGTAAAAAGGCTTCTATATAATAAAATACGTTTATTCAAACAACAACAGTACATGGAAATAGATTACTGATGATTAATCTATTTAGAGGGAATCTGAACAACCACAAAAGTTTCGAAGATTTAGAGACAATATTATTATCAAGATATAAAATTGAATTTATTGCCAAGACAAACTTATCTGAAACGATAAAAAGGATTTTGTTTGTTTAGGTCAAATCAAAACATGAAATATTAAGATTTTTCTAAGCAAATTATGGATTTTAGTCGTCAGAAAAGAAACCATATTTTTGAGGCTGTTCTGTAAAACTAATAACCACGTCAACTGACGTAATCTAATGTCATCCAGTTTGTTAATTTTTAATGGCATGATATCTGACTCAAATTAGATCGTATGAATGATTGCTGTCGAAATATATATTTCGTCAATCCTCGTATATAATTATCAACTTAATCCACTTTAGTGAATAACGGAATTAAATATGTCAAATACGACAATGAATTTCGAATACGTATATTTTATACAATCGTTGATCCAGACAAAAGATCAGAGAAGCAAAAAGAAGAGAGCGAAGCAAAATGAAGTACAGTGGAGATGGCATGTGAGCCAACTCTATTTAGTCAAGCGTTAATCATTATTTCTAGCCAGATAAAAATAAGTTACAGACATATAATGAATAGGATAAGAAGTGTACACACAATATGATCATTAAAAAATGTCAACATTAAAAGTGAATAATTAACAAGATCAAAACATAACTCAAGATGAACGGATAAATTGGCCTCTCCAGAAGCTAGAATAAGGTATATGGGCTTAACATAACAACTAACACTACAAATCATACAAAATGTTTGAAATTCAATAAGATCAAAACCGATTTTGAAAATTTATTCAAAAAAAAAACCCACATAAATTAATAAGTCAGTATCAAGAAATCATTTTAGTCAAGTAAATTACACTTTTAAAAAAATGATCTGATTAAATTACGCTCTGAATTGAAATCAATTCATCAAATTGTATGAATAAAGTTGTTTACTCATTTCAATGATAATATGATCTAAGAAATTAAAAATCAGTTTTATTTGTATTATCACATAAACAAGGGAATATTGAATTTTATCAGAAGGGGTTTGTGGAGATTTTAGAAATTTCACAGATTGAAATCATGAATCAATTGAAGATAGACCACCAGGAAAAACCGGGAAGCACTAGACGGCCGTTTCGTCCTAGTATAGGACTCCTCAGCAGTGTTGTGAGATATCAGCTCACTGAAGACAATGGTATACGGTGGCGCAACTTCGTGGATTAGTTGAAGTTAGACATTAACACCGTTGGACGCCGGCTCAGTTGTCTAGTTGGTTATGCGCTCGGCGCAAGACTAATAGGTCCTGGTTTCGAATCTCGCAGGGTGCGGGATCGTGGATGTGCACTGCTAAGGAGTCCCATACTAGGACGAAACGGCCGTCCAGTGCTCCCAGGTTTTCCATGATGGTCTAGCTTCAGTTGACTCATGATTTCAATCTGTGAAATATTGAATAATTAATTTCTAATGATAGTTAACATCTCGTTTACTAAAATATACGAAAATCAAACATACACATAGTTCCCTTCATTATTTTGAAAAGAGCAAAAATAACGATTCTATCAGAATAGCATGAATACATTTTATTTCGTAGGTTCTTGTCACCTGCTTACAACCTGTAATGTTTAAAGCCATAGTTAGATAATGGGTTTAAATTACTTACATGAGAGGGTTTGGTTGGAAGTTATATTGAAGACATATTCGTGCAGTATAGCAAGGGTGTAAATAAAATTAATAGACTGAATGCTGTAAATATATACCTTATGTTAAAGAAAACTCTACAACATTGATTGTAACAACAGTTCAAACGGCCAGAAACAAGTGATTATATAATGAGTAAACGTTGGTAGTAATAAACTGAGTAAACCTCAGTTAATAAGATTACTAATTTGGAAGAGAGTTGAAATAAAACTCAATGATGTAATAAATACAAGAAAGAGTTTAAAAAGAAAACGGAAAAGTTTAAGATGCAAGGAAGGAATATTTGTCACCAAGGCAAGAAAAGATTAATAACCATCTCCTTTTGAACACATAAGTCAGCTTTTTGACGCCTACTAGCAACAGCTTTAGCAAATTTCAAGAGACTGTAGATTGGCTGCTCATTAATTACCTTGAAAGATTGCGAGGTATCGACCTGATATACTGTATCCAGGAAATGTTTGGTAATTGCACTGTTTAGAGTCTTTCTTTTTATTGCTCTGAGGCATTTGGAACATGCTCAAAAAATCTAAGATATGCCCTCCTTTCTGTTCGGCCAGTGTAACTGGTTTGGCAGGTACACGCAAATTTATAAATACAGTTGGCGGTAACATAAAAGAGGTGCTTGTCGACCCTAGATTGAGTTATTGAATATGTTGTTTTATATAGAATTAATAATTTGGCTGCCGAGTAAGTTCTGGCTAGTACAGTGTTCAACCTCCTGATGAAAATCAAACAGGCAAAATATGGAGAACAGATTCGACGTGAAAAACGATTTGGTTAAAACAAATAAAAATGAACGATTGAAATTCCAACATAATTTGTAAGCTATAGAATTAATAATCCTTGGGACGCACTTCCTACTGAAGATTAAAAACAATTACATTATTGAAGATTTTTTTATGAATTGGTATTCCAGTGAGACATACACTTATAGCTTGTCTAATTCTGTCTTTAAAGTACCAGCATCCTTCCAGATAATCATGGTCATTTCATTGAAGATTAAGTAATTTAGTAGTTATTATAAACTGACCGGATATAGGATAACACTTGTATATAGTCAGTGTATCTGCTTACTTTTTAGTTAACAGTGGGTTTCTATTTTAATGATCTTAATTAATAAACTTACCATTGAACAACTTGTGAACCTCATGAATTAACTTGAGTCCTAAATAAAGAAAAGGTCTTATTCATTAATCAAACATTGTTTATGGTAAACCATACTTTAGAAAATATTTGGGCTCGTTTATTTTATCCTTTTTAACGTCAATGGTAAGAAGTTTTTAAGTTAAGAATACCGTATATTCATCTTATGCAAATATTTTACAAGTGATCAGTGGGTTAAGGGATCACTGTCGATGAACGAACTATAATTAAAAATATGGCAAAATGGTAAAAGACAATAAGTTTAGTATGAAGAGACATCTCAAATTAAATATGAAAGATCGCATATATATATATATATATATATATATATATATATATATATATATATATATATATATATATATATATATATATATATATAATGACATTAAAAATGATAATAAAGTTCTGTTAGACATGGTAACAGTGAGGTAGAATAAACAAAGGTATTAAAAAATATTTCTAATCAGGGAATAATAGTAATTGTTTGTAAGCGAAGATGGATGGTGGCTAAGAGTGAAATTCAGGACATGCATTTCGTCCTGTTCGGGACTCGTCAGCTAGATGTACCCTCATTCCAGAGTTGAAGTTCACTCCGAGACTCAAACCCAGTACCTTCCAGAGGTGAACATCAACTGTGGGATGTAGGTATATTCAGCTGGAGAGTCCCAAATAAAGCGAAACGTGATTACTGGATGCTTATGACTTAAGAAAATATCGAGGCAATACGCACAATATGCATATGTGTCAATAAGAGACTGATCAATCACAAACCTAAACATCAATGAAAAGATTCAAGGAAACAATATCAAGTGAATTTATTGATAGTTCGATTGCTAAAACCTTAAACATACATCACAAAGATAGATAGGGAAATTATCTTTGGGAAAGGATGACTCAGCATGATAAGATAAAATGTTGAAATGTAATTAAGAGGATCATAGAAACATAAGTAAGCCAGTCAGAGGTAGGAGCTTTTAGGAGATGATGAAAGGAGAAGCAGATGGCTGTAAAGGAGTAAGGGTATGAAGAAAAAAAAATGAGACATTAAGACCATGGAAACACAATACTGGTTTTTCCATATGTATGGCTATTGCTTCAGAAATGCTTATAACAAGCAACATAACTGCCTTTTGCAGACTTCTAATTACCTTGCAGATGACTTTGAACGTAGAATCCGTCTTGATTGAATGACCTGTATTCACGAGGTGTTCGATTACTGAACTTCTTATTGAGCCGTTTGCGTCTCTTTTCAACCACTCTTGGTAATGTTCTTGAATTCCTTTGGATGAAGTACACATCGAACGACTTATATACCTGGCTCCACATGAGCAGGTAAATTGGTAAATGCACATAAAGTTGGTCAGATGAGGTAGTTTATCAAATTGACTAAAGTCAGATAAGTAAAATGCTTAACTCAAACTCAATAGTCTAAAGATTGTGGTCTCAAGCCTTTGGTAAAACCTCTGAAGGAATCATGTGTACTCACTTCAGAGGAGTCACATGCTAAAATGAAATAACTAACTAGTACTTCATGATTTTTAGTAGTTTTGCAGCTTAAATGATTTTATAATGTAAAACTACAGATTTGTTACTTTTTATTAGTTTGTTTTCCAATGGACAACAAAAATAATTTAAACACATTCTTCTGCATAATTTTTCATCATCTGCTTACGAGTTAAACTAGATTCAAATCAATTAAACTACACTATAAAATAATAAAATTTAAATCAGGTCGGTATGATGTGAAAGGAAATCATTGTCTACTTTCCAACACTACTTAAAGTAAAATGAGACAAGAATTACTTCAAATCCGAAAATGATTTAAGTTAGCCTTAAATAATGTGAATAGGTAAAAGTAATGTAAGATAATAGAATGAGGTAATCATAGCAACGAGAGAATTTGTATATAGAGTAGGCATAAATTATCACCCGACATCGAATAACAAAGCATATTTTCAAGTGCTTGTTTATTATTTCTGTTAAAAAACAAATACCAAAACATCCTCTATCATTTGATTGGCGTAATATCGTACTGTAAAGGTTTTGACAATTCTTTAAAACCTGCTTACAAATGTATATGTACAATCACTTACATGTGAGGTAGTAAATAAATCTGGCCGTAAAATATTTTAAGAACATGTCAATTATAGATTGTTTTGATATGAAATTTATTTAAGTTCTGATGACATTCTATCAGATTAAATATTCTCTTTATAATCTGTTCGATGAATGTTTACTAGGAAAATGTTACTTACATTTGAAGATTTAGAATCTACCTATTAAAAATGTATTTATTTGAAGTAATACACTATCAAAACTGAAACACTATATCTTTAGTTTCAATGAATAATGTCTCTTTGAATTTTACCTATCAATAAAAGAATAATATTAAGTTGTTGACACTTTTTCTCCATAGTTCCTTCTGAAAGATTTCAATTCACTGAAAGGATATTTCTAGTCCATATTTTGAATGTTTTAGAAAAATTTCGGTTTTGTATCTTTTAAACTATATGAATGTTGGCTACTGAATGGTACACAGAATTGTATAAAATGGTTAAAATAATTCTTACACATAACTATCTAGAACTTGAAAGGATAAGTTAAGTAAAAATAGTTTATTTGATCAATCATATATTATGCATATATGTATCTTCGACAAATTGTACAACCTAGAGGATGATGATGAAACTCATTGTTCCTTTCTCATATCAATTTTAGTACTTATGTATACTTATATATTTAAATAAGTGTTTAGTCCATCGTTTCAAAAAAAAGAATCGTAGATGTTTTTAGGTTATCTGATTATTGACAATCAGTTTATAAGTTAAATAACACTATCAATATATAGTTCAATCCTTTTATCCGTAAGTATGTGCGTTTATCATACGTTCAGAACACGTAAGTTAACTGAAAGTCATTTATTCAGAACAAAACGTTGTTTTTTCTTTAGTTTTCATTGTATTTAATGTGAGATTATATTCGATTGATCAGTATGACATTACAAATACGGGTATGCAGATATATTAATTTATTTAAAAGAATTGAATTAAACTTCTATAAGTTACAATTTAACAATCAACAATCTAAATCAATCATTCATAAGAATAATGTTTTACTAACTAAAATACAAATTTTCTTACTGAGTCACCGATATTTGAAACCTGTTACGCGAAGCAGTGGTTACCTCATCTTCATTTGATTCATTCTAAAGAAGACTGAACACTTACGGAAGCATACTAGAAAAGGAATAACATAGGCTGTAGGCCTTCTGTTCCTAATACACAAATAGGAATCTAAATCTGACAATCTGATTTAGGTATAGAGTTACATATAATAGGAAAAAGTGAATTATTTAAGTGAAAAAAGGTATCAAATTTCTTTTCTTTTTTTACAATAAATAAAATTTCAATAGATGGGTTGTGTGTATATTTCGTTTGAAAATCCTGTAAAGATTTTGTCCAATCTCAATTTATTCTAATATATAATCAACTGATGACAATCAGAGAATATTCAGTGGTTATTGTGTTTCGATTTAAAACTTATTCCACAATCTTTAATCAGTATCTTGGATATAATCGAATTCATAACCTTCTAGTTTATAGGAAAGCTTAGTAATTATGAGTAAACAATATATATTACAGCAAATTGTTTGAAAAAGAAGGCGTGAAATGTACTTAAACAGTAGTTTTAAATTACTAACAGTCGATTACATTCATAATAAAAACAGAGGTGAATCTTATATTGTTAATGGTTTAGTGAAACGACGAATTAATGATTCTCTGCAGAGATCTACAAAAAAGAAAAATGTAGCCTTTAACGGGCAAGAAATAAACTTCCAAAGTTGGGTGTCCTTGAGGTGAAAGAGAAACCTAATTGATTTTCTGTCACCAACAGATAGGCAAATATGAACAGAGGACATTGTCGTTGATGAATGGAATGAAATCTGATGAACAGTTGTAGTTTCTTTCAGGCTCATTAACAGAAACTTGAAAATGACACGTTAAACTGAACATTGAGTTCAGTGGAGATATGGGAACAAAAATCTTGAAAAGCATGTTGTCAATGATAAAGATTTTATTTGTTCATCTATCTGTATGACAAATAAAAATGTATTTTGATTGAGATTATGAAACGATCAATGTTAGAATACCACTGAAAACGTGGAAGCACTGAACGACGGTTTTGTCCTAGTATGGGACTATTCAGCAGTGAGCACCGACGACCTTGCAGGCCGGACTCGAACCCAAGACCTTTGATTTTGCACACGAACGCTTAGCCTCTAAATCACTGAGCTGCTACCTAGCTATGTTAACGTCTAACTTCAACCTGCCGAAGTTCCTGGGACGTAACCGTCGTCTGATGCTCTCAGGTTTTCAATGGTGGTCTAACATTGAACGATTCATGATCTAAATCAAAACTCAACAAACTCCACAACTCTATACTGACATAAATGAATTCACAAACTTTGAAAAAACGGCGTACGCAGACATAAAAAGCGTACACTATAAAATATAATTTTAATTCAGATCATATCATTCCTATTTTCATTGTTATTCAGTCTTCAGGTTCAGTAAACTGTTTGTTATCGATACACAATTTTCTACTCATTATATATATATATATATATATATATATATATATATATATATATATATATCGAACGGTTTATTGATTTTTGTGGCATAATTATGTTAGTGATTATCATAAAGATATAATTATGTTAAATGAGAAATAATTCATAAAATAATAGCACATAGAGAACACTAGTAGTAATAAAGATGAAAAAGAACGGATTAACCGAAGAACTTTCTTTTCAATTAGTTTTTCATCATGATTCTAAGCTAATATGTATGTGTAGGGTTAACAACCATAAAATAATACTCATCGATTAGTTGCGTTACGTAATTATTATAATTCTCTTTCTTCCAATTACTCAACATTATTTTATAATCGATGTGTCATTGTTATGTAACGCAACTACTCGAATAGTATTATTGTTATATATATATATATAGATATAGATATATGATGAAAAATTATTTCGTATTAGTATGGGACTTCTCAGCAGTGCGGATCCACGATTCCGCCCCCCCCCGAGAGATTCGAACCCAGGAGATACTCCTGGAGTTCTAGTGAGAAGTCGTTACCAGTGGAGTTCATCTAGGTCTGTTGTGAAAAGCTATTTGAAAAAAAAGAAATATTTATATGCATATACGAAATTAATATTACTGTATATTAGAGTAAAGCCTGATGAGGATCTAATCGAAAGCAATATTGTTCGCTTATATATGTTGTTCTAAATTTACAATATGGGAATATTTCAAAGTTTTTAAAGCGTTGTTTTTGAACTAATTATAGTAATGATTTTAGAACATTGTTACATAGTATCACAAAATATTTATTAAGAATATAGGGAAGTAAGAAGGACATTTGAGTTAGAACCAATGAATGATAATTAAAGAATTTATGAAAGACAGTAATCAAGTTATTGACAAAGTATTTCAGGTTTAACAACATACTCCTTTTGAATATAAAGATCAATTCGTTCGTTAGTCATTTGATATCTAATGAATATATTTTCGTTTTATGAGAAATATATGACCGGTAGGCTTAACTGAACGTTCATTAATGCAACTAAGTACTTATTTATTTAATTTTACATCATGATCTAATGAGAACATTCCCATCACATGAGCTCCAGGTGCTCAATGCATCTGTATATTAAATTGTAATTATGGCTGATAAAGTGTTCAAACTAACAAAACGGTATGCCAGTATTTAATAAAAGATACTAGTCTATGTTAAAAGTATTCTTAAAAACATATTGTTGGAAATTTCCCTTTTGTTTATACTCACCATGAGTCTGCTAATTTAGTCACTGAATAAATTTGATGACCGATAGCTTAAGCAAAATTCTCAACCAGAATATCAATAATACACGCTAAGCATGTGTTATTCAAACTTGTAGAACTACAGATTATCATAAATAAAAAATTTCGATGTGTAAAAATCCAAAAAAATTGGGCACAAAATTATGTAACACGTTTATGATTAATGCACTGGGATTTATTAATAGCAAAATATGACTCAAAGGTTAATGTGTCGAATCAAAGCTTACAAGTAAGATAATACTAAGATATCATGCCCCCATCTTTTGTGGTTTATGCTACTGATATCGATAGATATAAGTAGTATGTACCACCAATCGAAAGTGAAATACCTGTCAGCAGAAGGTTGAAAAGATCGAAGAAAAGAGAGCGAAAACAGAGAACAACTGATGTGGAAATGGAGGAACAGTCAAGTCTGCGACGACTGATTGAAGTATTTACTGTATAGTTCACAGATTTGACTGAGATATTCTGTAATTTTGTGCGATCAAGTACATTCGATTGCCTTTCCTTGTATTCTCATTCACTACATATTTAATAAACAAACATTATATATATATATATATATATATATATATATATATATATATATCGCGAGGCGGGGTCGTGGTTGCGCGCGGCTGAGGAGTTCCATAGTAGGACGAAACAGATGTCCAGTGTTTCCAGATTCTCCATGGTAGTCTAGCTTCAACTGACGCACGCATTCAACGAATAAATTACTATAATATCCACAAAACTTCTCTCTGATTATATATATAGGTTCCTCGGTGAATTATTTCCAAAGATCCACATTCTCGCTTATTCATCTCATCTCAATACATATTCTTAATAGAAACATTTCAGGTCAACCTAATCTTTACTCTTCTACTTGTTATAATATGTTCTATTAAAATCAATTTATAATTAAAAACTATAATCTTCAATGAAATATCATTAAAATGAGACTATCAATCAAATATGAAGGATGATACATGCCGATAGTTATGATGGAACATATGATTAACCTACATTTATATCTTGAGAAAATAGTCAAGTTACACTATTCAATTGAAATACCATAATTATTCTTATTTTTTTTGTTTTAAAGAAAAAAGCATTGTACAATTTGTCAAGTAATAAAATAATATCTCCATTATTTTACGTCAGGATCATTAATATTTAATAAGACCGTTTAAATGTGATGCAATTACTTTTCTCACAATAAAATAAGAAGAATATTGATTAAATAAAGCGTATTAATGAAATT
This sequence comes from Schistosoma mattheei, assembly GCA_944470405.2. Classification (NCBI taxonomy): domain Eukaryota; kingdom Metazoa; phylum Platyhelminthes; class Trematoda; order Strigeidida; family Schistosomatidae; genus Schistosoma; species Schistosoma mattheei. The sequence goes on along the minus strand of OX103943.1, from coordinate 67,040,181 downwards.
TACAATGAATAATACTGATTTGGATAATCATAAATTAATGACTATTTAATTAATAATTACATGTATGTTTATGTATATAGTTGTTGAGATACAAAATTCTCAATATTTACATTTTTTTCGCTTGATTATCTACAAGGGTAATTATTACTATAAGTTTGTGAATGGTTTGAATTATTTTTTACTGGTTGGCGTTTTTTTAGCGAGTTCATTTTTTACGGGATGGGGTCACTAACCCTATACACAACCCTCCTCCCTTATCCGGGCTTGAGAGCGGTAGTCGCAGCAGAAGGGATCCAGGTGGAGCAGCAGCCTCAGAAGCAGTAGGTCGCAACATACAGAAAGGCAAAAGCAAGATTCTACGATACAACACAGCATTCAACAAACGAATAACACTTGACCGAGAAGATCATTGATCAACATGGTGGATCTGATGCAGATGTGAAGGCATGGATCAGCAAAGCAAGAGCAGCATATCTACAACTGAAGAACATATGGAACTCAAAACAACGGTCAACCAACACCAAGGTCAGAATTTTCAATACAAATGTCAAAACAGTTCTACTGTCTACTGGGGCGGAAACTTGGAAAACTACGAAAACCATCATCCAGAATATACAAGTGTTCATTAACAGCCGTCTACTCAAAATACTTCAGATCCGTTGGCCAGACTTTATCAGCAACAATCTACTGTGGGACAAAACAAACCAGATTCCAGAGGACGAAGTAATCAGGAAGAAGCGCTGGAAGTGGATAGGACACACATTGAGGAAAGCACCCAACTGCGTCACAAGACAAGCCCTCGCTCGGAATCCTCAAGACCAAAGGAGTAGAGGAAGACCAAAGAACACATTACGTTGAGAAATGGAGACAGACATGGGGAGAATGAACAACAATTGGATAGAACTAAAAAGGAAGGTCCAAGACAGAGTGGGTTGGAGAATGTTGGTCGGCGGCTTATTCTCCATTGCGAGTAACAGGCGTAAGTAAGTGAGCGAGAGTTTATAAATGTTGTGTTGACGAACCTATCAGGTTGACGATAACAATTTTCGGGTTTTGAAGCGAAATTCATTCATCCATTTGGCTATATAGCATTTTGGTATTTTGCCTGATATCAATTTGTGATGAAAACCCTCAATCCAGTTATTAGCCCTAACCATGAAATGTAAATCATAATTCTAATTGCTCATGCTGCTCTATAACCCTCATTTAGTTCTAGTTAGTAGGCGGACTTCCTCATGGTCACTCTAGCATCGCTCAAAGGTCATCCATCAATTATAGTCTTACCGTTGTATCTTTATGACTAATAATAATTAATCTGACCATTTAGTTTTAAATTATTCATCGCAAGTTATTTCGGAATAATGAGTCAAATTTTAATAATTACGGTGATATTTGTGAATATTTACAAGCATAAAGATGGTGGTTCTCATAACGAATTGAAATAATTTGAAGAACTGTCAAAATCCAAAGAGTGTTAGACAGAAATTTCTTCCCAGTGTAAAAATGCTCACCTATAGTAACAAATTGTCACCCAAATAATTCAATTCATTAGATTGAAATGTATATCATATGAAATGTGATACAGTGAAGTCATTGATTCTGAATTAATTTTTGACTCGTTTTCTTATTTTATTGAATTCACAATGAAGTACGACTGTTTTGACTGTTTTATTGAGTCGCACACGATACACCATTGATCCGTTTTATGATACCAACAAATTATACAATACTGTGACAGACCACAGGATTAAATAAGTATTCTTTTTTCATACAACCGAATTTCATTAGATTGAATAATATCGAATTTTTCTAAGAGAAAATTTGACGTTTGTGTTGAGGTAATTTGGGTTAAAATTGAATTTTTATTAAGTCACTATATGGTAAACTACTCACTAATAGACTTAAAAACCACTAAGTTTGACACAGTTCTAAGAAATTCTAAAAAATTGTAATGAAAAAATAATAGTTTTCTAATGCTTTTTATTTTGATGGCTCTTCAGTTGACAAACGCATTTAGTAGTAAATGACATACAAATCAACTACATCGTGTGACATGGATGGTCAGAGTGAAATGGTATCTGTTCACTAGTTCTTCTATTAAGTGAGACCAATAACAAAATAATTTTATGCTTAAGTGATAAAAGTAGTTGAAATTGTTCAACGTTTTAACACTAATATCTCCATCTGAAGAGGAAACGGTATCGTAATGGAAAAGAAAATACATGAAATTTCATGTTACTCAAATAATGATTATTTCAGTAATCAATATTATATGATCTTATCGTTCATATTAACCAGTGTCTGAAGCTAAATTCGAAACTTACTGTTAGATTCTGTAAGCAATTTAATACAATATACTCCCTACAATTGTCCACATACTACTACTATTACAACCATGGAAATGTCTATTACAAATAAGCTATTGATTGATTGATATCCGTTAGACAGACTTTATTAGCACCTACCTACTGTGGGAGAGAATAAACCAGATCCCAACGGGGGAAGAAATCAGGAAGATGCGCTGGAAGTGGATAGGATTCTATATTGTGCCAAAAATGTAATATTGAGTAAAGCCATTAATAATAATAATAATGCAATCAAAAACTTACTGGTTCGATTACTGACAGAGCTGTGTTTGCATACTTTTTAGAAGTTCCTCAGTAGGATGAAACACCTACACAATGCTCTCTAGTTTTCGACGGTATTTTTTTAAAAATTAAAACACTCAGTGATTTGAATAAAAAACCCAAACATAAGCCATAAAATTCATATGATGATTATTAAATTTTTTTTAGTCATTTTTAATGAATAAATTGAAACCAAAAATTACCCAGTGATTAAATCTTGTAACTTAGTGTTTAAAGTGCAAAACTAATTATTTTTAAACATCAATGGTTCATTCTTTATTCCTGTTTATTGATTGATCACGAAATGTTCGCTTACACTGTAGTACTACTAAATTACTTTCGTGATCTTCAGTATTATCAAAAAAATAAATAAAGTATTTGCAGTACTGATAACAATAGTTCATCATTTCGATTCCAGGATTACATGGAACTAAAAAATTTACAAACTAATTCTTCATGATAGATAATTTTCTTATCTATTTGTATATTTAAGTAACATTTAAAACAGCGTCATAGTGACAGTTATTTTTCTAGACAATATCACCGTTAGTTGCCGGCTCAGTGGTCAAGTAAGTTAGGAGTTCACGCGCGAGACGGAAGGCCCTGGGTTCGAATCCCGTGAGCGGGATCGCTGATGAGCACTACTGAGGAGTCTTGCAGTACGATGGAACGGCCGTCCAGTGCTTCCAGGTTTTCAGTGGTGGTTTAACATCAATCGGTTCATGATCTCAATCAATAACTTAATAATCTCCACAACCCTATACTGATGGTTATTTTTTGTTGTTGTCTCCAAGTAACCACTATCATAACAAAAATTGAATATTAAATGATAAAGTGATGTAAATTATTCTAAGTCATAGTATAAATTGAAGTATAGTTGACTTTGGTTGTAAAATAAAAGTGATCTCATCTATATCAAATTGAAAATATAGCGCTTATTCAAATTTGTCTGATTTTTCTCCACAGGTTAATTAATTTTTATTTATTTTATTATTTATTTAATTATTTTGCATGAAAAACGCCCATTTATGAATAAAGTAAACAGAGTTACTTATGTGAGGAATTTTGTATAATTTGAATATAATTTTTTTTCATTATGAATGGATATTCGACTCAAATTTTATTATTTTACAATACTGTGATATGATAATCATTACAAATTAGTCTGACTGTAATACGTCGAATTGACTGATTTATAAATGACCTACAAAATGTTAACCAAATAATTATTTAATTTTAATAGTTGAGTTCATGAATCAATACTATAATATTCACAAAAACCCCTTTCTGGTAATAATCATCATATACTCACTAGTGACTGACTTCCACAGGTATTTCCTGGAGTTCTAGTGAGGAGCAGTGACTAGGGGAGTTCAACCGGGTCCATTGTAAGATAGTAACTCATTGAAAACAATGGTGTACGGTGGCGCTATTTCGTGGATTGGTTGAAGTTAGACATTAACACCGTTGGATGCCGGCTGGCTCAGTGGTGTAGTAGTTAAGCATTCACACACGAGACTGATAGGTCCACGGTTCGAGTCTTGCGAAATGATATCGTGGATGCGCACCGCTGAGGTGTCTTACGATAGATCGAAACGACCGTCCGGTACTTCCAGGTTTTCCATAATGGTCTAGCTTCGATTGATTCATGAACTCAACTATTAAAATACTATAGTATCCACAAAAACCCCTTTCTGATAATACTCATTTAGTTGTTCGATGAATTTCATCACATTTGCTATGTATTAAATATTCTCTATATTATTGTATCAGTTCTAATATAGAACAACTGGTATTTTACTGAACAGTTATTCTACCTTCTGACATTCTTCTACTGTAAGCTACAATCAATTAATAGGATCGTAGCTAACAAGTTCCTTATAATATTTATTATCCGTATAGAAATGTAAATCTCCATGATTGCCTTCAGTTACTTTTACCGGTATTTATAACTAGTGACAATTGGTCACTACGCACAATTCTCTTTGCAGCCTCATTCGATCACTTTTATTGCATACATTTCTCTATAATTAAATATTATTCACAAAAATTAGAACAAATTATTTCATTGTCTCTGGTAAATCATTCATTTAAAGGTAAGAAGATAATGGGAACTTGAAATTAAACAATGAGACAATTTAACCCTTATTGATTATTAGTAGGATAGAGAAACTTTTGACCTTACTTAATCTATTGTTAACCTGAATTTTTGATCAACTTGTCAAATTTAGAAAAGATGCTATAACATTCCAATTTCAACGTAAATGAAAAATGGAACCGTGAACTTAGACCATGTTACGTCTATAAATGCGTTTTCATGTTTAGCTGCCGCCCAGTTTTAAGTTGTTATGGTAAAGTTTATCAAACAAAAGTGACTAATTCCCAAACCAAATTACTGACTGAAAGATTATTTCATTCAATAGGACGCAGTATAGTGTTACAAGGTTTCTTTTCTACCAGCTTAGTAGCAACCCTATAAACAGTGAACCTGGTCAACAATGTTAGATCAGTTAGCTAGATTTCACATATGGCAATGGAAACTGATCAGCTGCTATCATGAATATTAACAATGAAAAATTGTAAATCCTTACTCATATAAACTTTACACGTTGTTCAATCTACTCGTTATCTGAACTCAGTGGTTCAGTGGATAACACGTTCAGTGTTTGAAATGAAACGTATTAGATTAGAGTCTTAGTGTGAACATCAACACCTAGATCCATGTACATTCAGCTGATGACTTACAAAACGGAAGAAAGATGCTCCTTGGTTTCAAATACTAGTCACTAATCAACTCTACTTATAAATTTGTCATTAGTTAAAAAAGAACATGCACCTAATTCAGGATAACTAAAGTTGATAAATTATTAACCATTGATTAAAGCATAGTCCACTTAACAACCGATAATTATTCATTTCAGCCTTCCATTAGACTGTACAAACCATTTCAAACCCTTTAATTTACTTAAGTAGTTGCTTTGAAATAGATGCTCTCTACATATGAATTTTAAATTAAAACTATGCAACTGTTCATTAATCTTTGTATTTAAACAATATTCCAGATTATTTCAGTTTGTTATAAAAATGACTTTTCAATTACCTCATTTAACCTTTACTATTTAACGTGTTTCCCTTGCAATTGAACAACTTGTATGTATTAAAATATTTGATTCGTTTTATTTACTGCTTCTTAAGATTTCATAAATATTATTCATTACTGAATAACTGACTTCATGGTCATTTGAGATTTCTCAGTAATACATATTGCCAACAATTTATTGTTTAAATTCTTATATTTTTTAACGTTTAAATTTTGTTTTATTGTAGCTTGGGAAAATAAATAAATTCAATGAAATACAACAATCTTTGTAATTCCACACTGAAAATTGTCATGTATGCACTAATGATTAGCTTTGAGAGGTAATTATCGGAGTTCTAGGAAGAAGCTATGACCAGTAGAGTTCAGCCATGTCAGGTGTGACACAATGGTATATTGGAGTATTGTGAACTGGTTGAAGTTAGACATTAATACAGTTGGATTCCGGCTTAGTAGTCTAGACGGGTAAGTGTTAGCGCGCGAAACCGAAAGCCCTGGGTTTGAGTCTTGCCTGCAGGGTCACCAATGCACACTGAGGAGTTCTATACTGGGATGGAATGGCCGTCCAATACTCACAGGTTTCCAAAGATGGTCTAAGATTGGTCGGTTCATGATTTTAATAAAATTCAACAGTCTCCACAACCACATACTGGAAAATAATTAACATTTTCTAAGATTTGAAATTGCGTTGTGTTCATTAAATTTAAAAATCCCACAACATTTAATTCCATTTATCACTATTCATAAGGTTGCTAATATTGTACAGAGTGTAATGTATTATCATCGTCAAAAATGTAACGATCCTTCATAAAAGACATGAATTCAGTTATAGATGGGATATCATTACCATTATTATAAGGTGGAGTAGATGTTCATCTAAATCAAACCTCATTCGGTTTCAACTAATTTGAATGATTTGAATTACGATAAGATATTATATATGAAATGTTTTCGGTTGGTCCAGCAAATGTAAGCTACTAAATATGTATGGCATACGTTTATCAAAGCACTCAATGGATCATAAGATACACTGCTAATCAAAGCACAACATGAATTGGTCTACGTACATAATGATGATAAATCAGTAAAATAGAACTCTATCTTGTAAGTAAAATTAACCTTTTCCGTACTCTGTTTAATCTGATAGATATGGAAAACACTTACATGCCATGAAATAACGTACTCGTAAATAAAGCTGAAATTCTAAGACCATGTATTATCATTTATAATTTTTAAAATGTCAACAGTTGGCAGATGTTATTAGAAACTAAAGAATAACAGTAATAACATACACTTTAGTTAATGAATCTTTATTTCAGCAAGTACCATGATAATACACGACAGGTAAAGAAGCAGCTTGGGCTTTTACTATAACTTGTCGTTTTATAGTGACATAAATAATCAATAACTGTTGCAGATGTCAAACCAAATTGATTTGAAACCATGCTATTTATTTATGTAAAACATTTCATATTTGTAGTATATAGTTTTGTGTTTTATCGTAAGATCTAATCAAAAGTTGACCGATTTAAACAAGATACTCTGATCTTTGATTATTCTAAGAATTCCGATTAAAAACTATTATTATTAATATTACTATTGTATACATATAATACCTTTCTACAACATTAATCTCCTACCTAATCCTTACGTAGGCGGAAATTTAATCTAGAGGGACCCTAGAATTTATTTATTTGTTTGAATTGTTCTATAAAAATCTCTTAATATTTAGCTGATTATAAAAAGATCACAAGTTTCTTTACTTTGACATTCTTTTTCTAGTCACTAGTGAGCACATGGTAGTTATCACTATAGGGTTGTGTATATTATTAAGTTTTTGATTGTGATATTGATCTAACACCAATCGATTCATAATGTCAATCAAAAGCTTAATGATCTCCACAACCCCATACCGATAATTACCATGTGCTCACTAGTGACTAGCTTCGTGAGGGAATTCTCGGAGTTCTAGTGAGAAGCCGTGACCACTAGAGCTAATCCGTGTCGGGTAGAGACAGGTATCTACCTCAGTACAGTGGAAGGTGATTGCGCAATTTCGTGGATTAGTCGAAGTTAGACATTAACACAGTTGGATGCCGGCTCAGTAGCCTAGAGGTTATGCATTCTTGTGCGAAACGAAAGGCCATGGGTTCGAATCCCGCGAGCGGGATCGTGGATGAGCACTACTGAGGAGTCCCACAATAGCACGAAACGGCCGTTTAGTGCTTCCAGGTTTTCAATGGTGGTTTGACATCAATCGGTTCATGATCTCAATCAATAGCTTAATAATCTCCACCACCCCATACTGACAAATATTTTCGTTTATCAGAATGGGAGGAGAAAAAAATAAGTGCTTCATATCATAAAAAAAGTTCAACACTCAGTACTCTAAATTCTCTAAAAAACAGTCAAATAATCTTCAATCTGGTAAATGTAGAATAATTATGTAAAGGCTGTTCAGTATGAACATAAAGTTAAAGAATTAAATTATGTTACAAACTGACATTAAAGTTTAGTTTGACACTGATTTTCAGTGAATAACCACTCATGTTCAATATTATTAATTCAACACTATGTCTTTTAAATCACTGCCCCCCTGAATGCCCTGGTACGGCCGAGAGTGGGGAGAGTCCGCTCTCCCTCTCGAAATACTCTCACACGGCCACGCGTATACAGCCTCTGCCAGGGAAGTCCTACTCATTGCCTTCTCGTGGCGGGGGTGTTGTCTACGAAAATGAGAGGACGAAAAGCGAATGTCCGGCGCTTTAACCGGATTCCAAATCAATGGTGCACATGGGCTCCAGTATCCTGCGGGAACGAATGGCGTATGAACCAATCGTTGGTCACCGGCTACCATGGGACTGCATCTCCTTACGATGCTCCACTGCCTTGTGGGTTAGACCTTTAGGTCAAAGGCTCGGGGAGTGGCCCCCTAAGATAACCACCTGCTTCGGTTTGGGCACCCGGGCAGTATCACAGCCCACACACAAATTGATGAACTCTTTATGCCTACGGAAATTACCTTTCTTGCTTTGAAAAACAAACAATTGATTCAGATTATTATCATTACAATTATTGTCATTATTAATACTGTTATTATTATTACTAGTATTATTGTCATTATTGTTATTATTATCATTATTATTATTATTTTCCACATTACTCACCCTCTTTTATACTTATACAGCGGCTCGTCTTTGGCGGAAATCCGACTGTATCTATACGTTCTCGAGTCACTGTCCGGTTGAAAATTGTATGTTACCACCGAATACGAGGACTGAAGCAGATTTTCTGAAACCACGTGCACCATTCAAACTGGCTGCCTTCAACGTTCGCACATTTATGCAGGTCGGACAACAGATAGGGCTGGCTATGTCTTTGGAAAGTCTTAATATCGACGTGTGTTGTCTATCCGAGACCCGTATTCAAGACTCTGGCGAAGTACTACAAATTCGATCTCCATCTGTCGCTTCGAAAAGCTTGTTTTACGTGCGCTTATCCGGGGACCCTGTGGCATCTTCGTCTGGTCTTGCTGGCGTTGGTGTCGCACTAAGCGCTAGAGCTGAGGCAGCACTAGTCGATTGGATCCCCATTAACAGTCGGTTATGTGCTGTTAGATTAGAAAGTTCCATCAAAGTGAGAAGAAATCGGCGTGAGAAACGATGTCTTTTCGTCATCTCCGCCTATGCCCCGACAGATTGCAGCCCGGATGCAATCAAGGATGAGTTTTACCACCAGTTATCAGTTCTTCTCCAGAAAGTGCGTTCGACAGATATTGTAGTACTAGCCGGAGACTTGAATGCTCAGGTCGGGCGTCTAGGCACAGAAGAGAGTCGTTTAGGTGGCCGATGGGGACTCGTTGGTCGCAGGTCAGATAACGGGGACCGTCTACTGCAACTTTGCACAGACCACAACCTGTTTCTGGCTAGCACTAACTTTCGGCACAGTCATCGCCGATGTGCCACCTGGCGTCCTCCCTCTGCATCTCAAGCCTGGACTCAGATTGATCACATCGCGATCAGCTACCGCTGGCGTGGTTGTGTAAAAGACTGCCGCTCCTTTTGGAGTACCTATCTGGACTCTGACCATGCCTTGGTCTGCGCCAATCTTACCTTACTTTTCAGTGGACAACGAAGTGAACGCCATCAACGGATTGATGTTAGCAAGCTGGTTGCAACTTCTGTTGCAAGTAAGTATCGAACCGAGCTAGCCTCTAGGCTAGCTACCACTCCACCGAAAAGTATAGATGAGCATTGGTTGCAATTGCATGACGCCATGAAAATGGCGGGAACAGTCAGTTGTGGGTTTGCGAAACGTCCCGCTTTAAGCACTGGGTTTCTTCTGGTTCCTTACAACTCATTGAAGCCCGTCGGTCTACTCCGGGTGACCGTGAGTTTGACCATAAACGAAGGATGTTACGTAAGGAGATTGGGCAAAGCTTGCGTAAGGACCGAGAAGCCTGGTGGTCGATGCGTGCTAATGAGCTGGAAGCAGCAGCTGCATCTGGTAACTACCGGAAGCTCTTCCAGCTCATCCGAGCCACTGGCAGCAAGAAGTCTGGTGTGAGTGAAACAATCTGCGAGGATGATGGGATGCCAATCACTAACATCCATCGACGTCTTGGACGATGGGCAGAATTTTTCGAAGGGCAGTTCAACTGGCCTGCTGCTCCGGCAACATCGGTCAGACTGTCCTGCCCTCCATGGCCGGTGACGACTGATCCACCAAATGAGGAGGAAGTCCGCAAGGAACTCCAACTCTTGAAGCGTTACAAATCACCTGGCCCAGATGACTTACCTCCGGCTCTTTTTAAAGATGGTGGTGACTTTTTGACTAAGGAATTGACGACGTTGTTTACAAAGGTTTGGGAACTAGAGTGTGTACCAACGTCATGGAATGAGTCGATAGTTGTCCCTATCTTTAAAAAGGGTTCACGTCGTTCCTGTAACAACTATCGGGGGATAAGTTTACTTCCGATTGCGTCCAAGCTATTGGCTTCCGTCATTCTTCGTAGGTTGTTCAAAACCCGAGAAAGATTGACTCGCGAGGAGCAGGCTGGGTTTCGTTCTGGTCGAGGATGTATTGATCATATCTTCACCCTCCGCCAAATGTTAGAACACCGCCATACTTTTCAAAGGCCAACAATCGTAGTGTTTCTTGACATCAGGGCTGCCTTCGATTCGTTGGACAGGACTGTTCTCTGGGATTGTCTATTGAAGAAGGGTGTGCCTGAGAAGTTTATTAACATCCTGAAAGCCCTATATAAAAACACCTCAGGCAGAGTGAGGGCATACAACCACCTCTCTCCATTGTTCCATTCGAGCAGTGGGGTTAGGCAGGGTTGCCCAATCTCACCATTCCTCTTCAACTTTGCCATCGATGACATTCTGGAAACAGCTCTGATGAATGTAAGTAATGGTGGTGTGGATCTGTTGCCTGGAGAAAGACTTCTCGACCTTGAGTATGCGGACGATATTGTCTTACTGTGCGATAATGCCCAAGGCATGCAATCCGCACTTAATCAGTTGGCAATCAGTGTCCGTAGGTATGGTATGTGCTTTGCACCTTCGAAGTGCAAAGTACTTCTACAAGACTGGCAGGATTCTAATCCTGTACTCACCCTGGACGGTGAGCAGATAGACGTAGTTGAGAAGTTCGTGTATCTGGGTAGCTGCATAAGTGCTGGTGGGGGTGTGAGTGATGAGATCAATGCACGAATAGTGAAAGCCAGAGCGGCTTATGCCAATCTGGGCCACCTTTGGCGCCTTCGTGATGTTAGTCTGGCTGTAAAAGGTCGGATCTACAACGCGTCGGTGAGAGCAGTTTTGCTCTATGCTTGTGAAACCTGGCCTCTCCGAGTTGAGGACGTTAGACGACTCTCTGTGTTCGATCATCGCTGTCTCCGAAGGATTGCTGACATTCAGTGGCAACACCATGTCAGTAATGCAGAGGTTCGGCATCGTGTGTTCGGGCACAGAGATGATAACTCAATTGGTGTCACCATCTTGAAACACCGACTTCGGTGGCTTGGACATGTTCTCCGAATGTCGTCCCAGAGAATTCCACGTCGTGCATTATTTGCCGACTCTGGGACTGGTTGGAAGAGGCGGAGAGGTGGTCAGTGCATGACATGGTGTCGTGGCATGAAAGAAAGCTGCAAAGGACTGGCTTGTGTTGGTCCTTCACGACTCCCTGGTTGGGGTCCGAGAGATGGTGCTACACAGTGGCTAGAGACGTTATCAGATATGGCTCAGAATAGAAGCCAGTGGCGATCCTGCTGTAACCTTCTTTTACTTTCTTTCTAAAAAGTGGTTGTGTCTCCTTTACCTGAAAGATTTCTTCTGATTGTACCTTTTCGTTCCGTCGTTACTACCACACTACCTTACTCCAATCTCTTCGTCATTGTTCTCTTTTTCTTTTGCGTTCCCTAGTTTTTTTTTCTTTCTATTTCTCTTCGAATTTTCATTGTTTTGTGTGGCGCATATATATTGGCGCTCTCTTGTACCAATATTTATGTGTTCAAATAAATAAATAAATAAATAAAATCACTAAGTTAAAAGTCAGTAGTTCAAATTTTTAACTTCAGTCATTTCACAATGTAGCATAATCATTTTTCACTGTTATCAGATTCTCTTATCTCAGGTTAGGCATGGTTTATTTCTAAAAAATTGTTTAAAGATATTGTGTACAACGCCAAACCTAAAAGTTCCAAGGGTCGATGGCAAGTGGTATCTTATTTGCATAATGATGCAAAGCTTCAGATCTAGCTTTTTTGCTGTTCAATCCTTCTTGATGTTTAATAGTTTGTCGGCTGATATAGATCAATGATAAAGACTCACTACAAAATGAACAGCCTTTATAAATTTCTTTGTTTATATTAGTATTCTTGCTTCTGATTCAAATGTATCAATAGGATTTCCTGAATTCACTATGGATTTAAGATAATTTAAAAAAAATAACCACATATATATGGGTGTACATAAAGTTGGCGAATTGATTTGATCGATAATGTTTGGGTGTAGAAAATTTGTAAGTAAGATAATTTATTCCATCTGGGTAGTTGACAACTATATAATGAGTTTTATAATCCTATTAGGCAAATTATAGGAAACAACCTTATGCAATTTAAATATCTTTCAGTATAGATAAAAGTTTTGTTCTTAAAAACATTGCGACTAGACCAATATATTCCTTGTAATATATGTCAAGTTATTTATTCGTATATATACTTTGTTAAATGACAGTTGATTTCATGTGTTGATATTCCCTGTAGAATCATTGAAAACTGGAATGCATTAGATAACTGATTTGTGGCAGTTTAAAACTACTACACAGTATACACACACAAATTCTTCAAGGATTGCATTCATGATGTTTCAAATGTTTCAGCGAACACATAACATCTAGATCATTAAACAAAAACCAAATAGTCCCCATTTTCAAGCTTGTCAATTCTTTTTATATCGACAGTTGATTAATAACATCAGTGGGTAACGGACGCACTCGTTGTATGTTCTTATTTAACGGGTCAAGATTCCACCAAGATATTAGTAAGCTACTCTCTAGCCAGTCTACGGTTGTTATTTGCTTAAGTAATCTGTTGCAGTCATTTGAGCTTGATGATAAATTTTGTCAGGAACCTCTGCACGTTGATAAACTGCTTAATTCCGAGAAACAGTGAAGAAATAATCTTCATAGAATACTCAATGAAACAACAAATGCATGCCCTATGACGGCTGGTTTTGATGTAAATTCTGAAAATTTTATTAGGAAGCAATCTGTTAGCTGAGTAGGGAATGGAAAACTTATGAAATGATAGTCACTTATTATCCTAAAGTGATTAAATTTCAAAACATGAACAACTGGTTTAAAATCAGGTGATCTAAATGTGTACTACTCGTCCACCACAATTCTGATATTTTAAGATCTGTTATATGTAAGTTTGTGCGTATGTACTTAATTACTTTTTTACGCCTGTTACTCCTCGGGAAGGAGCATAGGCCAAACATCAGCATTCTCCATCCAACACTATCCTGGGAAATCCCTTCCAGCTGATTACAGTTGTTATTCGTCCTTTTCATATCTCCTTCTATTTCCCAAAGTAATGTGTTCTTTGACCATCCTCTTTTCCACTTCCCTTCAGGATTCCAAGTCAGAGCTTGTCTCGTGATGCAGTTTAATGATTTGCGTAATGTATGTCCTATCCATTTCCATCGTCATTTCCTGATTTCCTCTTCAGCTGGAAGCTGGTTTGTTCTCTCCCACAGAAGGCTGTTGCTGATGGTATCCGGCCAATGGATGTTGAGTATCTTGCGTAGACAACCATTTATAAATACTTGTATCATTTTGATGATGGTTGTTGTAGTTCTCCACATTTCAGTTCTGTGCAGTAGAACTGACTGTCTTGACGTTCGTATTGAAGATTCTCACTTTGATATTGGTTGACAGACATTTGTGTTGAGTTTCATATATTCTTCAATTGTAGGAATGAGGCCCTTGCTTTGTCAATCCTCGCCTTGACGTCTTCATCTGAACCTCCTTGTTCATCGATGATACTACCCAGGTATGTGAAGGATTCTACATCTTCCAGAGTTTCGCCATCAAGAGTGATTGTATTGATGTTCTCCGTGTTGTATTTGAGAACCTTGGTTTTCGCCTTATGTATGTTGAAAACTACTGATGAAGAGCGTATTTACTGCTGATGATAAAATTTTTATAGGTCTTAAGCTGACTATTTGAACATTCCTTAAAATATTAAACTGATGTCTTTGATTTTATTTTTCACTTTTTATCATTTTCCATCTCCTATTAGTAATATAAACCAGTCGTTTCAGTTAACTTATTTCTGATAAGGCTTTTTCTGGATTTTATTACCTTTGTCACTGTTTTCTACGTAAAAAAATTGACAAACTACCTAAAGTTGCACAGAATTCTTTCCAATCTATTGTAAAAACCTTTGTGTCTACTGATTTGATACTTAATGATTGCTGACGCTTTGTTGAAGAGATTACTCTTAAAATTTCATATTTTTGTACCTAATTAGAATTTATCAAAATGATCTTACTTTAGATGCTAAGATTATGAGTTATTTTGTAATTAAATTCAGACAAAACTAATACTCTATGTAATTACTCCATATAAGTCTTCTTATTATACTATCGAACTTTATTAAAGAGACTAATTACTTTAAAAGAAAATACATTTGTTTCTTATTAATTCAAAAGTTGATAAATACTTCTCGAGGTGTAGATTTATTCATTCTTTTACTAATTATCACAAATAACAGCTTGAAGCAGTTAGGACACGCCTGATTGTAGTGTGATTTAAACAAAATACATAATAATATCCGTGATAAAAAGGCCAGACGTATAGAATTATTAACAGTTGTATGACCTTGATTTTTATCAAATTACTTCAGGTGGATATTATGAACACAAATACTAATTCTAATTCTTTGTTACATTCAATTAGCGAATTACTGCTTCTATTTTCCTAAATCTTATAGATTTTTATTCTGATTACCTTAGTCTGTGTTGTTATTTCATCAGATCGATTGAAGTATCGTAAAAGGTGAAAATAAAGTGTAAAGAAGGTGTGATTTCTATTCGATCGGTTTGCTGAAACAAATCTGCGTACTACAGAGCATTAAAACTGATTCATCATTTAATATTCATAAATATAATCTTGTTTGATCATTATTGCTGATTGAGTTCTGTTGATCAATTTACAGTGTAATCATTGGTTTAAGTGACCAAAAATAATCGTGAACTTTGTATTATGTTAACTCCATAGAAGTAATTTGTAGGAAATCCTAGATCCGACCGGCGAGACTATAATTTATGGACGAATCAATCAGGTATAAAATAACTGGTCTTGGATTTTGGCGAGAAATTTACTCATCCATTTGGCTAAATATAGTTTTGTCATTATAGCTGAGGTCAGTTCGTGATGAAAACCCCAAATATAATTTCTAACTTTAACCATCAACTGTAAATTATAATTCTAAATCCTCACACAAGTTTATAACCCTCATTTAGTGCTAGTTATTAGGTGGACATTCTCAAGGTAAGTTTAGCTTCGCTCAAAAGTCGTCCATAAATTATAGTCTCACGGATCCAACTTTTTTACCAGTTAGTATTTATAAATGAACTATATTTAAAATCTTTGGAAAAACAGCAGAATTTTTTTTTACTAAGTCTAACTATAGGTTAATAGAGTGGAACTCGTCACTGTACATCAACTTCATTGATTATGAAAAGGCATTCGACAGTGTAGATAGGAGGACGTTATGGAAACTTCTTCGACACTACGGAGTTCCTGAGAAGATTGTCAAAATTATCCGGAACTCATACGACGGACTACAGTGAGAGGTCGTGCATGGAGGACAGCTGACAGATGCATTCCAAGTAAGGACCGGAGTCAGACGAGGCTGTCTACTCTCTCCCTTCCTCTTTCTTCTGGTGGTCGACTGGATTATGAAGACTTCGACACCTGAGGAAAAACACGGAATACAATGGACAGCTCAGAACCAATTAGATGATTTGGACTTCGCACATGACCTAGCCCTCCTATCGCATACACAAGAACAAATGCAGATAAAGACAGACAGTGTAGCAGCAGTTTCTGCATCAGTAGGCCTCAACATACATAAGGCGAAAACCAAGGTTCTCAAATACAACAAGGAGAACACCAATACAACCACTCTTGATGGCGAAACTCTGTAGAAGATGGAACTCTGCACATACCTTGGAAGCATCATCAATGAACAGATGCAGACGTAAAGGCGAGGATTGACAAAGCAAGGGCCTCATTCCTACAATTGAAGAATATATGAAACTCAACACAAATGTCTGTCAACCAATATCAAAGTGAGAATCTTCAATACGAACGTCAAGACAGTCAGTTCTACTGCACAGAACTGAAATGTGGAGAACTACAACAACCATCATCAAAATGATACAAGTATTTATAAATGGTTGTCTACGCAAGATACTCAACATCCATTGGCCGGATACCATCAGCAACAGCCTTCTGTGGGAGAGAACAAACCAGCTTCCAGCTGAAGAGGAAATCAGGAAATGACGATGGAAATGGATAGGACATACATTACGCAAATCATTAAACTGCATCACGAGACAAGCTCTGACTTGGAATCCTGAAGGGAAGTGGAAAAGAGGATGGTCAAAGAACACATTACTTTGGGAAATAGAAGGAGATATGAAAAGGACGAATAACAACTGTAATCAGCTGGAAGGGATTTCCCAGGATAGTGTTGGATGGAGAATGCTGATGTTTGGCCTATGCTCCTTCCCGAGGAGTAACAGGCGTACGTAAGTAAGTTGATATGTTGATAGTTAATTGATTGATTTACAGTGAGGTCAAAAACCTACCTCAATTCGTCGAATTCCACTTAAAGTAGTCGATTTAGTTCAAATATTATTTTTCTATGCATAATATTAAAAAGATCTGTGCTTCTTCTAACATTATACAATATACTGTTTATTGAAACTCTACACAAAATGAATTTAATTCAATGTTCAAACTATAATAAATAATAAATTATGCTAATCTATGCTGCAAATCATTTTCCATTCATTTTGTATATGTTATGTAAATAAACAACTTAACTAAACAAATACTCTCTAATATTAATCTATACAGTAGCCAAATAATTAATTCATATAATCTACATTAACACTATAGATCATCTTGAAACAAATATATATATCGTTAATAAAAGTAAAATAACCGCTAATATTTTTGATCGAATAAAATGTGAATTACTAACGGAATGAAGCTATTTGTAAAACATCATAGAAATTATTTCTAATCAATAAGAAATTCATGCCAGACTGATAGATCCTGTGTTCGTATCTTGTGAGGCAGGATGGTGTATGCTCATTGCTGAGGAGTCTCATACTAGAATGAAACAACTGTCCAGTGCTTTCAGGTTTTTCATGGTGATGATCTAGTTTTAATTGACTCATGAATTCAATTATAAAGCATTTTATAGTTATGATTGATAATGACAATCTATCAATTATTTTAATTAACATTATTGTCACATTCAAAATGAAAATCTTTATGTTTTTCTATTTGTGTGAAAAATTTCAAAGTGAATATTACATAATTACTGAATATACTTCTAGATTAAACTGTTTCTTCATTGTTTTTAAAGAAAATAATCTTATTTATATAATATTTAGTTCACTTTTCATATTGAACATAGATTACTTCATCATTCTCTTCAGAACAATATCGATAAACATATTTTTGTGTGGCCCCTTATCTCATTCCATTTACATTGTGTGGATGATTATTATTGAAATATACATGTTATCAATCCTCGTATATGTGGTTGCGCCACAGGATTGAGCTGTACTATTCAGATTGTAGCGTTAAAGCCTGTACAGTGTCTGGTTCCTCTGCTAAACGGGGTTGAGCTGAACTGTTTGGGTTTTTACGTGAAAGTCCGGATGGTGTCTGGTTCTCCTGAAAACCAATGTAAAATTACCCTGGCCCACAAGGGTATATTATATAACTAACTGTGAATCCTCGTATATAATTATCATTTTAACTCGTGTTAGTAAATGATGGGACTGAATATAAGTCAAATACGAGAATAGATTTTTGAATACATATATTATGTACAATCATTAATCTAAGTAGATGATCAAAGGAACAAAATGAAACGAATTGATATGCAGTGGAGAAAGTATGTAAGCCAAATCGATTTAATCAAGCGTTAATCGATATTTATAGTCAGAGAAAAATAAGCTACAGACATATGATGAGTAGGATAAGAAGTGCACATATACGCTTACATAAAAACAATCAAGGTTGATAAGAGAATAATTAACAAGGTTAAAGTGTACCTCATGGAGAACGTTAATTTGTTCAAATGCTAAAATAAGTGATATGGGCTCGACATAGAACCAGACATTATACATTCATAGTGAATAATCGAATCTTTTATTATAATTATTGTTATTATTACTATTATTATTATTAATGGCTTTATTCAATATTAGATTTTGGTACAATATAGAATTCTCAGCACAGGGTATTTCAACAAGTTTCTTACACACAAAAAAAGAAACAACGATAAATAAAAGAAAAAAATTCTGCAAAACTGTACAAATTTCCAAATTAGAGACATGTTAAGAATGCAGATTATTGACTGGGTTAACTCTAACAATCTGTTCGTCACACAGTATATTTGCTAAGTAAGGTATTATAGAACTTTTATACTTTTGCTTGCGTGCATGCATTTTAATGTAATTACATCTCGTTCTACCAAAAGATGTACCAAGGAGAAAGATAAGAGTGAAGGGGATGGTTAGTATCTGATAAAATAGCACCTGCAAGGAGTTTGCATGACTTCAGATGTCTATCCACAACAATATTGATTATGACCTCGAAAGATTGACCCAACACCTTGCTAACTGCCTTCAGCACTCTCCGCAAAACAGCAAAGTCTTTTCTCAAAAGCCCAGGAAAGAATAATGGAGAACAGTAAGGAATAATAGGTAATATGCAAGAATCGGTGAATTGTAAGAGTAAATGACGAGTAATCCGAAGAGCATGCAATCTCTTTATGTAGTAAGTCAGACGGAAGACCTTCTCCGATAACAATAAAACGTGGAAAGATCAAGAGAGATCAGAGGAAAAGTTATCACCAAGATAACTGACCTTCAACACTGTGTCTATCAAGCGCAAGCATTATGGGATCACAAAATGGTGTTTAGATGCCGTTCATGTCTCATGCTGAAGTTAACAGCTCGACATTCAGACGGATTAAGTATGAGACCATTACCAACAGACCAACAATTAATACGAGACAGAAACTCATTCATTTCTATGGGATGTAAAGAGGAAGGGATAGGCGCACATACAGTGAGATCATCCGCATATTTCACAAAAGTGTATTCTATGGAAGATGGCAGTACCATGCAGAAAAATAGAGAGAAGAGAAGAGGTGAGAGAACAGCACATTGTGGTACACCTTTATGAGACAGTAGGGACTCCGAACACTTTCCTCCAAATACAGTGTACTGCTCTTGTCCAGAGAGGCAGGAACATAGCCAGTTGGTTATCCAGCTGTCAGTGTTGACGCTGATTAACTTGCTAATTAAACGTTGTCTTGGTATAGAATGAAAAGCTGAAGTATAGTCTAGAAAAGCGCATCGAACATACTTCTCACCCTTTTCGAAGTTGAACACTATATTGTGATGCAGAATAGCAACAGCATCTAAGGTGCTTCTTTTGCATCTGTAGGCAAACTGATACGGATCAATGTGCGCTTTTATCACAGGCTGAAGTGGAAGTATTAATAATTTTTCCATTGTTTTGAGGAAGGGTGAAGTTATTGCAATAGGTCTAAATTTCACATTCTTGTCACCAGATACTTTCTTGGGTACAGCGATTATCTTCATCTTTCTCCACATTTTCGGAATGAGATTAGATGAGAAGGATCTGTTAAAGATAGTCGTGAATGGATAACACAGGACGTCAGCACATTTTTTAAGAAGGAGTTTTGGGATATCATCAGGTCTTAAAAATCGGGATGAATTAAGTGACTGGAGACATGTTCGGACATCCGTTTCAGTGACACTAGTAACACAACTATTCTTTAAACCTGTGGATGAAGGGAACATGACACCAGATGACTGACGTACAAAAGACTTATTTAAGTCACAAACATTCAGCTAGTTATCTCTCATAATGTGTCTGTCACCTGTAAGTTCTTCAATGAGTTTCCAAATACTTGGAGAGTTTTTTCAAGACAAGAGTTCTTGATTAACCATACAGTTGAGACGTTTAATCTCTGGGTTTATCAGACCATCTAGCTTACGAAATTCATTTGAGTTCTTCTCCTTGTACATTCTTTCTTTCATCCTCCGTATTCGTTTTATTTGTGAAGATGAAAACATACAAAAATGGTTTCAGTGGGACAACAAATATCAAAACAGAATTTAAGGTAACAATTGATAAAATCAGTAGTGATTTCCAGTGAGTCATCTGTAAATAATTCCCAGTTAGTCGTATGAAACATGTTTTTCAGATTTCGTATATTTTCTTCTGAGTAATTCCTATATTTGACTTTCTTGGTTTGATGTAAGCGTGTACTCTTCCCATGTTTTCCATATACTTAAAGTAGAACACGAATTATACAGTGGTCCGAGCTAGACAATGGAGCACGTTTACGAGTCACATATACACTCACATCATTAATGAAAAGGAAGTTTAAATGAGCATCCAAACGAGTAGGAATATCTACTACATTTTGGTGATCTAGTGATTTAAGGAAATCACAGTCACATAAAATGAAATCATCACATACAACTGAAAGTGAATCACTGAAGGCAGTAACAGCAAACTCAGTGAATTCATCAGCGAAAACAGATAGCGCAGATGATGTGCAGTCTGGAGTCACGTAGATATTGGTAACATAAACATATTTGTATTTATTCACATGTTTTGGACGACATCTTAGAGTTAGACAGTCGATAAAGTCATTTGAAAACTTGAAACACGCAAACGAAGATCGACACCAGTTCACGTTTACAAACGTAGTTACACCGCCGCCACACCCCTTTTTATTGTTTCATCGATCCTGACGATAAATTTTGAAATCACGTAGTGATACTAGGCAGTCATCCTGTAAATCATTTAACCAAGATTCTTGAATTGTGATGACACCACAATTACGACACATATTTTAACTTAGTAGGAATTGAAGATAGTCTACTTTGTTGATTAGTGATCGTCAGTTAGAATTTAGCAGTTCGAGAATCGACATACGATTAATGTTCATTCTCTTTAACGTATATTGCCAACCACCATGATGTCTTTTATAGTACTTTTTTGTAACTTGTGCAGCGAAAGGTCGTAAGCTTTTCATGAACTCGCCTGTATAGATTATGCGATTAATGGACATAATGAAACGTTAAAACAAAATGAAAACAAAACAAAACAGATGACTTGTTGAAATAATTAGATGGCAGAAACAGGCAGCCCAAATATTCAAGCAAACCGCCGGTTTTAGAAACTTTAAAATAAATTACATCCTTATTCTATACTATCAATTATCACTGTTATTCAAATTATAATAAACATATTTTCGGCTCTGATTCTATAACACATTCATCAATTTCATATAAAGATAATCCACATAAAGAAAAGATGTATTATGTATAACTATTTATGTATTGAATATGTATTGTAGTTCAGGAAATATCGAACCAAAATTGTATAACACATTATAATGATTATTCTTTATTATTAATAATAATAATAACATAAGGTTATTATTATATACAAATGTACTTGTGATTTAATTTATAATAAGGTAATAGTAAATCACATGAATCTAAATATATTTACGTGACATATTCTCAATATAATTAAACATTTTATAGAGAAAAAAGAAATGAATATTTATTGATTAAAATAAAACTCATTTACTAATTAATTATATATACGATTTGAATAAGAAAAGAGAGTTCTGTGAAGAAAAGTTTTCTTTTCGACGAAATTATTTACTTAAGCTGTACATTCGTACACATAGTAATATAGAAAATATATGTCTGTAGAAGGATAGAAAAGATTACATCACAAAAATGGAATGGAGTATAAATAACAAATAAGGTTACGTAATAATCAAGGGGTAAGGAAGAGAATAATTCATGGGTCTAATCGACAGATATGAACAAAAGCGACTAACACAAAGGTCATAATAATAGACTGAATAATATGCAAGAAAACTTGCATAAGGTAGCAATAATAATAACTCATTAGAGTTTTAAATGTAAAACAGTAATTTTAAAGATTCACTAATACTCAAATAAAAGTGCAGAAAAACAAGCAGAAAACAAAACCCCAGAAACATACCCATTAAAAGAATTAGGGCCAAGGAAGGATGAAAGATTGGACAAATCGTTTCTGCACGCAAAGTTCAGGCTTCAGTTCATGGATTGCCATTGCCTCAGCAGTGCATAAACTATTGATCCAAGCCCCCCCCTTCGATCCAGTTCCTTTGACTCTGTAGACTACTTTAAAAGAAGAGTCGTTTGGAGCGATGTGTCAACAGTTAATTAAATGCTCCTGTATCGAACTTATAATTGTTTTACATTCTCCATTTAAGAGCCAAGCCGGATAGTGTTTCGAGATGCTTTTGGACATCAATCGATTTGTGCATCCTATGTAACGTGCCTCATATATACGATTTCATCAGTAAGTAATTACTATGAGATAAAACAACCAAACATTTTTTCATTCATTTAATAAATGTAATATTCGATTATGTAATAAAAAAGAATAAATGAATCAACCATTATTGAATAGTGTTTTCTTATCATGAATAATCAAAATTAAAATATCATTCAATCAATAGCTTATTTGTAATAGACATTTCCATGGTTGCAATAGTAGTAGTATGTGGACAATTGTAGGGAGTATATTGTATTAAATTGCTTACAGAATCTAACAGTAAGTTTCGAATTTAGCTTCAGACACTGGTTAATATGAACGATTAGATCATATAATATTGATTACTGAAATAATCATTATTTGAGTAACATGAAATTTCATGTATTTTCTTTTCCATTACGATACCGTTTCCTCTTCAGATGGAGATATTAGTGTTAAAACGTTGAACAATTTCAACTACTTTTATCACTTAAGCATAAAATTATTTTGTTATTGGTCTCACTTAATAGAAGAACTAGTGAACAGATACCATTTCACTCTGACCATCCATGTCACACGATGTAGTTGATTTGTATGTCATTTACTACTAAATGCGTTTGTCAACTGAAGAGCCATCAAAATAAAAAGCATTAGAAAACTATTATTTTTTCATTACAATTTTTTAGAATTTCTTAGAACTGTGTCAAACTTAGTGGTTTTTAAGTCTATTAGTGAGTAGTTTACCATATAGTGACTTAATAAAAATTCAATTTTAACCCAAATTACCTCAACACAAACGTCAAATTTTCTCTTAGAAAAATTCGATATTATTCAATCTAATGAAATTCGGTTGTATGAAAAAAGAATACTTATTTAATCCTGTGGTCTGTCACAGTATTGTATAATTTGTTGGTATCATAAAACGGATCAATGGTGTATCGTGTGCGACTCAATAAAACAGTCAAAACAGTCGTACTTCATTGTGAATTCAATAAAATAAGAAAACGAGTCAAAAATTAATTCAGAATCAATGACTTCACTGTATCACATTTCATATGATATACATTTCAATCTAATGAATTGAATTATTTGGGTGACAATTTGTTACTATAGGTGAGCATTTTTACACTGGGAAGAAATTTCTGTCTAACACTCTTTGGATTTTGACAGTTCTTCAAATTATTTCAATTCGTTATGAGAATCACCATCTTTATGCTTGTAAATATTCACAAATATCACCGTAATTATTAAAATTTGACTCATTATTCCGAAATAACTTGCGATGAATAATTTAAAACTAAATGGTCAGAATAATTATTATTAGTCATAAAGATACAACGGTAAGACTATAATTGATGGATGACCTTTGAGCGATGCTAGAGTGACCATGAGGAAGTCCGTCTACTAACTAGAACTAAATGAGGGTTATAGAGCAGTATGAGCAATTAGAATTATGATTTACATTTCATGGTTAGGGCTAATAACTGGATTGAGGGTTTTCATCACAAATTGATATCAGGCAAAATACCAAAATGCTATATAGCCAAATGGATGAATGAATTTCGCTTCAAAACCCGAAAATTGTTATCGTCAACCTGATAGGTTCGTCAACACAACATTTATAAACTCTCGCTCACTTACTTACGCCTGTTACTCGCAATGGAGAATAAGCCGCCGACCAACATTCTCCAACCCACTCTGTCTTGGACCTTCCTTTTTAGTTCTATCCAATTGTTGTTCATTCTTCCCATGTCTGTCTCCATTTCTCAACGTAATGTGTTCTTTGGTCTTCCTCTATTCCTTTGGTCTTGAGGATTCCGAGCGAGGGCTTGTCTTGTGACACAGTTGGGTGCTTTCCTCAATGTGTGTCCTATCCACTTCCAGCGCTTCTTCCTGATTACTTCGTCCTCTGGAATCTGGTTTGTTTTGTCCCACAGTAGATTGTTGCTGATAAAGTCTGGCCAACGGATCTGAAGTATTTTGAGTAGACGGCTGTTAATGAACACTTGTATATTCTGGATGATGGTTTTCGTAGTTTTCCAAGTTTCCGCCCCAGTAGACAGTAGAACTGTTTTGACATTTGTATTGAAAATTCTGACCTTGGTGTTGGTTGACCGTTGTTTTGAGTTCCATATGTTCTTCAGTTGTAGATATGCTGCTCTTGCTTTGCTGATCCATGCCTTCACATCTGCATCAGATCCACCATGTTGATCAATGATCTTCTCGGTCAAGTGTTATTCGTTTGTTGAATGCTGTGTTGTATCGTAGAATCTTGCTTTTGCCTTTCTGTATGTTGCGACCTACTGCTGCTAAGTCCTCTGCTACACCAGTCGTCTTTCGATTTCGTTGTTGAGTGTGAGATAGAGTAGCCAGATTGTCTGTCAGCTGTCCTCTATGCACGATTTCGCAGTTTAATCCATGATAGAAATTCTGTATGATATTGTTTATCTTCTCAGTCACGCCGTAGTGTCGAAGAAGCTTCCATAGTGTTGTTCTGTCCACGCTATCAAATGTTTTTTCGTAGTCAATGAAATTGATGTATAGTGATGAATTTCATTCAGTTGATTGTTCCACAATGATCCGTAAAGTTGCGATTTGGTCTGTACACGATCGATCCTTACAGAATCCAACCTGTTAGTCTCGAAATCGAGCATCTACAGAGTTCATCATTTTGTTTAACAATACCCTGTTCAAGACTTTTCCTAGTATTGAGAGAACAGAGATACCCCTGTAGTTTTCACACTAGCTGAAGACATGTAATCAAAGAGAATCAAATGAAATTCAATTTTTTTCTTCTGTTTTTATTTTACCGACCATACAAAAAAGGTTGTTTAAATCACTTTAAAGTTTCTTTTTTTTCGTTGTTGTTGTTTATTTGTTTTATATTCTTTTGATCATTTGATTTCATTCTTGTTACAAATAAAACTATTTACGAATGAAGTTTATTCATTTTCTAATAAACTATAACCTTAGTTCTTTTAACAGAAATATTTACACTAATCAATACTAATTAACATCATATTTATCGAATTAGTTGTTAACAATCGATTTTTTTTTATGAATTCACATTACAGTATGATTGTATCAAGGTGAACTTTAATTAATATCTGTATCGAGTTGCTAAGATGATATAAACATGTTTTGTTCTTTTTTTTTTCTGAGTTTCAGCTTAATATATACTCATTTATATTGATGAGAAATAAAACATTTTCTATAATTAATCCTATTTCAAATAGGTTCTACTAAGAAACTATTAATCTTTTAAGTGATATTAAAATGTAAGATGAAAAGTCTAAAAAGTAAAATCAGAATAGTATAAGTGATTTATCAATGAAAAGATAAACTTCTCTGCATCATTATCTAAATAATAATTTTACATCTTTTTGACGTAAACTTTTAGTTGTTTTTTTTTTCAAAACATGTACTGTATTAATTGGTTCTTCTATATGTTTATTATATTTACAAAGATAGGAATCTTAATCATACACTAAAAGCACATAAAAGGGGGAACATTAAAAGTGCAAGTACGAGAGAGTTTCGACTTCAAAAAGCTCACATCAGTAAAGGTCAGCATCAATGGGTGATTAACTAATGTAATGAAATGATGACACTTATGCATCAACTGATTACATGTAATAAAACAAGAGTGAACATCAAATGAGCAATTTAATAATGTAATATATGTGTGAATGTCATCTATACTTGCAAATGTTTACAACACAGTTTAATAGGTTTGAATGTATAAATGTAAACAGTGTTTTATTTTTCTTTAATAGTCTAATATTGATTTTTTTCGATTATCTTCTATGACCATTTTAGTGCATGTTAATACCTCCGTGTACTATTTTGTACTAGCTATTCGTGGATTCGTACAATAAACTCCTTGAATTTTAGCTCATTTTGGACGTTTCTTTTATAAACACGAATACATTTACATATCCTCAGATGAGTGATATTAATTAGTTAAATATAAGCCTTTAAACTACCCTTCGTTTGTCTCAAAATCTTCTGCAATTAAACTATGAACAGTCTTCTATAAAATTTGGAAAATCGGGTTTCTACGGCTTGTTGACTTATTGATTCAAATATCTTGAAAATGAATCTTCAGTACTCTTATCTCTTTTTTGTTATTTACACATAATGTTGACTCCATTAGATAACGGAAAACATTTACATCGACAGTCATAAGAACTAAAACTACACACTGACGGATTTGTAAAGCAAAATTTTAGTCTATTGTATAACGTCGTTGAAGGCTTTCTGATTGTTGTAGACTACGCCGCATGAATTGGTTTATACGAATCAAACAACTAAAAACTGCATATGAATGCACTCGTCAAAATGCTGATAAAGTTGGATGTTAGTAATCGGTTATGATAAATTAAGGGCTTAAATTCTGACATTCTTCTTCTTCTTCTTCTTCTTCTTCTTCTTCTTATTATTATTATTATTATTATTATTATTATTATTATTATTATTAATGGCTTTATTCAATATTAGATTTTGGTACAATATAGAATTCTCAGCACAGGGTATTTCAACAAGTTTCTTAAACACAAAAAAAGAAACAACGATAAATAAAAGAAAAAAATTCTGCAAAACTGTACAAATTTCCAAATTAGAGACATGTTAAGAATGCAGATTATTGACTGGGTTAACTCTAACAATCTGTTCGTCACACAGTATATTTGCTAAGTAAGGTATTATAGAACTTTTATACTTTTGCTTGCGTGCATGCATTTTAATGTAATTACATCTCGTTCTACCAAAAGATGTACCAAGGAGAAAGATAAGAGTGAAGGGGATGGTTAGTATCTGATAAAATAGCACCTGCAAGGAGTTTGCATGACTTCAGATGTCTATCCACAACAATATTGATTATGACCTCGAAAGATTGACCCAACACCTTGCTAACTGCCTTCAGCACTCTCCGCAAAACAGCAAAGTCTTTTCTCAAAAGCCCAGGAAAGAATAATGGAGAACAGTAAGGAATAATAGGTAATATGCAAGAATCGGTGAATTGTAAGAGTAAATGACGAGTAATCCGAAGAGCATGCAATCTCTTTATGTAGTAAGTCAGACGGAAGACCTTCTCCGATAACAATAAAACGTGGAAAGATCAAGAGAGATCAGAGGAAAAGTTATCACCAAGATAATTGACCTTCAACACTGTGTCTATCAAGCGCAAGCATTATGGGATCTAAAAATGGTGTTAGATGTCGTTCATGTCTCATGCTGAAGTTAACAGCTCGACATTCAGACGGATTAGGTATGAGACCATTACCAACAGACCAACAATTAATACGAGACAGAAACTCACTCATTTCTATGGGATGTAAAGAGGAAGGGATAGGCGCACATACAGTGAGATCATCCGCATATTTCACAAAAGTGTATTCTATGGAAGATGGCAGTACCATGCAGAAAAATAGAGAGAAGAGAAGAGGTGAGAGAACAGCACATTGTGGTACACCTTTATGAGACAGTAGGGACTCCGAACACTTTCCTCCAAATACAGTGTACTGCTCTTGTCCAGAGAGGTAGGAACCTAACCAGTTGGTTATCCATCTGTCAGTGTTGACGCTGATTAACTTGCTAATTAAACGTTGTCTTGGTATAGAATGAAAAGCTGAAGTATAGTCTAGAAAAGCGCATCGAACATACTTCTCACCCTTTTCGAAGTTGAACACTATATTGTGATGCAGAATAGCAACAGCATCTAAGGTGCTTCTTTTGCATCTGTAGGCAAACTGATACGGATCAATGTGCGCTTTTATCACAGGCTGAAGTGGAAGTATTAATAATTTTTCCATTGTTTTGAGGAAGGGTGAAGTTATTGCAATAGGTCTAAATTTCACATTCTTGTCACCAGATACTTTCTTGGGTACAGCGATTATCTTCATCTTTCTCCACATTTTCGGAATGAGATTAGATGAGAAGGATCTGTTAAAGATAGTCGTGAATGGATAACACAGGACGCCAGCACATTTTTTAAGAAGGAGTTTTGGGACACCATCAGGTCTTAAAAATCGGGATGAATTAAGTGACTGGAGACATGTTCGGACATCCGTTTCAGTGACACTAGTAACACAACTACTCTTTAAACCTGTGGATGAAGGGAGCATTACATCAGATAACTGACGTGATAAAATCAGTAGTGATTTCCAGTGAGTCATCTGTCAATAATTCCCAGTTAGTCGTATGAAACATGTTTTTCAGATTTCGTATATTTTCTTCTGATTAATTCTTGTATTTGACTTTCTTGGTTTGATGTAAGCGTGTACTCTTCCCATGTTTTCCATATACTTAAAGTAGAACATGAATTATACAGTGGTCCGAGCTAGACAATGGAGCACGTTTACGAGTCACATATACACTCACATCATTAATGAAAAGGAAGTTTAAATGAGCATCCAAACGAGTAGGAATATCTACTACATTTTGGTGATCTAGTGACTTAAGGAAATCACAGTCACATAAAGATGATTATATCTGAATTTGGACTTTTATCTTTCATTAGAATGTAAACAAGTGGATTGCGTTTTACAACATAAATAGTGTAGGTTTGAGTAAAAAAAAGTAGTGAGGTCTTGAATATTCCTTCAGCATACATAAACGTTTTGTATTCTGAGTTATTAAAAAAGTTGAGTTTCGTTTTCTGCCTGATCCGTTATTTTGTACAAATAAATTCTAGATTCTCACAGTCGTCTTGCATTCATATGGTGTATTTAGTGCATCCAATAAATTCAGATTCGATCAAAGAGCTTGATGGTCATGTCGTAGACACCAAATCGTCAGCTTAATATGAACCAAAGCTGAAATTAAGGCTGACATTGTATACAACAAGCAGAACAATCGCCTATCAGGAAGCTTATATGTTACTGCTAGTGGTGAAGCTGCTCTATCTTTTACTCGTTCAACTGCTTTCTTGGCGTCCACTTAAACTTTGCCTGGAACTTCATTGTGTACCGTTATCTGCTTTTTAATAACATCATACCTTGTACGATAGTGTGATCTACACTTCGTCATACTAAACCCTGTTTATCTCCAAATATTGTTGTGGAGTAACCCGTGTTTTAAGAAGTTGTAACTATTTACCACGAAAAAATCATCACCATTGTAAACTTTTATATATTCAAATTTCTAAGAAGTACAACATTGAATATAACTGTTTGCTTTTAATGAAAATAATATATTTTTAATCTGATACTGAGAAGAAAAATCAAAATTTCTGACATTTTGTCGCTCAATATAAGCCACTTCTTCAGAGAATAATCTACCCCATGCTCAATGTCTTTGAAACTATCTAATCAAACCTTGGTAATGATACGTACAAACTCGTTGCTTTCAAGTTGACTTTGTATCATTTTGGACTCTACTGAAGTAATTTGTTGTAAAACTAACAGATTTTAATCATTTTTTACACAATTTTATTCCCATGACGACTAATTAATCACAGTTTCTTTTAGCGTATTTTGTATTCAATACCCAATCAAGTTTTTTTCTTTCAAATTGAAGTGCTGGTTATTTTTGATTCGTGTAATTTTGACCCTCATCATTTATTGATGTACGTTCATTTGATCAGTGTCCATTTGAAAACAGTGGTTTTGATGCGCGATATTTTACGCATATCTTAATTGTAGCAAACTCACTGAAAAGAATGATATTTTAGAGATAAACTAAAGCTTTTGAATACGAAGAGTAACAAAGGTGAACTTTTGGTTACCGATAAAAATGTTAATGGTGATAGATTATATTTCTGTTGCTAACATAACTTCAATTGAAAATATAGTGATGTTCTATTATATGTACAGTTACAAATATAAGAAAAAGTTAATTGTGTTGGTCTTGCACTAAAGTGCTTTTCATGATATTCAGTACTTAATATTAATAATTAGTACATTGTTTCGAAAATTTAAATTATTTAAACAAAACGTGCAAAAAGCTTTCTTTGTTTTCTATATTTATATCTACTTTATGTTTTAAAGGACTATTTATATCGATTAACTATATTTCTCACAGTTGTTGTAACTCATTTTCTTTATGATTAGATTCTACTGAAATTTGTATAAAATAGTTAATCATTTAAGGTCTAGATAAGAAAAACACAATCATAGATATCAAGAGGTTCACTCCTCTTAGAATGATAATATCATAATTTTTAATGTTAACTTAAAATAACTATAATCGATAATATACAAACTAAAGAGTACAACGAGAGAAGACAAGCTAAATATTATTTACAAGATAAATTAGTAGGACTTCGAGAAACACTACATAAAGAACACTGGCTACCCTCTCGTATAAAAACATTTGAACAATTATGAACATGAATTTAACTGGAAAAATGTCAGAATATTGAATAGAAGGAACAAAAACAACCAGGTTGTTTTTTAAAAGTTTAACATCCAAGCTGCTTATCAATCCATGGACAAATCGAGTCGATCCAACCTACCAGTCAATAAGAAAACATTCAAACAAAAGAATGGTCAGACAACAGATTATGGAAAAAGACAACCAAAATAAGTGTGCAAACAAAGTTAACACAATTACGGAAATAATAACCACAAAAAGTCTTTGCCAGCAGAATATGTTGTCAGTCAGTTGTGAAAACATTTCAAAACCCACTTTTTTTCTAAATATGTGTCGGTGATATTATCTGGAAAGACAATGAAAACTTCATGCTCAAACCATTTAGCTCAGTGAGTATAAAATCTCGAAAGTAATAACAAACTAATATATATATTAGAAACTATATTATCAGATTGTTAGTTCTCAATGTTATAAAAATGATGACGTTTTTTATATACTCGATTCATTCCTAAAGTCTTAATGTAAATTGGTTAAATTGCCTTATCATCAACTAACAACTCTATAAATAACAAATATATTTTTGTTCTATTTTATTTTATTTGAACACATAAATATTAGTACAAGAGGGCTCCAAATATATATGCGCCACACAAAACAGTGAGAATGGGAAGAGCGAAAAACAGGAAGGTAAGGAGCGTAAAAGAAAAAAAAGAAGAACAATAACGAACAGATAAATGTAAGGTAGTGTTATAATAATAATGGGGGAAACGGAAAGGTACAATCAGAAGAAACCCTTCAGTTAAGAAAGATACAACCACTTTTTTATGAAGAAAGTAAAAGAAGGTTACAGCAGGATCGCCACTGGCTTCTATTCTGAGCCATATCTGATAACGTCTCTAGCCACTGTGTAGCACCATCTCTCGGACCCCAACCAGGGAGTCGTGAAGGACCAACACAAGCCAGTCCTTTGCAGCTTTCTTTCATGCCACTGACCACCTCTCCGCTTCTTCCAACCAGTCCCAGAGTCGGCAAATAATGCACGACGTGGAATTCTCTGGGACGACATTCGGAGAACATGTCCAAGCCACCGAAGTCGGTGTTTCAAGATGGTGACACCAATTGAGTTATCATCTCTGTGCCCGAACACACGATGCCGAACCTCTGCATTACTGACATGGTGTTGCCACTGAATGTCAGCAATCCTTCGGAGACAGCGATGATCGAACACAGAGAGTCGTCTAACGTCCTCAACTCGGAGAGGCCAGGTTTCACAAGCATAGAGCAAAACTGCTCTCACCGACGCGTTGTAGATCCGACCTTTTACAGCCAGACTAACATCACGAAGGCGCCAAAGGTGGCCCAGATTGGCATAAGCCGCTCTGGCTTTCACTATTCGTGCATTGATCTCATCACTCACACCCCCACCAGCACTTATGCAGCTACCCAGATACACGAACTTCTCAACTACGTCTATCTGCTCACCATCCAGGGTGAGTACAGGATTAGAATCCTGCCAGTCTTGTAGAAGTACTTTGCACTTCGAAGGTGCAAAGCACATACCATACCTACGGACACTGATTGCCAACTGATTAAGTGCGGATTGCATGCCTTGGGCATTATCGCACAGTAAGACAATATCGTCCGCATACTCAAGGTCGAGAAGTCTTTCTCCAGGCAACAGATCCACACCACCATTACTTACATTCATCAGAGCTGTTTCCAGAATGTCATCGATGGCAAAGTTGAAGAGGAATGGTGAGATTGGGCAACCCTGCCTAACCCCACTGCTCGAATGGAACAATGGAGAGAGGTGGTTGTATGCCCTCACTCTGCCTGAGGTGTTTTATATAGGGCTTTTAGGATGTTAATAAACTTCTCAGGCACACCCTTCTTCAATAGACAATCCCAGAGAACAGTCCTGTCCAACGAATCGAAGGCAGCCCTGATGTCAAGAAACACTACGATTGTTGGCCTTTGATAAGTATGGCGGTGTTCTAACATTTGGCGGAGGGTGAAGATATGATCAATACATCCTCGACCAGAACGAAACCCAGCCTGCTCCTCGCGAGTCAATCTTTCTCGGGTTTTGAACAACCTACGAAGTATGACGGAAGCCAATAGCTTGGACGCAATCGGAAGTAGACTTATCCCCCGATAGTTGTTACAGGAACGACGTGAACCCTTTTTAAAGATAGGGACAACTATCGACTCATTCCATGACGTTGGTACACTCTCTAGTTCCCAAACCTTTGTAAACAACGTCGTCAATTCCTTAGTCAAAAAGTCACCACCATCTTTAAAAAGAGCCGGAGGTAAGTCATCTGGGCCAGGTGATTTGTAACGCTTCAAGAGTTGGAGTTCCTTGCGGACTTCCTCCTCATTTGGTGGATCAGTCGTCACCGGCCATGGAGGGCAGGACAGTCTGACCGATGTTGCCGGAGCAGCAGGCCAGTTGAACTGCCCTTCGAAAAATTCTGCCCATCGTCCAAGACGTCGATGGATGTTAGTGATTGGCATCCCATCATCCTCGCAGATTGTTTCACTCACACCAGACTTCTTGCTGCCAGTGGCTCGGATGAGCTGGAAGAGCTTCCGGTAATTACCAGATGCAGCTGCTGCTTCCAGCTCATTAGCACGCATCGACCACCAGGCTTCTCGGTCCTTACGCAAGCTTTGCCCAATTTCCTTACGTAACATCCTTCGTTTATGGTCAAACTCACGGTCACCCGGAGTAGACCGACGGGCTTCAATGAGTTGTAAGGAACCAGAAGAAACCCAGTGCTTAAAGCGGGACGTTTCGCAAACCCACAACTGACTGTTCCCGCCATTTTCATGGCGTCATGCAATTGCAACCAATGCTCATCTATACTTTTCGGTGGAGTGGTAGCTAGCCTAGAGGCTAGCTCGGTTCGATACTTACTTGCAACAGAAGTTGCAACCAGCTTGCTAACATCAATCCTTTGGTGGCGGTCACTTCGTTGTCCACTGAAAAGTAAGGTAAGATTGGCGCAGACCAAGGCATGGTCAGAGTCCAGATAGGTACTCCAAAAGGAGCGGCAGTCTTGTACACAACCACGCCAGCGGTAGCTGATCGCGATGTGATCAATCTGAGTCCAGGCTTGAGATGCAGAGGGAGGAGATTTGAATTTGTAGTACTTCATCAGAGTCTTGAATATGGCTTTCGGAAAGACAGCAAACATCGATATTAAGACTTTCCAAAGACATAGCCAGCCCTACCTGTTGTCCGACCTGCATAAATGTGTGAACGTTGAAGGCAGTCAGTTTGAATGGTGCACGTGGTTTCAGAAAAACTGTCTCAGTACTCATATTCGGTGGTAACATACAACTTTCAACCAGGCAGTGACTCGAGAACGTTTAGATAGAACCGAGTTTCCACCATAGGTGAGCTGCTGTATAAGTCGAAACAAAAGGATACGTAAAGTGGAAATAAAAGAGGGTGAATAAATGACGTAGTAAATAATAATAATAATAATGATAATAATAATAATAATGTGAATTGTTTGACTGTTAATCGAAGCGTGAATAGAATTTTCAGTAAATATCGTCATTTTCATTTTATTTATATTGTATTTCTAACGTTTTGTGACTTGTTGTGAGTTACCACTACTCTGAAGAAGTGACTCTCCACCCAACGCTCAATTTATTTGTTACTATCAAGTCCAACCTTGAGATTGATACCTAACAACCTTGTTGTTCAACTTGAAATTATAAACAGAAAAAAAGAAATCATTAACAATAATGATTTATTGACTTCTTGTAAATTTAAATATGAATTGATTTATTGTTACATTGATTAATAAAAGATAAAGAAAGATATAGTAAGTTACTGTGGGTGAAAGTAAACATTTTTAAATCGATACAGTTACATTATCTCTATCGTTTAAAATTTCTAGAACATATTTGTCTATCAGTTATAAGAGATTAATTGAAATAAAGTCTTTGTTGAAGAAAAAAAAGAAATGATGGAATGAAAAAAGTCAACAATTACTGAATGTATGTGTATTTTGTTCTAAACTCATATGATTAACTACTATAAATGGGTTAATTTCTAAAAAGAACCTGTGACGTATATTTAATCGATCTCTGAATAATAACTAATGGCATAATTTTTGATTGAGATCATGAGTCAATTGAAGCTAGATCATCATGGAAAACCTGGAAGCATTGAACGGCCGTCTCGTTCTATTGTGGGAGTCCTCAGCAGTGCGCATCCACGACCTCACCCCCTGAGAGATTCGAACCCAGGACCTATCAGACTCGCGCGCGAGCGCTTAACCATTGGACCACTGAGCCGGCATCCAATACTACTTTACTGGAGAATATTAACCAGAATAGAACTTAAATTCATCCACTTATATCGAGTGTATTTAATTGTTTGATAAATATAACTAAATAAGAAAGATTGGTTTACTGAAGAGTTCTCTTTTCGATGAATTCATTTTCAAAGCTGTACAATCGCAAATACATATACTTATTTTTAAGGATTGTACAGCTTTGAAAATGAATTCATCGAAAAGAGAACTCTTCAGTAAACCAATCTTTCTTATTTAATGTCTCAATGAGTGTATTCCGTTTACTAAATATAACTAACTCTAAACAAAAAAAACAGATGTTTAGTTCAAGAGGTTTTGTAAAGATTAGTATAATTCGTAAGTTATGTTTGTCATGGATTAATCCCATTTAGGGTACTATTAAAGCCAAGATGCATCGAACAGTTGTTTTACCCTAGTATGGGACTCTTCAACAGTGCATACCCATGATCTCACTAGATGTTGAACCTAGGGATTTCAGGTCTCACACAGAGCTCTTAACCATCAGAACCATTGAGTTGGTTGGTGTTCAGTGGTACAATTTCAACTTCAACTGATCTATAGTAAAGCACTGGAGGATCATCATGTTATATCCTAAATTGATTGAAATTAATTTTATACCATTGTAAACCGACCCGTTAGTTCGATTGGTCAAATCTGTAGTTTCTGTGTTCGATAACTAGTGGATTCATAGGTTCATACTATTGAAGGGCTTCATAATAAAGCTAAACAACTATCCAAAGCACTCTGATTTGCAATAGTAGCTCAACTGATATTAATTAACAACAAATAAAAGCTATAGAAACACATATTAATTTCCCTCATATAACTTATCATTATTTAATAGGATTGTATCAATTAATGATATAAATTTCATTGTATATAGAACAAGAATTCATATTATTGTGGTCAAATTAATATTCTTATGCAATTTAAATTTATATATTTTTTTCATTAGAAAGAATGGAAAATAAATATATTTCAATGGTTAAGATCATGAGTCAGTTGAAGCTAGACAACCATGGAGAACCTGGGAGCACTGGACGGCCGTCTCGTCCTATTGTGGGAGTCCTCAGCAGCGTGCATCCACGACCTCGCCCCCTGCGGGATTCGAACCCAGGACCTGCTGGTTTCGAGCACGAGCACTTAGCCACTGGACCACTGGGCCGGCATCCGACGGTCTTAATGTCTAACTTCAACTAATCCACGAAATTGAGCGACACATTCACCATTGTCTTTAGTGAGTTACTATCTTACAACAGACCTGGTTGAACTCCGGTGGTCACTACTTCTCACTAGAACCCCAGGATATACCTCGTGAAGCCAGTCACTAGTGAGCATATGTTGATCAATATCAAATGAGTTTTTTGGAGATTGTATTAATTTCAATGGTTAAGATCATGAGTCAGTTGTCTATCATTTCAAGTGATCTATATTTCACATCAGTTTAGATTAACGATTTCTTATGATTTGTGAAATAAGTTAGCAACAAGAAAAGAAAAGTACTATCCATACATACCTACACACCTTCACTTAAATTTCAAATTTCATTCCTACTTTCAAACAAACAAATAAATAACAAGAAAATCATATCGTTGATAGACAAATTCAATTGATCGTCAAAATTAAATATAACGAATAAATTATTGAATTTTATGAAAGAGAGAAAAAACTGTTATTGTAAAATGAGTTAACTTATACACACATACATAGACGCGTACACAACACAACTCTTGTCGATGTGGGAATCATAATGAATCTCTTTTGACTAAGTAACATCAGATTATAAAATATTCGTATAAAACAAGCAACACAACTATGAAATAGCTAATGAAAAAAAAACAATATGCACGTGCTTTAAATTTAAGTTTTAATGTATCACTGTACTTATGCATAATTGACAGAAGGATAAAGTACACACATGTAGAACTATGTATTGAACAAACGGGGTAAGAAGAAAGTCTATGAACTAGTGAATGAGTAATACATTGGAATCTAATTACTACTTTATAGATAATGTGAAATATTGATAACTATATATATATATATATATATATATATATATATATATATATATATATTTAGAAACCAGAAAGAATAATTTGAAGCTGAAGAGGTAAACGGAAAAAATCTACCATTAATGAGACATTAATTTGTTACACTATACACATGTACTATATCTAGTACTTAAAATATGAAACTGGATAACAATTATGTAATCATAGAAAGTTGTAGCAGATAGACAAAAACTACTAAGAGTGATAATGATTTCATTTTAATAATCAATTTTACGAATGTAAAGTTTATGGTAATAATTTTAGTTTCATTTGAGTTGAAGTAAACTAGACGTTTATATTACTTATCTGGAGATTAGACTAAGTTTGAAAAATTTTTGGTTATGTAAAAAATATGTCTTCACTTAAGTAACCAATACTATATTATCGTTTTTCATATGAATTTTCAGTATTGCACGAAGACCAACAAGCTTGATTACTTATTATCACTGTAAACTGAAGTGTTCTCAGTTTACCAATGTTAAATTGGATTTCTAAGAAAGTTGGAGGTATTCGGTAGGAAACCTTTCATCTGGATTTCGTTCCGATTGGGATTCATCAGCAGCCTGTAACTGTAACCTTCTGTAAGTTGATGCATCCCATATGATTCAAACCCGTGTCGCTCAGCTTCGCCTTTCGAGACATTACCACTGAACAAGTTTGGATGCAATTGGCTGAGATATTTACATTGGTTTGTTACTGAGTGGTGATCAGAGACTTATTAGTTAATTTCTTTCGCATTGACCGGATTCTATAGGTCAATTTTCAACGTAGTTTGTATTTTCAGTTTTTTACGAACTAATATTAAATACACATTATTTGAAAATCAATAAACAATGGTTTTCAGCTGATATAAACCGATGACAGAACTATCAGTAAAATTTAATTATTTATCACAAATTACTGAATTGTCTGAGAATGATACAACTATTTAGTTAGACGTTATAGCATAGAGATTAACTATGGTAATCCATGTTCAGAAAATTACTAAGTACATATAAACAAAATTATTTTAAAATAAAATAACAAGCAGATTGAAATAGTGGATTGGAATTTAACAAAATAGTTGTAGCATTTCATGTTATATTAGTTTGAAACAGTAATAATAACTTGGAATTACTGTTAACAATAATAAGCGTACATGAACATAAAGAAAATCGAATGTTAGGTTCTTTGAAATAAGATGATGCAGGGATGAATCCCAACAAGAATGAAAAA
Organism: Schistosoma mattheei; assembly: GCA_944470405.2. NCBI lineage: Eukaryota > Metazoa > Platyhelminthes > Trematoda > Strigeidida > Schistosomatidae > Schistosoma > Schistosoma mattheei. The sequence continues at coordinate 67,001,351 of OX103943.1, read as the reverse complement.
CCCGTCTATTACCCTACTGCTAGACACTACCCAACTTTAAATAAAAGTCTTTGTTCACTATTTGTTAGAACACTACTTATTTACTTACACCTGTTACCCCTTCTGAAGGAGCATAGGCCACCCACCAGCACTCTCAATCCCAACGTAGTATATTCTTCAGCCTTCCGCTTTTCCGTTTCTATTTACAATTCCAAGCTAGAGTTTGTTTCGTGATGCAGATTGGTGATTTCCGTAATGTATGTCATATCCACTTTCAACGTCTTTTTTAAATTTCCTCTTTACATGGAAGCTGGCTTGTACTCTCCCACAGTCGGCTGTTGCTGATGGTAACCGGCCAACGGATATTGAGTATCTTGCGTAGAAAACTGTTTACACGTACTTGTATCTTTATGACAATGGTTGTAGTAGTTCTCCAAGTTTCAGCTCCGTACAGTAGGACTGTTTTGACTTTTGTATTGGAGATTCGAACTATGATATTGATCGACAGTTGTTTTGAGACTCATATATTCTTCAATTGTAGGAATACAGCCCTTGCTTTGAAAATTATGAATTCATACTATTCTGCACCAATATTTGTTCTTGCTTTGTTTAAATTCATAAAGGGAACCAATTGCATGAAATTTCTACTTAGTTGAAATACTCATTGTGTGGGCTTGACATAGAACCAGCCCCTACAGGCTGACAGTTTTTTCGAGCACCATATGTCCTTTGATTGTAGAATGATGTCCTTGCTATACCGATCCTCGCATTCACATCTGAATCCGATCCTCCACGTTCATCGATAATGCTAACGAGCTATGTTAAAGTTTCCACCTGTTTCAGAGCCTCTCCATTAAGTGTGATTGGGTTGGTGTTCTGTTTGAGGATTTTGCTTCTTCCATTGTGTATATTGAGGCCTATTGCTGTAGAGGTACCTGCTATACTCATTGTCTTCATCTGAGCTTTTTTGTTGTGTATGAGGTAAAAGGGCTAGATCATCTTCGAAGTCCAAATAATCTAGATGTATGCAAGCTGTCCATTGTATTCCGTGCCCCCCTCAGATGTCGATGTATTTATAATCCAGTCGACGACCAGAAGACACTCTAGTTACCACGATAAAATTATATACTAACGCTTGCTTCTAAATAGATATCATCAGTATCCAGTGTATGGAAAAGTCAATAAAAATATACTACTGATTAAGTATTAGACGAATTGCAATTGCACTCCAGTTAACTGTAATAATGGATTTATATTACAAGTAATAGAAGTAACATTAGCATTAATATTGAGTTATATCAGTAACTAAATAGTTAAAAATTGAAATGATAGTTTCAGTACTGTTATTCAGTCTTATTTATTAGCAAAATTTTACGTACATTGAAAAATCTACCTTTGAAATGATACACATCATTGATGAATATACCAACCAATAAGATTATACACAGACCATGTTGAAATTCACTTAGTCGTATTTAAATTTTGTACTGATTTAGATTCAATGACTTATTTATGTACAAATTACCTAATACTTGAAGAAATCGCTGATATTTGAAACATATGAATGAATTCTTCTTAGCTGATGATTTTAAACCATAAAAGTTTGAATTTAGCACATATACTACGCTTCATTTTTAAGTGGGTCGCGCAATTTCGTGGATTGGTTGATGTTAGAAACTATCACCATTGGATGCCGGCTCAGTGGTCCAGTTGGTTAAGCGTTCGCGCGCGAGACCGAAGGCCCTGGGTTCGAATCCTGCTCGCGGGATCGTGGATGCGCACTGCTGAGGAGTCCCACAATAGGACGAAACGGCCGTCCAGTGCTTCCAGGTTTTCAATTGTGATGGTCTAACATCAATTGGTTCAAGATCTCATTTTTAAGTCACGGATACATGCAACTAACAACTATGGCTAAGTATTAATAGATGAATGATGTATAATTTGCAATCATCAGGTTTGATTGATTTTTTTTAAAGACTGAAACCAGTCACGTGGATTTTGTATTTGAATGAGTGGTTATTTGGCCAATCAAAGATTAGATCAGTAATACATAATGATAAAATTTTGTTGAATAAAAGTTGATTATCTCAATGAAGCAGTTACCATTGAACACAGTAGGTTGACGATAAAAGATATGACCTTCACTGGATCATCCAATATAATCAATATTTTCATTATTTTATCGTTCGATTGTCACTTCATTTAAGTTAAAATTATTAACCTACATATAATACTCTGAACAATGGGTTAAATCGTAAATTCTGACCTAATTATTTCAGTTATTTTCGTTCTATTGATAAACTCAAGTGAAATTTATACAATGAATTTGATGACATAACGTAAACTGTTGATGATTTTTGATTACTTTGCCAAGTGATACAACTCTTATTATTCAATACTTGAAAACTTTGATCACATTGAAATAGCACCCTTCCATTTGAAAATTATTACTTAGAATGCTTGAAGATGTCTGATCATTTTAACTATATTATGCAACATCACTTCAGTTTGATTGACCTCTACTTGAATAAGTTTGATTATCTTTGATAATTTTGTAAAAAATTTTTATTCTCCTATAGAATACTTCATGTAAAAAACTAACTACAAATACAATTGTACAACTTCAAAAAATAATGTCGTCGTAAAGAAAATTTTCCTTGATGATAAGTCTGAATTTTTTTTCATTGAATCAATAGACTTCTAGGGTTTTCTCCCGGATACAATAAAATCGATACGATCATTTTTTGAGTGAATATCTGGGTAGATTTATTTATTTATTTTTGTTTTAAAATACCAAAGTAAAACATAACTGAATGTTTTTTTTCTAAAATGTCGTGGTAATATCTGACACAACAGGGGAAAAGAATCACATCTGTCTTCTCCTACGTGGATCTTGCAATTTTAATATAATCACTGGGTTTTTTATTTCAGTATATTAGCCTCTACCATAGTAATAAATAATGATATAAATTATCATAGCAAATTTGTTTAGATTGCTGAATTTAATAATGTGCATCATACACTGCTTGTAGAATAATGTACTTACTAGTGATTAATTCCGAGAAAAAATTCCCCAGATTTCTAGTAAGAAACCATGACTATTGGAGTTGAACTAAGTTCAGTATAAGGCAATTATCTACCGATGGGATTGTAAAACAGTTGACTAAAATTTGATATTTAAACCATTAGATAGTGGCTCAGTAATCCGACAACAAAATCTAAAGGGGATGAGTTCAACCCATAGTAGGGTTTTGGATGTAAACGGCTAAGAAGTTTCATATTGAAACGAAACAGTTGTCCAGTGCTTCTGGTTCTACATGACTATCTAATTAAATTCGTCCGATAATCCAAGTTATAAATTAATGTCAATAATATACTACTTAATTTTCAACAAATAACTTCTTATAAATTAAATTGCTGATATTATTTAGGTTAAAAAATAAATCAACTTTATGTATGTTTATAGTTTTGGGTGACAATAGTATAAAAACAAATCACTTATATTCTTTTTGTTCAGGAAACAAAAAAGAAGAGTATTTACATTTACATTTTGTGTATAGAAAAGTTATTTTGTTTACTTTCGATATGTTTAGTATTACCATCATAACCTTTATTATTTTGCCCGCATAGTGAACACCATTGAAATATACATTCAAATTTCAGGTCATCTAATATAAAATTGTTCAATTTTAATGGTTTATTACTTAGTAAGTATTATGGTCTGTAATTTTAGTTCAACTTAAAAAGAATAATAAATTGACAAATAAAATCTTAATTTTATGGTATCCTATTCAATTTGCGGCCTATACTCCATTGAGAGTAACAGGCGTAAGTAAGTAAGTAAGTATTCAATTTGTTGTAATAACAAAACTTATTAGAATCTTGCATAATCATTTTGGTAAATCCCTGAGATGTATTCTATACTTGTAAAAGAGTTCATAGTGTTTTCCTTGTCATAACACCAAAACGATTTTTTGCTTAAAATCTAAGAAATTGATGGCAAGTGTATGTGTGTGTGATAGTTGAAGGAATCCAAAATCGAACGAAATGCTTATCATCATTTTAATTATTATAAATATACTGAAAATAATAATTACAGAATTCATGCTAGTTTACAGGTATGATCAGTTTGATATAAATGGTAACATTAAATGTAGAGAATAAACATGTGATATAAGATTGTTTTAAGTTTACTAATTCAAAAATTGTTGAGGTAGTACATTCATGACATGTATTACAGCAATGTTATACATCGGTCTGGAACTTTTAAATCTTTCTAAGTAGATATCTTGTTGATTTATGAACAGTGCATTTAAGGTCATTTCGTGCACCATAACGAATTAATTATAATCATCTACAACTAGAGAAAGTAAAATGGAAATAGAGAGCACAGAACAACAAGGCAATAATTATTAAAATATGTCAGTCAGGTCTAACGTAATGCATGTGACATATGACTCAGTGATATACTGTTCATGTTAAAAATTATTCAAATTAGTTAGAAATACCAAGGACGGTGTTAACGTATAGTTTTACTTAGCTTACTTAGTGAATTCAGTAACAAGAATGACAAAACATTTAAAGTTCCTATAATCTAACTTGTGGAATAAGATACACTTACAGGTGCTAGAACATTTAATACATTTTCAGAGGAGCAGTATGCATCAATACAGGGAACAAAGTATGGGAGTGATTTTATCTTACGAATAGATTGTGGTAGGTTGTTCCATATTCTGGAAAATCTACAGGTTAAGTAATTCATATAGAGAAATGATTTAGAATGAGTTTGTTTCACTAGTGATAAGGGGCTACGAATGTCGTAATTAGAAGTTCCTGCATACTGAATTGCTTGACAGGATGTAAAGGATAGTTTACTAAGTATTTTGAAGAAAAAGATAAGATTTAGTTAGGGTCACTTCTTCCATAAATGGTCGAGCCGAAGTTTATTACATCTGAAATTATAAGTCAAGATACAATCACTTTCAAGAATCCGAAGTGTAACTCGTCTCTGTACTGATTCCAACCTTAATTTATCCTCTATGCGCATACTACTAAGAATAAACTTGCAGTATTCTATGGTTGGTCGAACACAAACTTTGTTTATTAAAATGCGTGACTCACTGTTATTAAAGGTTTCGAGTTATACAACCTATAACACGTTGACACTTGGAGGTCTGTTTCAATACCTGTTCTGTAAACGATAAATCGCAGGAGTACCTATATCCTAAGTCTACCACTGTATGTAACTTAGATAGCACCTCACCATTTATGGTAAGATCTAAGTTGAGTGATGTACTACCGAAGTATATCCATCCACATTTAGCTGTATTAATCTCCAGCTGCATTTTGAGCACTACTGCGCTAGGTTGTTAAGCTCCATGCTGATGCAACTTTGCATATTGTTCACCTCATTAGGAGAAAATGAATACACTACTTTAAGATCCTATGCTTACATGAGGGGCTTACCCACACAAAAACACTGACAAATATCGTTGATAAAAACTAAAAAGAGCAGAGGGCCTAAGACACTACCTTATATTACACCACTTTCGACCTCATAGCATTTGACAAGGGAGAGTTAATTTTGATTATTTGATGTCGGTGGCTGTGGAAGGAATTAAACCAAGCAAGCGGAGGCATTTGAACCCCGTAAAGTGCGAGTTCACCTATAAGAAGTTACTGGCTAACCATGTTCAAGTATAGCACTAAGACTAGATATCCTTGGTTACGTCGAGAAAAGACTAACTTAAAGTCGAAATGGCATGACATAAGACATCGATTTTTAAGAAATCCATGTTGAGAATCACTGATAAATAGGTAGAGAGTTCGTTACTAACAATTTTTTCCATAATCCTAGAGATAATTGAAGTAACATTTATGAGCTGATAATTGTTCATGTCAGTATCATCTCCAGATTTGTAACGTGGTATGATATACGCGGTTTTCCAACAGTAAGGGTAAGTACCTGCTTCCATAGAGAGTAAACAGATTTAGAAGTGGAATATTTGAATCACCATATTTGTAGAAATAGGATGAAATCCCGTCTACTCCATGACCGCTCGAAACCTTAAGGGCCTTTATAGCCTTACTACAATTGTCTTCGGTGGGTAGTTTCCTAACACCTGACGCGGTTGAAGTCCACTGGTCAAGGCTTCTCACTAGAACTCGAGAAATCTCATCTCGAATCTAGCCCTCAATGATCTGTTCTGACAAGTTATAGTGCTTTAAAAACTGAACCTATTGTAACTGTGAATTAAATCGATGTGAATGTTTTGTACTCAGAAAATCCATTTTGTTTTCCTTGAGGATATGTATTTGTTCAATGTGTAGTGCTTAAATGCCTTTAATAAAATCAAACAATTCTGTTATTTTATTCAGTACTATGAAATCATCCGAAAACTCCTTAAATTTCTTGCAGATTCAATCTGAAATTAGTCCTGTTAGTTTTGAAGCTCAGAATTATCAGTCTTCTTTTTACTTTTCCTCCACATCTTTAATTAGCCAATTCATAATATGCCACCTGGTTGTGCATAATCACATTCTGTCCTGTATTAAAAACAACCAATTCATTAAACCAACTAACTGAAGCCTTCATCAATTGCACATAGACTTGGGACTTGGTTAAGTGAATACTGCTGAGGAGTCCCACAATAGAACGAAACGGCCGTTCAATGCTTCCAGATTTTCCATGGTAGCCTAACTTCAACTGATTCATAATCTCAACTATTAAGAATACTGATTTATTTGGTTATTTCAAGTCAATTATTATCGATTAAATTATTATTTCAGTGCTATTTACTAGTTTATAACAAAGTTATGATAGGAATTTGGCTTAATTATTACAAATATTTAAAGATATTAATATTAATACTATTGAATCTTATTCGATATTGATAATTTGTAGTAACATACTAATGTTGGTTTAGATATATATATATATACCCATATATAGTCATTAATACCTATATAATCAGTCGGATCATATTTATCTATTTAATAACAAATAATTGACTAACTTATTCCATTCTTATTTGATCTCACATGTGATTGATAATGTGATATATATTTATATAAAGTAAACAGAATGGGGTTTTATAATAACTGACTAAAATATAACATCAGATCAAATTACGAAATTAGTATATATATATATATATATATATATATATATATATATATATATATATATATATATATATATATAACTTATATTCTTCTCATGTTCTTTTAATTACTCAGTTCAGTATGAAGACAATTATTTACTCTATAACAAACGTATAGAGAAAAAATAAAGATTTATAGAGTTATTAAAAAAATCATTCAAATTAGATGTGATCTTATTTCTTTTACTCGATTTATTAAATGAAACAGATACTATGATTATGAATAGAAATTTGATAGATTTAAGATCTAGATATATATTTACTCTAATTAAATTCAATTTCATTGGTAAATAAGTCTAGTATATGTGTAGTTTTATTAAAAGTATCACTAATATGGTTGCGGGCAAGGGCGGCCTGCTTGATCATCTGGGCTACCTGTTCCTGCCATCTAGGTATTTCAACAAGTTATCTATTTTTTTTTTAATATATCACTATGTTTATTAATCGCATAACCTATTCTGCTGCGTTTCTGAAAAGTGTACAACCTTTCGTTGTCAAAGTTACAAAAAACTCAATAAGAGACAATGTAGTTACTGGCAATATACAACGGAAAGAATGCACATTATTCAGATGTTCATTTAGTGAACTGCTAACATCTAACTGGCGATCACTCAATATTTATCGCCAGGACCGACCAAGAAGAAAGAAACGGAAACTTGTTGAAACGCTTTACGCTGAGAATTCTATATTGTACCAATAATATAATATTGAATAAAGCTGATAATAATAATAATAATGACTTAACTTATTATTCAAGTGTATAATATGTAGTTTATTCTATTTTAAATGAGATAATAAAATTTACACAAAATGTAGATAGGTTTATGAAGCATATGATAAGATTATGATCATTTCAATTAATTGAGCATACAATATTTTGAAGAACTTATTATTTTGGGCTATTAAAATCATATAAGTTGTAATAATAATAGTAAGTATATACTAATGTAATATTAATCACTTTAATTATTACTTACGCCTGCTACTCCTCGTGAAGGAGCATAGGCCAAACACCAGCATTCTCCATCCAACACTGTACTGGGCAATTCTTTCCAGCTCATTCCAGTTGTTATTCATCCTTTTCATATCTCCTTCTATTTCCCAAAATAATGTGTTCTTTGGCCTTCCTCTTTTCTTCTTCCCCTCAGGATTCCAAGTTAGGACTTTCCTCGTGATGCAGTTTGATGATTTGCGTAATGTATGTCCTATCCATTTCCATCGCCTTTTCCTAATTTCTTCTTTTCAGATGGAAGCTGGTTTGTTCTCTCCCAGAAAAGGCTGTTGCTGATGGTATCCGGTCAATGACTTTAATTATAGTCGTTTATATTATATAGTAGGGAGCAGGAGGATCGAGAATAATTTTTTCAACCTGTTCGGAGACCAGTGGATGGATGTATGTGCACCACCGTTGTTTTTATTGAAAGTTTAATGAGTCACTTTATCTCTTCACCAGTTAGAAAATCATCCTCTAAACTACTGAGTCACAATAGCTCTCACCTCTTCAAAAGGTATTGGGTTAGCTGTAATGAATAGAAATATTTTCTAATTAATATTCATGACTGAATTTCACCAGTCGTTGTTATACGGGTTCCTTAAAAGTATACCTTGGTGTTTTATGGATTTACCAATTGATCATAACTTGGAAAATCGGTAACAGTTTAATCCATGTTAGACGTTCAGTTCTACTCAAATAATCCTCTAATATTTGAAGTGATAGCTCCAGGCCTTCAGTTTCAACAGGAATATAAACACTGGGATGTATGTACATCCAGCTAACAAATCGTGAATATGTGGTATTTGAATTTAAGATATAACCAACTAAATATTGATATTACGGAGACATGTTCAGGAAATTTAAGAAACAAAAACGGATCAAACAAATGCCAACAACCCTTAGTTACTGATTTCTCACTAATTTATCAAACATTGTGTCCCACTACTGTGTAGAACTTAAACCATATATCTGATCAGATTTTACTGAGTACACCTTCAGTATTAACAAATTTTCCATAACTAATCGATTTCTTCCAGAATTAGGTGAAAGAAGTAAACAAACGAATTTATTAATCAGATTATCTTAATAAATAGTTTGATTGAAATTCAAAAACTGTTTGTTCTCTTTTTATTGAATTAAGCTGTTTGTAAGAATTGTACTTAATTCTACAATAGTTCTCACCAAGAATTGACATTGAATAAAGATTCATCAAAAATGAAGAGTATCAAACAACCAGGTTGATATGATATGCAACGAGTACATTGTTATTTGGTTGGAAGTGAAGAAAAGGTCGGAGAATATGAACACAGTGACCTCATGTATTGGAAAAAGTATGAGATTCGTTGTCACTTCATGGTCCTCTACGTTGTGGAAGAAAATCTCTTGAGAAAACACTTTAAAAAGTAACAGGATTAGAAGTGGTTAATTAACCTAAGGGCGTGACTGGAGGGCACAAGTGGACATCGTTTGAGATCTGTTATATACGACCTTTTTGCGAGTAGTTTTGGTGCATTAGCTCCGTGCTTTTTATACCTTACTACTGGTGAAAGATATCCGTATCACAAGTTGAAATGTATTATTGTTACAGCTGAACATTTCAAACCCATTCATTCTGTTGTAGAAAGACGAGATCGTTACAGATGCTGGTTGTTTAATGGAAAGAACTTACTGTAGTCACACTCTGTATAGTTTGCAGTATGACTTCGCCTTCGAACATAAATTTGTTTCTTTTAATCTTACCTTTCTCCTAATCCCCCTGCATAGCATAGTAGGGAGTACATGAAAGAAGGTTATGGCTAATGTAAGTCAACTGAGTTATCACAAGATGCAAGCTCACTTCAACGTTGCAGTGTAATCAAGCTGTTCAATAAACCACAATTCAGTAACTAGCATATCCAACTTTAGTCTATTCGTGATATAGTGAAACCATAATTCAATCAATATTATTATTATTATTTCTATTCAGAAATCATACATTCTTACAAGAAATTTTGATAATATAAATTTTTCAGCTGATCACCAAAAAAATTATTTATTCATCATCTAATCAGATGATTAGTATAAATTCTGTACTAAATTAAGGTACATTTGATCGGAGACCATTATTATGTACTCAAACTTAATATATGTCTATCAAACGAAACAAAAATCGATTTGATGATTATATTTCACGTAAACAATGGACTTATAAAGATAATAAAATATTATGTAAATAATAAGAACTACTTGTATATATGTCACTAATCAATTAGAAAATGTAATTTATAAAAAGATACATATCAGAAATGAACTTCTACGTGTAAAATTTATCAGTGATTGTTTCTTTTTTGTAGAGAAATAAAAGATAGAAAACTTATTACAATAAGAGTCGACTAATATCAATGTGTACTACTATAATAATCCATTATTCTTCTATATTAATAAGAATGTTAGAGAAATTGATTCTAAACTAGCCTTATAGTATACTGAGTAATGTTAAAATAGATAGAAATATTAAAGAAATATAAATCTTTTTTAGTTTATAACGAAAAATCTGACAGTTGTACCTGTTTCATTGTTAAAATTATTTTTATTTATGTTAAATATTACCATTTAAGAAATCTATGGAATGATGATGCAATCCTATATGTAATATAAACTATATTACTCAGACCGATACAATCAAAATTCATATAAAATATTTCATTATTTTGCTTATGTATTGTGGAGACAGAAGCCAATTATACAGGTATCATCAATAACAATTAAGAAAACTAGATGTTATTTTCTTAAACAGTAACAATCAATCAGAATCTATTGTGTTAATGCTTGGCAAACTTAATATTACCCTCTGCAACCTTATTAATGAATGATCAGTAAATTACTTGGTCTATTTATAGTGATAGTGCTAAGTAAAAATGTTAACATAGAAAAAAAGTACCCAGCATTACACTCACGAAACTCATTGATTTGACACACTTTAGTGAGTACATACAATTTTCAGTTATTTAATCTATATAAACTGTAAATTATTCAGTAAGTATTATCAGATCATATTATAAAGACGATAAATTAGCGAAGCCACAAATTAATAACAAATATTAACGTGACTTTGATGCCCGATATCACTTGTGACTAATGATGCTCCTCTCAATTTTAAGGTAGAATGATGGTGAAATAAATAGTTAAATGGCATGCTGTGGAAGCCATATATACATTTGCTGTTTGAAATTTACATTGAAACATAATAAAATCACCACAGAAACGAATTACTTAAAAGCAATATGTACATTAAACAATTACGCAACTCATACAGATCGTGTAATCCAAACTAAGATCCACGAACAATGTTTATATGAAACAAAGAGAAAGACAGGAGTATAACAGAAAAAGATATTAACAGTTGATGGCGACGATGAGCTGTGTATGGATCTGAAAGAAATATTTTCCCATCATCTTTATTCAAAAACAGTCGTCAATTAACACATGAAACTTTTTATTCTCAGGAAACGAGATACAGTTACAACAATAATTGAGATAGAATATTTCGCATCACATAATTGTGCACATCATAAGTAACTTTATATTCTTCTTTGAAAAAACTATCTGACAAAAATTAAGAATAATTTGATTCTCATGTTAAGTGGTGGACTACAAATAGTGATCTGTAACATCATTACTGACGTTATATTTGTATAAATAATAAAATTAGTAGGGAAGTTCTGTTCAACCTCATTAACCATGAGTTTTTTTTTAAAACATCTATAAAATGTCTACGAATTCATCGGTTTTTTAAGGTTGTAGTTTACTCCTATTTATAGGAATACTTTTTATTAATAAATAATTCTAGTCTCAGGAACTGCATAAATGTTCGCATATTACATTTTCAGCCAAACATAACGAATGCCCTAATAGTACTACAATTCGTACGTCCAACCCGACCGTTGTTGCTACCTTGACGTGGTGGTCGGGCTTGCCTATCGTGATGAAGCAACCGAGCTATACTGGCTGGAACAACTGTTCCTCAAGGTCCTACCATGTCAGACAGGTCGGTTGAAGAGCGGTAAGACTAAAAGCAACAAACCCAAGGTCCGAGGGCGAAGTCATACTGCTGACTGTACAAAGGTGTGACAGCAGTAAGGTGTTTCCTTCAGACAACCAGCATGACAGCGGTGTCGCCTTCCCACAAGGAGGGGTGGGGTTAGAAAAGGTCGACCCTAAAAATGCACACCTCGCCTTATCCCACAGATATCCGTCTCCGACGGTAAGGTTTCAACAAGTACAGAAATAACACAAAAATTACCCATAAAAAGGTCGTGTGTGACTGACCTCAAGCAGTTGTCCCTTGGGCACTGCGGACACACTCCCAGGTCACTAAGACCACCTCTAACCCAATTTCCTTTTCAGGTACCTCCAGAAGAACCCTTCCACGGTGTGGGCAACCGGGAGGTGACAACTGCCCTCATACCTCTAACAGCACTCAAGACTCAGCACGGATTCGAAAAGCTCGTTGTGCTTTTGCCAACTTACGTCACCTATGGCGAAGGTGAGATATCCGTCTATCAATAAAACGACGAGTATACTGCGCGGCAGTCCGTTCTGTTTTACTTTACGGCAGCGAAACATGGCCTTCAAGAGTAGAAGACACTCGTAAGCTCCTAGTATTTGACCACAGATATCTTGGAAATATTGCTGGCGTCTGTTGGGATCACCGGGTAAGTAATAGTGAGGTTAGACGTAGGGTATTAGGGAGGGATGGTAAATCAGTCGATGAGGCTGTCAATCTTCGTCGACTGAGATGGTTGGGCCACGTGTTACGTATGCCCGAACATCGATTACCACGACGTGAAATGCTAACGGGTGTTAGAGATGGTTGGAAGAGAATTAGGGGCGGCCAAACCAAAACGTGGCATCAGTGCTTGAAGACACTAACCTCTAGTCTAAGCCATGTTGGTAGATGCAGACTACTTGGTTGGGGTCCGCGTGACTGTCGTAACCAATGGTTGGAGACTCTTGGTGACATGGCTCAGAATCGATCACAATGGCGTCGGTGTATACACTCCCTGTCTTCCCTTAAACTAAGAGATTAAAATCGCTTCATATCTTTCTTTCTACGAACTAATTCTTTCTTTCTGTACTATATCCTTATTGCAATCTTTCTTTTATATATTATCAACTTTGAATTAACTACTTTTATGAATCCGGTGTCCATCTTGTTGTGTTAATGAGGTATGGCAACTTGGACCGATGCATAAATGTGCCTGGTCCTACGTTGTAGCTGACTGACAGACTGACTCGTACGTCCAAACATCAGAATATGGAGATGGTTTCGAATGCACAACTAAATGGAAGTAACGGGTCTTAAACAAAATCCAAAACTTAAATGAATCAAAATGAAAAATCATTTTGGTAAACACCCATGTTTTACTTCGTCGATATGTCAACACTATAGTAACCAAAAACAAATACAACACACACCTGAACTAGTCTGTTAAATTTATGCGTTTACACAGATTCAACATTACAATCATTCCATTAATTTTATAGAAATCCAAAACAAATTTAGAATTCAATTTTGTTGGTATTCATTACACGACAAATATGATTTTTCTTTTTAAAAAAAGGAAAAGAAAATTTATGTATATTGAGCAAACATATTAATTTAAATCTGGTAAAAAGTAAAACCATGATAAGTATAAATCAATAATAAGAAGGAATTCTTCCAGAGTAGAAATTCCAAATACACATTTTTTTCACAATGTTAATAATAATAAGAACAATCGAAAGAAGAAATAGTACAGAAATGAGTATACTTTAGATTATCTGTAGAGAAGAAGTAAAAAGGATAGGGCACGGAAATAATGATGAAAATGAATAATGATGGTATTATTATGAAGCCACTTGAACATACATGAACACACGCACGTATAAACACAAATACATACGTTTATAAAGTGTAATTCCAACAAAAAGATATCAAACAGTTTGTACCTCTTTTATCTTTCATTTATTTATAATCATCAGCTTTCAAAAAGTCATTGTTTTTGAAGGTAAAGAAAATGTGTATTGGAATCAATAAAGAATAAATAATCAATATACATCGGAAAGATAGTCATCCATACAAAGGAGATAGATGTTGAGTGAAAAATCATTCCGAACACTATATATATATATATATATATATATATATATATATATATATATATATATATATATATATATATATATATATATATATATATAATTGTTACTAAATCTCTGCGCCTATATAGAAAAGACACTACATCAGTGAGAAGTAGTTAATATAGGATTAGTAGTAGGGATAGTGATTACAAAAAAGACTCAAGTATGTATATTTATAGTATAGCATAAAAATTACAATATACTGTGCAATAACAATCATTGTCATCATTTGTAAAATTTATCTGTCACGAGGGACAAAAAGGAAAACATGTCGCAGTAAAGAAAATGGAAATTTTAACAAGACGTTTGAATGGAATAAGTGTTGTATAAATTTGTCCAGTAAAAAAACACATCGAATATCTCACCTAATTTTAATATGGGTGTTTCTTTGTATTTTCTGTTCCATGTAATAAACAATATGAAGTGAATTATTTACTGTTGCTATTATTACTGGTGTTGCGATTTGCTATTGAACACTCCAGTCTGCCAGAGTATAATTATCACAATTACCAGAAGTATGCCACCGACAACGCCAACAATAATTAATTTCATACGAAAATTTTCCCACCAAGTTTTTCGGGCCACCTTTGTAGCAGTTGTTTGGAATTGATTAGCCTGAAGAAAAACGATTTTGAATAATTTTTGTGAGTTTATACATAGGGAAATATAAAAATAAATCATTAGTCTTTCTTCGAGTTGAACATGGCCTTATCAACTTTGGTAATAGTTGTAAGATATGTCAATTTTCTATTGAGGTTGTCTGGAAATAGTGGGTAACTGAAGAGTAGTTCAAGACCAGTTGGACTGTTACTTTGTGTTTTGTGGAATGAGAGTGGATTACGGTTCGCCTTTTTCTATGAAACAGTTACACTAACACATAAAGGGCCCAACAATGTTCAAGTACTATTTTCCTCACAATTCACAGAACTGTCGAGTCATCGACTAATTGAACAGTTCTAATACAAAAATCATAGTATTCAATATGAAAGCGAACATTGCCTTATCTATAATAATTTTCCCTTAAATAAATTATGCTCTCAAAGGAGAACGATAAAAGCAAAACTAGAATACACAAGATACAACAAATTTCTATATTATTATGAGCAAAAGAAATCTACATATAAATGAATGTATAGAACAATAGCCGTGACATACGACCCTGTACTAAATTTCAGAAGAAATCGGTTGCGAAGGAAAACAAAATGCGTTGCCTTGACAGAACAACTTACAATGCGAAGAGAAAAAGGTTGTATACTAACAGAAAGACATAGTGTGCATGTGTGAGTGAGGGAGTAATCGATCGAGGAGAAAAACAATAAACAAAGTAAATTAATATCTGCAAGTATTGCTTTTTTGTTTATACATTTACAAGCACTAAGTTAGGAAGTAAATGTTACAACCTACATTTCTGTACAGATAATAGTTAACTTGAGTCAAAAATGAAATAAAAGTGCAAGTATTGAATATATATTGAGATAAATTCATTAGCTGGATTACAGAAGGATAATTGACGTATAAAAATGGGAGAGAAGATCAGGTAAAATTACGTTTTCTGAATTAAATGATTGTACCATGAAGTCTTCATAGTTCTCCTGGACAACATTTCCAACGTAAACTACCTGAAGTTTATGTTGATGATGTTGTTTAGAAGAACAACGAATGCTTCAAGGTTCAATTATCCGGCTCAAAGGATGAAACTACACGAAAACCAAAAGCCAACCGATGATTAATAAAAATGTCATGTAATTTATAACTCTAAAAAGTCGAAATACAACACAAAAAAAGTTGCATAAAAACCCTTACATTATATATATATGTATTTCTCTTTAAAACGAGGTATTATTATCCAGATATTCTTAGTTCATTTCATGATTCTACATAAGTTGGTACGTGATTTTAAATTTAAAGACACTAACTTAGCGACTCTTCAAAATATTATTTAATTTATTTATTCTCCTTAAGAGGACTTGTAAGCTTCAGTTATACTAGTTTTGATATTTGCTTTTCATATTGTATCTTGAAAACAATCTACCGGCTAGTTTAAATGTTAACTGATACAACAGGATAAGATATAAAATCAAAGTTGGTTTAACATATTGAATAGGAATAGCAATACTATACCTTTCAGCCAACAACCTAGTGAGTCAACGTCTTGGTAAAACTGAACTATACTGACGACCTTAAATAGATCGAGACTTATGATAACCCATATCCGATTTCTGCGCAAAAATCAAACTAAACAAACCCTACCGATATCTAGTTCCCAAAATATTTAAGATCGATGGAAAAAGTATTCTTATGCAACGACATAATAGACGTGACTCAGAGAAATACCCGCCGCTAATGAAGATTGTATCTAAGTGATGTGATTTTGGATATAGTCAAGAGCGTTTATATGATCGCAAAGTATTTTCTCACTCCAACCTCTCCATAAATTATGGACGAAGTAGTTAGGCATTAGATAGCACCTCTTGAATATTTGCGCGAAATTCATTCATCCATATTGCCATAAAGCACTCGCATCATAGCTGTATCAGTTTGCGAGTAAAAAGCTCCTAACCCTAGCCCAAACTCCTAATACATAACCCTTATCATTCTTCGTTTACTATAATAAGTTAACACATAAAGGTTCATTGATCATGTTAGAACTATTTATCTACAACAATTTTATTTATGACTTCTTATTGTTGATTATTTTATAAGTAAACACTTTTCTGATTGGATAATAAGTCACCCAAGATCCCCAGTATAGTAAGTTTTACCCGCCTTTCTTTAAATAGTGACGACAAAATTAGAGTAAACTCTGGTGCTGATCACTTACTAAACATGATCGGATTTATGACAATTAGTCTACTGAGATACATTGCTAGCAAGAAATCAATATCTTAGTATACTTAGTAGCAATTCCTCAAACAAAAACGCAAGTCGTTTGATAAACAACTTCCCAGTAGTGTTAACACAAATAGAGTGCGAAAACGACAAGTCATCCTGATGTTAACTAGATCGTTAAAGGTGATCGCAAATTCGGATTCAATGTAGAACAGTGACTGAATGGACCATACACCTTTTGTACTTTATTTAGGTAATTAGCCGTGAACCAAGCTATTTGTGTGTAGGCAAGTAATACTGTGGTGTGGGTTACTTATATCCACACAAGTAGTATATAACAGTGGTCAGGCATAGAATGTATTTTAGTAGGTCGATGAGGAAAGAACGGGAACGGAATGCAATTGGTATGAAAACGCATGAACAATGAAATCTGAGACAATGGATTTATGTTTGCAACAGGAACAGTTAAGTTTGAGATGATGGATTGGTATATCGCAAACTAACGATTTACTATATGGTTCTCAGATTTTGAGATACATCCGACTGTCCCCACTGGTGTTCTGTTCACTATAATACTACCTGGGTGCCCAAATCAAATTAAGTGGAATGGGGTGTGAACCTCTGATCTATAGTACGAAAGACAAGTGCTTCGACCATTAAGTCACTACTTCATAAGACGTTGGTCGGCTGAATACTGTTTGAATTAGTGTATCCCGGGTTATAATAAGAATATGGTTGGATTTTAAAGTCAAGTCCAGGTCACATCTGAGATATAAGTTTTTCTATGGATAGAATGTCACAAGCAAATATTTATGGTATGAAACAATTTTTCAGAGAAAATTAATTATTATAATAATTTGAATATAAATGCATAAGCCCAAATTAAAGCCGAAAATAATACAAAACATTATATAATTGCAAACACTCACGCTGGCTGCAAGTTCATCTGTTTTACTGACCAAATTGTTTAACCGATCACCTCGTTGAAGCGCTAGTCTAGTATTCTCTTGCATTACAGCTGTTACAGTATTCACATTATTACGTAACTGGTCCAAAGAATCATTTCCCTTAGAAGAGTTGGGTGATTCCTGAAAAATACAGTAAATATGGGAAAAATGACGTTGCACACAATAGTCAATTAGAAAGAACAACGATAATATCAATACGGGTAAACATGAAATGAATTTTACAGTTAGAGCTATTTACTGTTTAGCTATTAAAATGTGGTAATTACAAAAGTAGTTGGAACATATGGATTCGTTATTATGAAGTACTTTTCCATCATATTCAAGAAACTGTGATAATAGCCAGAGACATAAACTTGATTACTCTAGAATAGGTAAGTAGTTAATTTAAAATAACTATTGTAATTAAAAAGGTTGGCAGTATAAATGCAATTCAGATTGGAGACAGAATCCAAATTAACTTTGATAAAGAGAAAGACGGATCAACAGACATGGGAATGATACGAATAAGTGACCAAAAAGACATTTTACTATCTAGTACAAAATAAGGGAATCCGTTTCCTTTGGAAATCAGTTTCATCAGAGATGTCACGAATACACAAGGCTTCTGTACTTAGACTGGTGATAATAGGAAATCTACTTTTCTATAGACAAAGCAGTGTTTAGTTGACTAAATTTCTAAACTTCAGACCGACAGGTTGAAGGGTTCAACCTCTCTTTACATACTTCACTTCAAATAACTAGGTGGTAGTGTTATTAGCCTTCGCCCGAAATATGGCCTAAAACTAAGTAAACGAATTTGCACTCGATTATTGAGTTCTGTTAAGAAGAATTAATTTGAACGGTCAAGCACAAAGTATACAGACTAGGTGCTCTGTTCTACAAACTTGAGGAAGCAGATAGAAAAAGGACTGAAAATTGAGTGGTAAGTATTTTTGGAGTTTATTTTGTGTTTCATAGGACAGCCGGGTAAGATATGTTAAGCTTCGGTGTAGAATGCCGATGGATGAAATTATGGGACCATAAAGAGGGATGGAAGTTGTTAGAATGTCCTAGGAATAGTCGGCTTTCAAGGAACAAGTCCTCTAGATGAGGTGACACTGATTCATCTATTTTTTGTTTTCCTATTTATTTTGCTACCTTAGTTCTTGGTCTTCAAATCGCGGGAAATGCAACTAGTAACCATCATTTACTTGTCTTCACTTATTCTGCATATTCTGCGTATCTCCCTTCGATCTGATTTGTCCATGATTTTTTTAATTGGTTGATGGATTAGATCGATTTCTATGAGTTTGTTGATTGCTGACTGACTCGAGTGCCAAGCCTCTGACAAATTCTTTGGTGTTCTTAGTATTTTTTCTATCCAGATCTCAACATTTTTCTAATCGAACGAAAGGTACATAGATCAGGTTATCAACAGTAGAACTTATTGCAGAAGCAGTGGTGCAGAGACGAAAAGACTCGATTTTACCGGTGATCAAACCAAAATGTGGGCTACGTATTCGTCATCATCAAAAGCGATGTGATAGGAAACAACTACAATCTGATCAAAATCGTCTTCGATGACATAAAATCCACAATGTAAAAGGAGTCGAACAACAAATTATCATTATTCGATGTACTGATTATCAGAACCGACACAAGAAAACTAGAGACTCAAGTATATGGGAAGCCAACCCACACAGATCAAATTCTCAACTACAGCAGTAACAACCCAAAAACTCAGAAGATCAATTACGTACAAAGTTTATTCAAGAGAGTGAGAGCACACTGCAGCACACTTTCAGCACGGAAAAATGAAGGAAAATATCTGGTGACCATCCACCAAAAGAACGGCTACCCACACAAGTTCATCAAGAAATGTTAACCCAACTTATTATCAGAAACGAAATCAAATACAGAAATCAGCAAACGGATAATCCTACCATATATAAAGGACATATCTGAAATTAAAACGTTATTGAAGCTGCTTGGAATAGGTGGAGAATATAAAGCAGTAAAATCACTTTAACTAACCCTATGCAAACCACAGGACGAAGGGACAAAAGAAGAAAAACCAAACATCATCTACACTACATCGGACAAGGTGGACGCCCTTTTATCTTCGACTGCATAGACACCCATTAGCGGGCAAACGGCATAATATATTCTCGCTTACATCAATGCATGTGGACGACGGTGGACACATATTCGACGTCATTAAGTAAAAAATATGGTATTCAGCAATTAAAAGCAGATGATGTATAAATGCAGTCATGTACTCTTCTTTAAGATAAATAATAGGGATTGAAGAACTATGGGGTTTCAAAGCGGCCAAAGAAAATCTATGTGCCATCTGATTGTGTTTAAGATAGACAAACAAATCAATGAAACGGGGTTAGTAGTACAAGTACTCGGGAATATTTGATATAGCTTTCAGCACAAAATCATTCCATACAAAGGAATTGAAAATATTATAGGGAAAAAGAAGTGAGAAGTCACACAATTCATAAATATTAAGAACAGTATTCAATCAGAGAAAACGTCTAGTCAAAAATCTAGCCAAAAACGACTCCCCTCAGTTCACGAACTATAGCAGAATAGCCACTGACTCTGAGTAACACCTGATAACTTCTCCACAATCACCAAGACTCTAACCGGGAAGTCGTAGTGGACTGATAGTTTCAAGTCCTGTATCATTATTTTTCGTACCACAGTTATATCACAATCGATAGATTCAGGATACTAAAAAACTAAAAGTCTAATTACGATTCCTTACCACATAAACGATTAAACCAATTGAGGCGATGTTAAAACACCGAGAAAAAAAATCTTAGAATAACGTTTAAAGCTAAAAGATAGTTGACTATCTCTGAAATTTTCAGACGTCTTAGTTATTTAGACTCGCGAAACAAGCCACAGACCAACATTCCCAGATATTAGGGAGTTGTTCAGTCAAAGTACATACAATTTCAGTATATTATACATCAACCATAACTTACTTCTTAAAAGATTACAATCAGAAATGATACAATATAACTTACCATCAAATCTTCCAAGGTTATATTATAAGACTGTTGTAAACAATCTTTACCACCACTTTTAGCCCTTTGAAATCTTGTACCATCGCTTAGAAAATTGCGAGAAACCTGAAAATTAAAGTGTTGAAAAACAAAATTAGACTTCATTATTATCACGTAGTTAATTCGCTTTAGGGATTTTTGATAAACATGCGGTAATTGAAGGGAATAGCTGAAGGGAAATCTAATACATCTATCAAACATGGTTCCAAAATCGACAGGAAACTGAGAACTAATAATATTACCGATTATTATCAGTCGAGCGTTTAAAGTGGGAATGATGTTACTTCACAATCTCAAGTTGGAAGCTCTCTCAAACTAGAGGCTTTGAAGCAACAAAATTTATATCACACTACTCTGTGGACTGGATTCAATCACATTGAGTGAGCTACTCAACTTTTCATATTCGAGTATCAGTCTACCTAGTCCAGCTAGTGAGTAAGTTGGTTTCGAATTACACCAAATAGAACCGATATTTGTGGTCACAAAAAAAGACTTTATCATCACACTTGTTAGTAGGATTTTAGATTTTCGGTGTATAAATGTGAATTTAACGTTAGACGTGTATTATAAGGGCGAAATTACATGTGACATACAGAGAACTGGAACGTCAACATGGTACTTGGATCCCAAAAGCCTCAATTGTACCATGAATGTAATAGTATTCCTCGTTAGAACAAACCTCGGACCTTTTGGGTCGTACTATAATTCAACAATTCATTCGATCGTATTAAGATTGGTGACATTTCTTAACGGATTCGTATGAACGACACGTGTAAAAGTGCCTTCCAAGTAGCATGACACTGATCTGTGGTTATGCTCGCACTATTCTTCCACAATCTACAGCGTTTGGAGATTAGTTTCATATCAACACTATGGAACATCTGAACCCCCAAGAAAAATTGTTCCCCTTGATTAAATGTGTACGATAATAAAGTTAGGTAGTCCGACTGTTTTGCGCAGTTCCACATACACACTAATTACATATTATTTTCGAGATTAAATCATTAAATACCATTATGTTAATTGAGCAAAAAAATTATAAAAACTAAGTTCATTCGTGAACAGACTAACCTCTACAACCAAGTTCCGAAATTTTTGTCGAGAAGCATTTCGATCGGTTACCGCGATAAAGGAAAGTCCTGAAACAGTCAGGCAGTGAAGAGAGAAACTAGAGTGAAAATAAAATCAAGACTGAAGCACTTACTCCCCTTCGCTATAGTATATATCTTGATCTGGAGGATTACATAACAGATATTTAAGTACCACATCTTCAAAGCTACGTTTTGAGAACGACCGATGCCAGACGATATGTTTCTCGTTTGTTATAGCAAAGTAGCGTAGATCCATCGTTCAGAAAACAGACAATTGAGCCGGCATTTTAAACTGTGCACCTATCTAGACTGCGCGCTGTTGGAAGCGCAAATAGCACAAACGAAATATGCTACAGCCTTCAATCTTAAAATTATGAATGCAGCTGTAAAGAAACTTGTTTGAGAGGTAACCAGAAAAATGAGCTCGTATGCTCACGGTTGAAAATTGCATGTCTTTAAAACTTAGGAAGACGGATTTAAACCTCAAGTATCACTCGTAAATGTTTTAGATTGCTTAGTTCTGGTCATCATAATATTCACGCCCTATCTAAAGTAAACAGTATACTCTTGCATCAAGCCTAGAACTGCTTGTACAGGAATTACTCAGAGGAAAAATATCCGAGGTTTGAAAACATGCTTCATACAACAAACTGTGGTTTATTTACAATCGACTCATTGGAAAACACGGTCGATGCTGTCACTTGTTATCTTAAATTCCGCTTTACTGTTTGTTGTCCCACTGAAACCAGTTTCGTAGTCAGGAGGGGAGAAGAGGTGATGTACGGGTAGAAAAATTCCGTTGAATTTCGAAAGCTGAATGGTTTAATAAACCAAGAAATCAAACGTCTGAACTTCGTGTCTACTCAGAAGCGTCTGTCCCGTAAAATCACTTCTAACGTGCGATAACTAGTTAAAGAGCCTGAAAGTGGGAGACTCATTAGTGAAGAAGCCCAGCTGAATGCTCATGTTTTGAATACGTTTATTGTATGTCAATCTTTTGATATCATGCTTCCTTCATCCGCGAGTCCAAAGGCGAACTGATGCTAGAAAGTGCCTCCAGTCCCTCGAATCATTCCAGTGTTTAAGATATGACAAGTGGCCAAGCATCCATGATGAGAAATGTGTTGGCTTTTGTCTCGTCTATTTATGGGGATCTTCAGCGGATCCTCTTTAACTATTTTTTACCAGAAATGTATAAAAAGACGAAGGTAATCTCAGTACCAAAGAAAGTATCAGGTGGTAAGATTGCTAAATTTAGGCCCTTAACAGTAACTTCGACTTTTCTCACTTCATGTTCAACTTGAATTAAAAGAGAATATTGATCAATACCAATTTGCTCACAAATGCAAAACACATACCTTGGATGCTGCTATTATTCTGTATGACAGTGTTGTCTTCATTTTGAAAAGGGGTAAGAGATACGTTAAATGCACATTTCAGGGCTAGACATCTGAATTTGACTTTATTTCATGAACACTATCAAGCAGGCACACCAGTGTCAACTCCGACAGCTGGATACTCGTCTGTATCTCCACCTCTGTGGAAGAAAGCAGTATTATGTGTGTTGATGGCAGCGCTACAAAGAGCTGTTCTTGCCTTTTTTCTGTGTACGGTCCTCCGTCTTCCACAAAAACACTTGTGTCAAATGTGTGGACGATCTTACTGTTTGTGCGCTATTTCCTGTCTCTAAACACCACCTTGAAATGAATGAGTTCTTATCGCTCATTCAATGATAGCCTATTGTTAATAGTCCTACAAATAATCCTTCCGTGTTTCAAATTGTTAATCTTAACCTGGAACATAGACAGTACTTAAGAACTTTTCTGGGATCACGTAGAGCTTGTACTGTTTGAGATTCCTTATTAAAAATGTACTGAAGATCACTCGTCTTAGTTTAGGCTTTTCCTACTACCTCACACAAGTTGCTGTTTTTAAAAAAACTAATGGAACTGATAAAGTTCAACGGTACCGATTGAGGTATGAACTGAAAAAAAAATATATAGAAACTAACTGTGCTAGATGAAGGCAAATGCGGAAAAACAATGCATCAATTATGAAAATAATTGTCAGTAAATTTATTGACTGATTGTGTTTTTTTTTCTACGCGGCTTGTATCGACTATATTGTGCGACTGTTAATTTGTAAACATGCTTTGTGGTGGCGTAAAAAATCACTGAGGATAACTATCTATAGAGTTAGTTTGGTATCAACTGATGGAAAGAATGCAGTTTCGTTCTTGAGTCTGAAAACTAAAGAGTGTTCGGAACGTGTCCCACTTTAATGATTCGGAGATGTCAGCAAATAAAAGTAAGTTTGAATAATGTTACTAAGTAACCTGAAAATATTACAGCAACACCGAATAACCTCATAAAATATAGTAGTATGGGTATTCAATATACGTACTGATTACTCTAGTTTTATTGCAAACGTTCTGTTTGTGGCATAAATTCGAGGTGTTGGAGCTCTTCGAGAGAATGCCTATCGACTCTAGCATTTAATGCATTAGTTAGTGGTTTATGATTCGTATAAACTATGAATTCCCTGGTCCTAACGTGTGTCAGGATTGCCTAGTGGTTGTGTGCATTGATAGAAGTACTTCTCCGAAGGAAGCATATCTCGCCTCTTCTTGAATAGATATTTTTGCGAAGAACACAATTGGTTCCCAGGCGTTTCCGGCAAATTGGTTAAAAGTACCGCTCAATTATTTGTCTAAAGCATCTACTATCAAGTGAGTGAATTTTCGAATACGTCAATGAAGATAATGATAATATTTCTGCCAGGAAAGGTACACGCCATTTTTTACAGACATGGCCTACAAATTACAACATTTATTGGTTCTCAGTATGTTTCCCTAGCAGGGCAGTTATACAGATAAAATCAATAAAAGTGAAAAACAGTACATTCGTACACATGTCTTGAAGCGTTAATGATTAGGTTTACGTTTTGGCTTTACCCTGAGTAAAGTCTTTAACATATTCTCCAAAGTGGCATCGCGTCCACTTTACACACCAGATCCAATCTCGGCATAAATGTATTAGAATTCTGTTCGTGCCAAGTATTTATGCAATACTTTTTAAGTTTTCAGTTGTTATAAGGTAGACTTGTGTGAACTATGACTTTGGGAAAACACGTACGTCTAGTTTGTTCCAGATGTTAGAAGTTCCATAACTATGCCCTCAGAGCAAGACTCTGAAAATTAGATTAACAAAGGAGCAGCAAAGCGCTTGGATATGAACGATAAACAATGCCTAACATTTTGTAGTGGAACAGAAAGAGGTATTATAAATTATCAGATTAAATTCATACTAGCTCCTGTAGCTAAAGTGAAATGTGACCAGAGGCTCCAGATGAGAGAATGCAGTAATAAAGAACACTGAGTCCTGATATTAGCAATGTGGAGTAGTTTCAAATGTTGAAAGGAAAGTCAGGGTTGGGATAAAGAAGGCTGTTTACTAGAACAGAAAGTGCATATAGATAGTAAAGTATTAAGAAAACTAATGACTGTGTCTTTTATTGTCTGATTTTTTTCATCCGATGCCTGCTCCACAGTCTTAATGTAAAAGTCGGAGTTAGCATGTTATAGGTTGTCTTAGTAGAACAGCTAATCCAGCATAAAATTGGAAACATGAATCTGAATGGTGAGTGTATCTTAGATTGATTGACTTGTTCTTAAACATAAAGAGCCTGATACAAACAAAATGTTCTTCCCCACAAACATGGTTGGATTAAAGTCATCGCCCTCACTATTAATGCTTGCTGAAAAGTACCTCAACCCTCCCTCCTTTTGTGATGTTAGGCTCATTTAAGCTTTTTCTGGATATATATCATACCTCACACGGTGCTTTGTGTTTCACATCCTGTTGGAAAACAATATTCCCATAAGTATCATTTCGCAAGCTTATCAGGCAGTTACAAATTATGGACTGTGGGTAAGGCATGGATGCAATGCTTTAATTGACCATTGTATAACGTATAGGTTGCCAATCGGAGTATAGACTATGAGAAGAGTATAATGTAGGATAGTTGTTTACCAAAGTAGGCAGAGAAGTACAGAAATATATGCGTTACAGATAATCTTATTTTCAGAGTCTTGCTCTGAGGGCATAGTTATGAAACTTCTAACATCTGGAACAAACTAGACGTACGTGTTTTCCCAAAGTCATAGTTCACACAAGTCTACCTTATAACAACTGAAAACTTAAAAAGTATTGCATAAATACTTGGCACGAACAGAATTCTAATACATTTATGCCGAGATTGGATCTGGTGTGTAAAGTGGACGCGATGCCACTTTGGAGAATATTTTGAAGACTACTCAGTACATCCGAAGGAATGAACTGATATTCATTTTTATAGAGTATATTTATTTATCATGCATGCTGTGGAACAATAAATTTGTGATTTTTAGATCATACCTGTAAAAATGACATGTACGTGCATTTGTAGAAATTATATATATATATATATATATATATATATATATATATATATATATATATATATATATGTATATATATATTAATAAGTTACGATTATGGACGCTGAATCAATACTAATGTAAATATCTTGGGCATCTATTTATTTACTCCCGGTGTTGTGTTTGGATTCCTCAGAATCACAGATTGTTTTGTGCAGAATCGATACTTCATCAGTGGTGTGGCGAAAACAGCAATAAACCATACATCAGCAGTGTTACCGAAGGACTGAAGATATTTGATTGAATAAAAACTGTTGTAATTGATATCAATTATTTCGCCATGTTTTTGAATGCATCTGTTTTACTCGACTTCTGAAGGTGTTTGTTTAGATCTTTGACCCCTGAAATTTTAGTTTCACTACGCTTTTGGTTTGATATTTGGAAGCGCTTGTTCCAGAAACTGAAGGTTCGTTTTGTAACTGTTATAATTACTATTAGAACAATATTTTTGTGGTGAAAGTCTAATTGATGGACAATCTTTGAGCGACGCTAGAGTGACCTTGAGAGTATCCATCTAATAACTAGGACTAAGTGCGCATTGTAAATCAGTGTGAGGAATTAGTATTATGATTTGCGGTTGGTGGGTAAAGTTATGAATTAGATTTGGGGTTTTCATCACGAACTGACATTAGCTACAATTCCAAAACTCTATTTAACCAAATGAATGAGTATATTTCGCGCCAATATGCAAGACCTGTTATCTTATACTTGATTGGTTAATCCATTAATTTTAGACTCACCAATTTGGTTGATTAATTGTAATTTACAGATGAAATTGGGTACCTGAATAAGAGTTTAGTTCTACTGTTATTTGGAGTCTTAAGTTACACGTAGATCAATCTGCTGTGATTTAGTAACGGAAGAAAGGCAGGGTAAAAACGATCTTGAACGGACTGACAAGAGGCGGTCATTCCGTTTTTCACTTGCCGTGGGTTTGTTGGGTTGCAGAAGTATTAAGTTTTTTTCATATTTAAGTTGTCTTTTGCTGCAGTAAAAAGCACAAAACAACTACCGAAAGCAGTTTTAGCTTCCTCTGTTTTGTAGTGTAGACGTTGGCTCTATTGGTGCTTCATAACTTGATCTGTATCTCTGATTGCTCTAGGGAATCTCGCTACATTTGTTTAATTTTTTGATAAGGTCCAGAAAACAAGGTAACAAAGACAAGAATAACTTATCAGTTATAGATACGCAAAGTCAGTGTGAATCGCTGTTTAACGCAAAGTTTAAGACAAAATTTCAAGTCACCGGTAAGTCTCTAACATTTGTGGTACTTCCTTCAGTCAGTAAAGTATTATTGCAAGAAACAACACTTTTCTAAATATAGTAAGTGCTATTTGTAGTGCTTCATGTTCAAGAGACAATTCGGTCGAAATAAGCGAGATGTTTCAACGTATAATACTAAACAAGCGTTTCGGAAGCTGAATTAATTTTGAAAGTGCGCTAAAGGAATTACAAAAAGTATGGAGGGATAATTTTATCCCTTCTCAGACCACTCATACTTAGTACATTCACACCGAAAGTAAACTGCTCAAGAACATGAGATTTAAATACTTATTTGTGATGCTTCATCTCACGTTTTATCGTAAGCGTAAATCAGAAGGTCTGACAGTGAATCAAAAACTTTGATAACTTTAACTAATATGTGACGTATAAGGTCTAAACCGTCAATCAAGATTCTGTGTTAGATTGAGAGGTGAAGAATATGAGATAAAAGAATATAAGGTGCTTCAAAATCATCCATGTATTAGTTCATTGTTGGTTCATGATCCATGGATCGGAGGGTTGTCCACAGAAGAAAAAGAGAATTTAAAGCCAGTGATATTGAAGTCACAGTCAAAAGATCAGCTAATAGAAAGTATTGAGGATCAAACTGGTAAGCAATTCACTGCTGCTGATGTGGAGACCATGAAAGCTTAACGCTCTACAGGTAAGTGTAATAAAGTACATTTCAGATTGTTATACGCGACTGCAAGTAATCCATATGTTGCTGCAAAAGGATGAGGTGAGAGAGTATCCAGAAAATGTGAGCAGAATCTTTTTTAGTACTTATGAGCAGATACAATTGTATAAGAAATATCCAGAATTCGTTTGTGTTGTTTCTACTTACAATACAAACATTAAAATGTGATAATGCTTTTTGTTAAATTCCGCTTTGTAGATATTCGGTATTCCAGTTGGTAATAGCCGATAATTTTGGACGAGGGCGTCCTGTTTTGTTTGGATGGACGCAAAAAGAATGGCGAGCAAATGTAACCTGGATCTTGGATAAATTCAGAGAATTAATGGAAAATACGTTAAAAATGTAAACTTTTATCATGGATTGCACACGAGCGGAAAGCGCGGCTGTCCGTATTACACATGGTAATGCAAATATATATTTGTGTGTCTTCCACGTGTGTCTCGCTTCCCGTGAAAAGGTACACCAATCGTGATTTTAATGAAATTGCCTTTAGATGCGCGACAAACCTTGAAAACTTATCTCAGTAGATTAGTAACCGCAGAATCTGTTGAGAGGCATTGCTTGAAATCTATTTATTCAGTAGATTTAATCAATATTCCAGAATTATTAACCAAAAATCAGACGAGTGGGTCAGTATCTGCAACGATTTTAGATGTCTCGTAAAAGTATGTGGGCTGTAGCTTTTAGTGGAAGTGCTTTGTTTCTCGAGAACAACACGAATAATAGTGTGGAGACACTGAGTCGTCAAATATAAAGATATGTACGCAAAACCGACAGTTTGCACAAATGTATGTACAAGGTTTTCAAGTTGAATGCAATGACATGATACCATAATAACCGGCAGATACCATGAATATGACGCTCTACGACGGTGACTTCTTTTGTTCAACGTACTTACTACGTTTGCACTGTTAAGGGTTTAATTGTAACCGAAAAATATGCGTTTTGTTTGTATCAAATATCAAGATGGTAACTGGTTGCTTCTGATGGACTGAGGCAAGCATTATGAAGTGGATACAAACACTTGGGAGTGCAATTGTCGAACATTTGTTACATGCCGATATCCTTGCCATCATATGCTATTGGCACACGTTAAAAGACGAACTCTTGCTAGTAAGCATAATCAATTAAGAAATATAACCTGCATAGCTAATCAAATAATTAGACATTGCAGTAGATGGAAGCTAGATAATAATAACTTCTAAAATAACACGACAATGACTGTAACATCCATATTGAATGTTTTGTGTGTTGGTGAAAATCCCTCCATGTATATGCTTGTACTTTGTTCCTATGGATCCCCTTAGTTGTACATCGATGTCTTTTGATTACGTTTGAATTGTTAATACTTGTATTTTTTATTATAGTTTTTGTTTTTCTTACGCATCCACTAAGCTTGTGTTTCTTTCCAAACTGCATCTGTGTTGTTTTACTTGACACTTGTTCTTGGCGGTAGCCATATTGATTTGCTCCTCCTTTTGTGCGCGTGTTCTATCCAGTCAGGATAGAATAACGTTCATTTTTTGTGACTGGTAATTTTCCCTTATCTTTTATCAACTCCTTTATTTATTGTACTTTAGATTTATTGATTGAATAATTATTGGTTGAATAGCCGGGTGGTAATATTTGTTTAGGTAACGATTTACATTTAAATTTATGATGAATTATAGAACCGCTATTTACCCGATTACTTGTTTTGATTTCGACGGGAAAGGGCGCGTGTCTAACGTACCTGGACGGTTATTCTTCATCATCCAAACCGTGGTTTGGATTCCACAATGACATTATTCAGACGACGCGAAGAGTATATACGGATTCAACGAAGCAAAGGAATGCACAATCAACAGACTACTGAGAAATAAGGTGAACACTTTGCGATGCTAGTTGGGAGAAATATCGTTAATTTCACTTAAGAAATATGAATAACTAGACAAGACCGTTTACCGTGAAAGTTCCTTGTGGTCGTATTTTTGACTTCACTATATATACAACTTGTAAACCTATTTTTCTGCTTCATATGTCATTCTTCCTTTACCAGTAGTAATGATGCATCGATAAACTGTTGCAAAATTTTTATCTTCATCTTCCTCGTAGTTTCATGGGAATATATACCAATAATGTTGACGACTAACTGTTTTTGAAAATTAAGAATAACTGTTTGTTTGTTTTATGAATCACCGTTTTGTTACGAAAACTTGTAGTGTTGCATCAGTGTAGGAGTTTTCCTAGAACATAGCGTTGTGAACAAAAGTTTCTTCACTATGACAGTATATTCGGGTTGATACCTTTTACTATTAACATTGAATATAATATTCTATCCTCAGCCCAAATGTGTTCTTCAAAAGTACTAAATATCATTGCTTATTGTTACGATACGATGAGTTAGTGTAGATAATGATGTGACTTGCACATAAGATTTTACAGATTAGCCAGTCACATGACAAATTCACCGTTTCGGGATTGGGTCTATTATCAAAGTATTATTAACATCAAACTGGACTGTAGCTCAACATACTTACAAGATTTATAATACAGAAGATTGGGTATAGATTTTATGTTTATATTTAAATATTTCACCAGATGAACAAACGTGGCAGTAGTCAATACAAAGCATAGTTATCGTCAACTTGTGATTTGTCCTTCGTGTAATCTTCCATGTTCAGAAATTTGCCAAATTGTTCACCGGCATGGACTTGATTATTAGAAAGGTTTAATCCTTTCAATTAGTTGACAGAGGCCATAAGTTGCATATCAGAATACGTATGGAGACCTTCCCAGCTTAAAGCAATTCTGAATAACAACAATTCAATCGTGAAACACATGAATAAATTTTGTTATCAGTATCAAACCCGATAAGTAAATGAAATTACAGCTAACAGGATGTACAGATAAGTGTCTTACTTGATGTAAACAGCGCTCTTCATATTCTAACCGTCCTAGAATTTCACCCAGTCATATATATTTGGAGCACTCCTATACCAATATATATGTGTTCAAATAAATAAATA
Organism: Schistosoma mattheei; assembly: GCA_944470405.2. Classification (NCBI taxonomy): domain Eukaryota; kingdom Metazoa; phylum Platyhelminthes; class Trematoda; order Strigeidida; family Schistosomatidae; genus Schistosoma; species Schistosoma mattheei. The sequence continues at coordinate 66,969,661 of OX103943.1, read as the reverse complement.
AACGGTCATCTAGTGTTAACAAAAAACTACAAGCACCATATAAACGGATTCAAAAACTTTAATTATTAACATGAAATCTGAGAAAAATCCAATTACAATGTTCATAATATTATTAGGAGTTCACTGTTTACATACAATAATGACACAACTGGTAAGCACAATTTAGATACCACTCGTCAATATGCAATAAAACTTTGCAATCTGGTCATTGATTTCGGATTCTGTTAACAGAAAGTCATTCGTTAACTTGAAAACAGACACATCATAAATTAGTATTAATTACAACATGGTTTAATCATTATGCTCAAAAAAAACATGCATCGTTTGGCTTATGAAGAAAATGTAATTAATTAATGTAGCACTTACAGTAATGTTATACCCAGTTCCTGGATATGTTCAGAAAAGGCTATCAACGCTAATTTTTACTCACAATTTTTTTCTTTCTCAGATACGTCACATAATAATATGTTTATTTAGTCAAAAACAATGATATTTATAACGGATAGTACTTTTTATGGTTGTATATTAGCAACCTATATAACATTCAAAAATATTTTAACGCTTTATTGCTTCAACCTACATTCTATAAACATCTACCAACACCCATGTTCAACGCCGAAATAACTGAGGGGGTAAATCAAATATAAAAGGTTTCAGAGCTCATTTTTGATTGAAAATCTTATAACAGTCTATTTTTGAACTGATAAATGACGAATTGCACTAGCCTGAGTTTGCATTGTTACAAATAACCACACTAGGCTTACCAAACATCCACCCAGGTTGTGAGCAACAAATACGTCAAACTAAAAATAAACTTTAGTAAAAGCCATGTAACAACAACAAACACTGCGAAAATCGACGTGAGGCAGAGAAAAATGCTGCTAATAGCTGATAAATAACGACACCCAAAATCCTGAACAACGTGTAACATGAGCGCGAAAACCCTTGGCTTAACGTCCTGACTGTTCCCGCAAGAGAGCAAAAGCGTGGACGCAACAAGCAATCATAGTGTTACATTATATAAAGACATATAAGAAATGCGAAATCATACGAGCATATAGACAATCTTTAAGTTAAGTTCAAATTGCCAGGTTTGTACTCAATAGTACCGTTACGGCCAAGTAATCGAAAACTCAAAGTTTCCATCTCAGCAGGAAATGATATTCTGTACCACGAAAAACTGGTACAGTAATACATTAGGCACCGGTTAGATAAGCTACGGAAAAGACCATAACCATTTGCTTGTCAATTAATTTAGAAGCTGACTGACCAAAATTGTTAACAGTATTGCACGTTTTCAACAAACATCAAATGAGATTTTTAGCCCCTGGAACTAGTCGAATTGGTTAATCAGAAGTGGCATTGTTCCTAACCACACAATATTTTAAACTGACCATGAGATAACTAGAAAAATAGATAATAATAATAATATATTTCTGCATGTGCAGCTACACACCGTTTTTACAGGCATGATCTATTAATTACAACATTTGTTGGTTCGCAAAATGCTTCCCAACTTATTAAGTTTATAGTTGTTATAAAGTGAAATCGTAGAGCGCTTGCTGTAAACTATGACCTTGAGAGGACGCGTACGTCAAGTTTGCTCCAAACGTCAGAAGTTTCATAGCTGTGCTCTCAGAGCAAGATTCTGAAGGAGAAAAAAAAGAGAAACAGAAGAGCAGCAAGGCACTTGGATATGAACGCCAAACGTTGCTTAACATCGTGTAGTACAGCGGACAGAGGTATAATAAATTAGAATAAATTCATATAATGTCTTGTTAGAGTGAAGTGAAGTCAGAGGTTCCATATTAGAGAATGTACTAATAAAGAACAACGAGTTGTGATGTTTAACAAGTTGGAGTAAGCTCACATGAAGGAAGGGAATTCAAGGTTGGTACAAGGGAAGCGGTTTATTAGAAGGGTGTGTATATAGAGGGTGAAGTGTTAAGAATACTAGTGACTATATCTTTCATTGTCTTTTTTCTTTTCTTTTTTTGTCCATCCGATGTCAGCCACGCAATCCTAGTGTAAAAGTCCGAGTTAGCATGTTATAGGTTGTCTTAGTAGAATAGCTAATCCAGCATATTATTGGAAACATGAGTCTGAGTGGTGAGCGTAGGAAGACAATCTATATCTTAGATTGACTGTTTTATTCTCAATTATAAAGAGCCTGATACATACAAAATGTTCTGTCCCCACAAACACGGGTGGATTGAAGTTATCGCCCTCACCATCAATGCTTGCTGGTCAGTAACTCCACCCTCCCTCCTTTTGTGATGTTAGGCTCATTTAGGCTTATTTTTGTATATACGTCATACCTCACACAATCCTCTGTTTCATAACTTGTTGGAAAGCACTATTTCTATAAGTACCATTTTACAAGCTTATCAGGCAGTTACAAGTTACGGACTGTGGATAAAGCATCGATGCAGTACCTCTGTTGACTATAGTATAAATTATAGTTTGCCAAACAGAGTATAAGCGTTAAGAAGGGTATATTGTAGGATAGTTGTTTATTTAAGCAGGCGGAAAAAGTATAGAAGTATATGAGTTGTGGATAAGGGAACGAGTGGAGAAATAATATTAATTGCTAGTCAACATAGTGTACAGAAGAGTAAAAAGTTAATACAGGATAAACAGGAAGGAACTCACAGTAACTTGGTGCTGATGTTATTTTCTGTTGTCCTGACCAGTTGATTGGTAACAGGCTCCATAAATATTCACTATTTACCCCGGAGCAAAGACCAACAAAGGTGAACGCGAAAATATTCAATTCGATCGGATGGCATGGCTCAACCTTGCAGGCGTGATCACCCATGGGTAACTTACCTCTTTTATTCATATTATATATCCTGTTCTATCTCCAGCCTAAATGTGTTCTTCAGCATATGTCGGTAATGTTTGTGATAGGACGAGTCAGTGTAAACAATAAGGTGACTTCTACGTAGGATCTTATAGGTTAGGTAGTCATAACATGACAAATCTACAATTTTAGGGTTATTGATTGAGATCATGAATCAATTGATGTTAGACCACCGTTGGAAACCTGGAAGCACTGGACGGCCGTTTCGTCCTAGTATGGGACTCTTCAGCAGTGCGCATCGACGATCCCGCTCCATGCGGGATTCGAACCCAGGACCTATCGGTCCCGCGCCCGGCGTTTAATCAACTAGACCACTGAGCCGGCATCCAATGGTGTTAGTGTCTAACATCAACCAATCCACGAAATTGCGCGGCCAACTTCCATTGTACTGAGGTAGATACCTGTCTCTACCCGACACGGATTAGCTCCACTGGTCACGGCTTCTCACTAGAACTCCGAGAATTCCCTCACGAAGCTAGTCACTAGTGAGCACATGTTAATTTCGTGGATTGGTTGATGTTAGACACTAACACCATTGGATGCCGGCTCAGTGGTCTAGTTGGTTAAGCGCCGGGCGCGAGACCGATAGGTCCTGGGTTCGAATCCCACATGGAGCGGGATCGTCGATGCGCACTGCTGAAGAGTCCCATACTAGGACGAAACGGCCGTCCAGTGCTTCCAGGTTTCCAACGGTGGTCTAACATCAATTGATTCATGATCTCAATCAAAAACTTAACAATCTCCACAACCCCCTATACTGATAATTTTAGGGTTAGTTCTATTATTATGATAGTACTAATAACGAAGTAGACCATAGCTCTATAAAGCATACAGCAACAACCAGGAAATTGGTCACTTAGTATGAAAGCTAGCAAAGTACAGTGTTTGAGTAAGAAAAAATCGAAACTCCATGAAAGACAATAAGGTGCCCTACGAAAAGTGGTGACTTATATATAAAAGAAAACGTCACAAACGCTAACCTTGCTCTTAATAGAAGATATGAGGCTACTGTCACATGAAGTGCATAAATGCTTACTTACTTACTTATGCCTGTTACTCCTCGTGAAGGGGCATAGGCCAAACACCAGCATTCGCCATCCAACCCTGTCCTAGACAATCCCTCCCAGCTCATTCCAGTTCTTATTCATCCTTTTCGTATCTACTATTTCCCAAAGTAATGTGTTCTTCGGCCTTTCTCTTTTCCTCTTTTCTTCAGGATTCCAAGTTAGGACTTGCCTCGTGATGCAGTTTGATGATTTGCGTAATGTATGTCCTATCCATTTCCATCGTCTTTTCCTAATTTCTTCTTTTCAGATGGAAGCTGGTTTGTTCTCTCCCAGAGAAGGCTGTTGCTGATGGTATTCGGCCAATGGATGTTGAGTATCTTGCGTAGACAACCATTTATGAATACTTGTACCTTCTTGATGATGGTTGTTATAGTTCTCCACATTTCAGTTCTGTACAGTAGAACTGACTGTCTTGACGTTGGTATTGAAGATTCTCACTTTGATATTGGTTGACAGACATTTGTGTTGAGTTTCATATGTTCTTTAATTGTAGGATTGAGGCCCTTGCTTTGCTAATCCTAGCCTTTACGTCCGCATCTGAACCTCCTTGTTCATCGACGATGCTTCCCAGGTATGTGAAGGATTCTACATCATCCAGAGCTTCTCCATCAAGAGTGATTGGATTGCTGTTCTCCTTGTTGTATTTGAGGACCTTGGTTTTCGCCTTATGCATGTTGAGGCCTACTGATGCAGAAACTGCTGCTACACTGACTGTCTTCATCTGCATTTGTTCAAGTGTATGCAATAGGAGGGCTAGGTCATCTGCGAAGTCCAAATCATCTAATTGGTTCTGAGCTGTCCATTGTATTCCGTGTTTTCCCTCAGGTGTCGAAGTTTTCATAATCCAGTCGACCACCAGAAGAAGGAGGAAGGGAGAGAGTCCTCCTACCTACACTGTCAAATGCCTTATCATAATCAATGAAGTTGATGTACAGTGACGAGTTCCACTCAACTGATTGTACGACGATGATCCGCAGTGTCACAATTTGGTGTGTGCACGACCGATCCTTACGGAATCCAGCTTGTTGATCTCGAAGTTGGGCGTCTACTGCGTCTTTCATCCGATTCAGCAACACTCTGTTAAAGATTTTCCCTGGTATTGACAGTAGTGTGATGCCTCTGTAGTTTTCACATTTGCTCAGATCTCCTTTCTTTGGAATCTTGACGAGGTGCCCTTCTTTTCAGTCCATCGACACTTGTTCCCCCTCCCAAATCTTTTTGAATAGAAGGTAAGGCATGTTTGTAGTTACTTCGATGTCTGACTTCAGTGTTTCAGCTGGTATATTGTCGATTCCTGCTGCTTTCCTGCTCTTGATTTGTTTGATGGCCATTCTGATTTCTTCCGTCGTTAGTGGATTGACATCTATAGGAAGATCTGTGTGAACTGCTTCGATGTCCGGTGGATTCGTTGGAGCCGGCCTATTCAGGAGTTCCTCGAAGTACTCTACACATCTTTTCCGCTGTTGATGAATTTCTAAAATGCATACATAGAAAAGGGTTTATGCACACCTCCACACAAAAATACACAAAAGCGACCATACACCAAGGTAATGACAACTTTGGGTCTCACATACATTCATAGTCTCGCATTCCAGAGTAAATATTGGGTGAAAGCACACATAATATTCACTAAATTAGGACCAACTAGTCGTACACTTTTGCACCGAACTGATAATGATCAGAACTGCGCGGCTGAACGTGACAGCAGCTCAAACTGCGGACATATTCAAAAGAATGGTGAATAAACTGGAGTATCTTAGCTAATAGATCTGACGTATTCCTTAAAGCAACTGCAGTCACTTGTTTGGGTCTAAGTTATTATAAAAGAGCTAGGTTAATCCACGAAATCAGTTACCCTCGCGACAGTTGAACATAGGATGAACGGTGATTTGTTCACAATATCAGAAAGATATTGATAAAAATACTTATCAAATACGTGCCTATGGATTCTCGGTTTAATCATGGAACGAAGTATGTCTCAAATGATAAAGGAAGGTTAGAACAAAGCAGAAGGCTTGGCGGATTATTCCTTGGTGGCCTTTACTCTGTCGGTTGAAACAACAATTTATGGCCAATAAAAATGACTGTACAGACTAGACGAAATTATGCAAAATTCAAATAATAGTGTGTAAGTATTTACAAATTAAACCCACATAGGCTATTTCCACACGCATGTCTTCAAAATGACGAAATTCGTGATCTGAATTTGTTAAGGTGAAGCAGCGCGTTTTAGGGATGTAAGGTTTGAAGAGGGAAAATAAACGGAGGAAGTTACATTTAGGAAATTTACGTTCACATCACCATTTACATCTCCCCATCAAAAGGAAGCTATATAACAAGTCCCTATTCTTATTCAAGCTTCAAATTATGTTTGGAAACCGTACAGATAAGTTACAAGACTCACTAATACAACTCAGGGTATATCACATATCATTGTTAACAAAATTGTCCATTGCTTATAGATCGCAGCAAAGCAAGTAATGCGCTTCTCTGAAAAAGCAGCAAGGGAATCTGAAGTCCAAAAGCAAAAACTAAAAAAGGTAAACCATAGTTCACTGTCTAGAATTATGTGATCTAAACATTTGCTTTTTTATAGGCTTTAACATCTGGGAATATTGAGTGTGGTAGAATTTATGCTGAAAATGCTATCAGAAAACAGAAAGAGTCCACCAATTACCTCCGGATGGCGTCTCGTTTTGATGCTGTTCAGTCACGCGTACAAACTGCCCTCACAATGAATCAGGTATATTTCTATCGGCATTGTAATTTCAGGTGGTAAAAAATATTGGTGCTGTCACGAATGAACTTGAAAAAGCTATGCGCACCATGGATTTGGAGAAACTCGAAAAGGTCATGAGTAAATTCGAATCTCAGTTTGAAGATCTCGATATTCGTTCTTTAACTATGGAAAATTCCATGAAAAATATATTTACTCTTTCAGCTCCTGAGGATGAGATTAATTCGTTGATAAGACAGGTTAGTTGAGGCCAATCGTTACATTGGTATATTATGACTTGCCAACTTGTGTTTTCATTGCGAAGCATTTCAATACGGGTAGTTTGTCAGTCGCATTACAGTCTTGGTCCGCATCCTAGTCTTGCATCAGTTTGTCCCAGTAGGTATGGTTAAATTACTGCTTTAGATAGTGAAAGTTTTAATCATCACGGAGAAAATTTTAGCGTGTTGTGAGATTCTAAATTAGTTCAGAAAATACATAATTCAAATGCCTTCATACATTTAGAAAAATCCGTCTTATTCACCCTAGAAAACATATTAGCTCTGTTGATAATATGTCTTTAGTTACATCTCAATGGGTAGAAAATCATATTCCTGACGTTTCGTGACTTGATGTAAGCCATTTCAGAGTAAATAACCACTTAACACAAGGTTAAATAGGTCGAGCCTTGGTATAGATGCATAATAACTCTGGTTGCTACATCACATCATCCCAGCGTGGTGAATTTGCGGGAATAAAGATCTCAGCACCAGTGATTATAAAAATTTATAACGGTTTAAGGAATAGTAAATTTGCAAGGTAAATCATTAAATAATTATGAAACTCGCGACATATAGGATGGTAAGATGTGAATAAACATCTACCACTGCAACCTATTTTGAGCCATATTGTCCGGTGTTTCCAAACACTGGTCGTGACAATCGCGTTGACTTCAAACAGGTAGTCTTCTTCCCTCAGCGTGACAGATCAGTGTTCAGTGACTTCATGGATCAATCCAGCATTCTGCTTTTGTTTTCAGCAAGTTTCTTTCAACCTACTACTATCTTAGTCAACATCGACGATAGTAATTCTCCCTCGTTTCGATGGTCTCTTCAGTTTATTTATTCATTTGAACACAGAAATTGGTATGATTGGGCACCAAATACATATGCGCCACACAATAACAATGAGGTTGTGAAGAGATAGAAAATGTAAAGTACGTATAATAAAAGAACAACGGACAGAAATTAGGGTGAGTGAAATGATAATGAGAGAAACAGCTTAGGAAAAATACAACCAGAATACGTTACGTTTACTTTTATGAAGAAAGTAAAAGAGTTACGGCAGAATCGCCATTAGCTTCTATTCTGAGCCGTATCTGTTAACGTCTCTAACCACTGTGTTGCACCGTCTCTAGGACACCAACCAGGAAGTCATGAAGGACCAAAAGGAACCAGTCATGTACAGCTTTCTTTCATACCACGACACTATGTCAAACTGACCACCTCTTTCCTTTTTCTAACCAGTCCCGGCGTCGGCAAATAATGCACGACGTGGAATTCTCTGGCGTGACATTCATCGAACATATCCAAGCCACCGAAGTCGATGTTTCAAGATGGTGACACCAATTGGATTATCGTCTCTGTGCCCGAACACACGATGCCGAACCTCTGCATTACTAACATGGTGTTGCCACTGTATGTCAACAATCCTTCGGAGACAACGATGATCAAACACAGAGAGTTGTCTAACATCCTCAACTCGGAGAGGCCAGGTTTCACAAGCATAGAGCGTTGTAGATCCGACCTTTTACAGTCAGACTGACATCACGAAAACACCAAAGATGGCACAGATTGGCATAAGCCGCTCTGGCTTTCACTATACGTGCATTGACCTCATCACTCACACCCCCCACCAGCACTTATGCAGCTACCCAGATACACGAACTTCTCGACTACTTCTATCTGCTCACCATCCAGGGTGAGTACAGGATTAGAATCCATCCAGTCTTATAGAAGTACTTTGCACTTCGAAGGTGCAGAGCACATACCATAACTACGGACATTGATTGCCAACTGATTCAGTGCGGATTGCATGGCTTAGGCATTATCACACAGTAAGACAATATCATCCGCATACTCAAGGTCGAGAAGTCTTTCTCCAGGCAACAGATCCACACCGCCATTACTTACATCTATCAGAACTGTTTCCAGAATGTCATTGATGGTAAAGTTGAAGAAGAATGGGGAGATTGGGCAGTCCTGCCTAACTCCACTGCTTGAGTGGAACAATGGAGAAAGGTGATTGTATGCCCTCACTCTACCTGAGGTGTTTGTATATAGGGCTTTTAGGATGTTTACAAACTTATCAGACATGTCCTTCTGCAATAGACAGTTCCAGATAATAGTCCTGTCCAACGAATCAAAGACGGCCTTGATATCGAGAAACACTACGATTGTTGGCTTGTGATAAGTATGACGATGTTCTGACATTTGGTGGAGGGTGAAGATGTGATCAATACATCCTCCACCAGAACGAAAACCAGCCTTACTTCTCGCAAGCCAATCTTTCTCTGGTTTCGAAGTATGACGGAAGTCAATAGTTCGAACGCAATTCGAAGTAGACTTATCCCTTGACAGTTGTTGCAAGAACAAAGTGAACCCTTTTTCGAGATAGATACAACCATTAAGTCATTCGACGATGTTGGAACACTAATTGCCAAACATTTGCAAATAATTCAGTCTGTTCCATAACCAGAGAGTCGCCACCATCTTTAGTAAGGCTCGAAGGTAAATCGTCTGGGTTTGATTATTTGTGGCGCTCCATGAGTTGGAGTTTCGTGTAGACTTGCGCCTCGTTTGGTAGATCAGTCGTCGCTGGCCATGGAGGGCAAGACAGTCTGATCGATGTTTCCGGGGCAGTCGACCAGTTGGACTGCCTCACGAAAAACCTTGCCCATCATCTAGGACGTCAGTAAATGTTAGTGATTGGCATCCCGTCATCTTCGCAAATTGTTTCACTCATACTAGACTTCTTTCTGCAAGCGATTCGGATGAGTTTAAAGAGCTTCCAGTGGTTACCGGAAGCAACTGCTGCTTCCAACTCGTTGGCATGCTCCGACCTACAGTCGTCTCGGTCCTTATGCAAGCTTGGTACAATTTCATTACGTAATAGTCTTCGTTTATAGTCGGACACACGGTTACCTGGAGTAAACTGACGTGCTACAATGAGTTGTAAGAAGCCTGAAAAAACAGTGCTCATACGCTGAACTTTTCATGAAACTGCCAACGGATTTACCCACCATTTCCATTCCATCACGCAATTGCGACCAATGCTCATCTATACTTTTCTGTTCGACGACAGCTAGTCTTGAACTGAACTCAGTTTGATATTTAGTTGCAACCAATTTACCAACATCAATCTGTTGGCCACTAGAACGCAAGGTAAGATTAGTACAACCAAGGGAATGATCATAGTCCAGATAGGTACTATAAAAGGAGAAGCAATCTTGTACACAACCACGCTAGCTTTAGCTGATCTCGATGTGGTCAACCTGAATCCAGGTTTGAGATGCAGAGGGAAGACGCCCGGTAGCTAGAAGCCATGTAATTTGTGCACAGTTGTAGTAGACGGTCACTGTTATCTGACCTGCGGCCAACAAGTTCCCATAGGTCACCTAAACGACCATCTGTGCGTAGACGCCCGATCCGAGCATTCAAGTCTCCTGCTAGTACTACAATATCTAATAAACTCATCCTTGATCGCATCCGAGCTTCGCTCTGTCGAAGCATAAGCGGATATGATGAAGAGACATAGTTTCTCGTACCGATTTCTTTGCACTTTGATTGAGCTTTCGAATCTAACAGGATATAACCGACTGTCAATGTGGATCCAATCGGCCATCGCTGTCTCAGCTCTGATGCCTAATATGACACTAACACCTGAGAAATCAAACGAACATGCTACAGGGTCCCCGGATAAACGCACGTGAAACAAGCTTTTCGAAGCGACAGATGGAGAGAGAATTTGTAGTACGCCACTAGTTATTAATACTGGTCTCGGATAGACAACGTTTATAAATGTTGAAACCTTCTAAGGACATTTATATATTTGAACAGATATTGGTACAAAGGGGCACCAAATACATATGTGCCACACGTCACTTGATTTTTGTGTGGGCTGTGACGCTGCCCGGGTTCCCAGACTGAATCAGGTCGTTTTCTTAGTGGGTCACACCCGGAGCCTTCGACCTAAAGGTCTGATCCACAAGGCAGTGGAGCAACGTCCCATGATAGCCAGTGACCAATGATTGGCTCATACGCCATTTGTTCCATCAGGCGCATTCGGGACATTGCCGAAGTGGCATGGAACGACGGAATGAGTTATGTCGGGATTACAATCTTAAAGTACCAGGCAAAGGTGGCAAATCACTTGTTGAGGTCGTAACTCCTAATTGAACTAAGGAGTGTGGACATGGTTTACGTGTGCCTAACCACTTCATGCCTTGATTGGCAACCCTTGCTAGTGTAGAAGTAAATTGGAAAAAACTTAGGGGCGGCCAAAGCAAGACGTGTCTCATTCCATGAGGTTATTAATTATTGGTCCGAGCCATCTCGGTAAATTGAGACCACGTAGTTCACGTGATGGTTATCAATAGTTGATGACTTAGAGTAACATGATCCAGAATCGTTCACAGTGGAGATGTATTCAGATATTTTCTTTTACATTTTGCTGCCACATTACACATCACTTATTATTTATGTTATATGTATTTCATCTACTAATGTAAAGCAGAGACTTGTACCAACGTACATCTGTACCAAGCTCTATGTTGATGATGTCTGTCTGGTCATAAAGAGTTTAGTATTCATTCAGTCCTAAAAACTATAATGACTATTTATCTAATTAGTATGCAGGTGTATAATTGTGAATTGCAATGTTAAAAGCAAATATTCTTGAAAACTATTCATGATTGACTTCCATAAGTCTTTCTGTAAATCACATTTTCATACAACCACATAGATGTTGGCCATCAACACTAATCCGATTTCGTTTCCAGGTCCTCCAAGAAATATTTTCCCAGTGTGAAAGGCTTGGATATTTTAAATATCCACATGCATTCAGTTGTGCTCAAATTCTTTGTTTATTGTCAATCATCTTTGTATCCTAGATTTTGTCATATTGTTGTAGATTCTGCTCCATTTGCAGGGAGTGTTAACAATTTGAGTTCAAGAAAGCACCTCCATCTGCTGAAACTACTTTCGAGTTTATGATGAAGTTGTCAGTTTTCTAACTCTTAATCAATATGTAGAAGTAAACAGACGTTTTTTTACCAATTAAGGAATTTAATATATTGTCAGTTAGTGAAACAGTCGAAAAAATAGATTTGTGAGCTATCGTCAATGGGCTAGCTGTGGGGAAGGGAGCATATCTACGAACATCCATTCACTACAAACCAATTGATTGAACAGAAAACTGGCACTCGGCTTAGAACTTTAAGCGAATTATAAGAAGCTCTATTTAACTAAGATTAGAGGAGAAACAATCAACCATGTCTAGTTAATTGCTTAGATACCTAAGGTTGGTGGTTCATATCTATTAAACAAGTTGGAAGACGTTCTGGTTTACTAGCTAATTAGACGTAGTTCTGACGTTCTGGCTCAGGTCTCTGATCTCTACATTCACCTCGCATTTACGTACCACTTTCAGTTGTTTTCCATTTTGAGTCTTGTTTTCACAAGTACTAGGATCAGTCAATAAAAAAGCTAGTTTATAAAAAGGGGTTCTATAAAAAATACATATCATGATATTAGTGACTTTTGGCTTACCGTAAATCTTTAGTCGGTATCGAAACGACGATTTAATTTAAATACCGCCTGAAACCTTAATTAACCCAGTTCTGTTATTTTCCATCAAAAACGTAGGGTTCTACCTTTGAATAAGCAATCTCACTTGGTACTTCTACCGCTTTAATCATTTGCCGTAGTAGTTTATTTGCAATATTCATTATCGTTCCCCTTTCCTTTATCTAAAAACTGCCATTTTGTGTTGTCCACAATTTCACACTGTTCCATTGTATGGATTTGTTTTTCAGCCAGTGTGAACAAAAAGTTGACCCTCTCACTAATTTGCTTGATAAGTTTTCTTCAAAATACACTGTTTTCTGAACTCTCGGACTTCATTAGTTCTATGATTGTTCCTTGAATTTTACGTAGGTGGCAGAAGAAAACAGTCTTGAAGTTTCACACGCTATTGCAGATGCTCCTGTTGTTGGTGGTACACTTTCCGTTAATTCAGAGTCATCTAGGGATGCTGAAGATGACGCTCTTACAAGAAGGTTAGTTGTATATTGTATAGTTTCTCTCACACTAGCGTCTGTGAACCCATCCAGCATTCGCGTTATATACATAACTATATGTTTTCAAATGTGGCCTTATAACTTTTTGTGTATTGGGTCACTACTAAGTATTTATAGAAATATTTTGGAGTGACCTTGTCTTCCAGGTTTAAATAATTTGCAGAACTTCTTATAATTACTCGTCACATTAGTCGTTGTTGATAAAATTAAGCTGTATCAAATTTTTTCTGGAAAATCTCATTTAATGTTTATTAGGTGGGTGCATTTTGCCTTTAGTTCGAAGGCTCCGGGTGTGACCCACTAATAAAACCATCTGCTTTAGTCTGGGCACCTGGGCAGTATCACAGCCCACACAAACCAAGTGACTTGTGTGGCACATATGTATTTGGTGCCCCAGTGTACTAATATTTGTGTTCAAATTAACAAAGTAGTACATTAGTTCTTGCTAATAAAGAATGGTTTTTTATATTCTTTTGATTACATGTTGACTACAAAAACTTATAGCAATTCACCTCTCAATTTTAATCTGTACTTAAGAGTAACATTATATAATATTCATTCTTACTCGAATCTCTAATAGTTTCGCTCATTGACTTATTTTCTTGAGTCACTGTGATTAGACTTTATACCAAGGTTTGATGCAGTAAAATATGTCGGCATTAAATAAACTCCCCATTTTTCTGTCGGTCAGCGTTATCTAACCTGCCAACGAACAGTCCCCATTCGCCACCCAGATGACTCTCCTGTCTCCCCAGACGTCTGATCTGCTCATTTAAATCTTGCTAGCACTATAATTTATTTTGAACGCTCTGTCTTGAAATAATTTAACCGGTGATTGAACTGATCCTTGATTGAACCCGTGTTTTAATCTGCCGGACGGTAGGCGATGACGAAAAGACAGTTTCGTGTGTGGCTTTTTTAATCTAACAGCACATAAAAGAATGTTAGTGAGGATCCATCTGATTAGTATTGCTTTTGCTCTAATGCTTAGTGCAAGACCAACCGACAGCGGTACCTCATGGGAATGTCATAGAGTCCTGAGATGGACGCACGTAAAACTGGTGAACGTTTAGAACTCCTCTAGAGTCTTGAATACAGGTCTCGGATATACGGAAAACGTCGATGTTCAAACTTTCAAACCACATAGCCAGAATTATCTGTTTTCGTATGTGCACTAATGTAGGAGCGTTGAACGAGTCCATTTCTAGTGGCACACATGGTTTCATTCAAGCTGATTCCGAATTCATAATCGGTGGTAGCGCTCAAACTTTGTCAGTCATTAAATTGGGTTCGTTTATTCAGAAAAAGACTTTCACCATTGATGAGCTCTTGTGTGATTTGGCAAATTAAAGTAAACAAAATGGAATAGAAAAATGGATCAAAGTAAAACAAAAACATTTGAGTTAAATGTTTAGTAATTATCTTTTGAATTAGTAATGAATCAAAGTATGTAGATCAGTTTCTTCGTATCTATTGTAGAATTTAATTTGTCCTACAGATATACTACTAGAACTGTAAACGCGACACAGGCGACCCCAGAGGCTATTTGAAAGCTAGTCAGAACAGGGACAACTTGGCTTTAAACTTTATCTGTTTCTAAACGTAAAAACAATTATATTAGTACAATAATTAAAGGAATTATAGTCATTAAGTGGAATGCACAAACATACCGACCAGTATTGCGTGTCTTATCGAAATGAATAAAATTTGAGTCACACTTATATAATAGGATAATAATGTCCTTCAATTGGCAGGTCACATGCGACAGGGATAGTCTACAGATACATCAGATCAGATTGACATGGCGGGCGCCTAAACAACGATCTGATTGGTTGGTTATGGACATAACTAGCAATTATTCTCCGTCATATTTGTAAAAGGGCTGGGTTACTTTTCTAAAGCCCAGACCGAATCAGATAGTATTCTTAGGGACACATTCCCTGATCCATTGATATGGAAGTTATAATCCACACGGCAATGAAGCAGCGCTAGCAGGTGCCATCCCATGGTAGTCGGTGGCCAAGATTGGACTCATGTACCATTTAATCCCTCAGGATCCTGGAGCGTATATAAACCATCGGTTAGAAATTCGGGCTCAACAACTCTCCTAGGTAGACTGTTCGTATCCACCAATCCGGGTTAAGCATCAGACACTCTTTTCATCTTCTCTTCTGTAAACTACACCCCTGCCACAAGACTGAGTATAAAAGGCAGTGGCTATAAACGGGTGGTCATATGAAAGTATTTTCAAGGGAAGAATGGACTTCCCACCATCGGCCGTATCAGGGCTTCAAGAGAAGGGGTTATCAAAATATCGTTGGGAATTATAGGGAATATCTTTTTAAGTGGGTCTAAGTTGCATAGACACATTATTTTCTTGTCTTCTTTGAAGTCATGTACTTTCCTTCTCTTAACTTCATTCTTTTTACCATTTCACCTCCTTTCCTATCATTATCAATGTAATCATATTCACTAATTTAGTGTCATTTTTATTGATTCTTTCTCACTGGGTTACTTTAAGTTGTGCTACATCTTACGTCCTTTACGTTTTTATGTTCAATGTTAAATTTGAAGGATATGACCTTTGAATTTGTGAGGCGTGACAGGGATGCATGTATGTGATCATTGGTAATTTTGAGTCATTGGTCACAAATGAATTGGAGTTGTAGTTGGAGAGTGTTGTAAACTTGCACAAACTTAGTGATTGGAACATGTTTGTTACTTACACAGATGCGTTGCCCACTTGTTGTACGACATTGGTCGAAGTAAATGTAAGTTAGAAGAAGCGTTGTTTTAGTCAAACGAAGATGTGTTGATCCACATTGTCTCTAGTTTTTAAGGTTAAGTGACCGCTACCAAGACTAGGATCTTCAAGATACTTGAAGATAATAATTGAAAAACTAGGTTTCACAGAAGGAAACTAATTTTCTATCATTCGGTTGAATTCCACTTTTATTTACTGGTGTTAATTGTAATAACTTAAACCGATGCATTGACTTGTAATCGTTTACTTTGCTTCATCTGTCATTCTGTAGTATGAACATAGATTATCCGATAATGTTTGACAAGCTTTTGGTTGTTTTTATGTCCGTTGAATAAGATATTAAGTTACGCGTTATTGATGTAGATTACACAAATCAACGAATCTCTTGAATTGTACGGATATCTCTTGTTTTCGCCTCTCTCTTTAAATAAAAGATTAATGTCATTGAATTTAATCTACATGTCGTTTAGACTCTTAATAGTAAATAGTACGTTCTAAGTTATCCATATTATCGGTAAAAGCTGCACATTTTTGTCCTAAGCTGTGCTTCTTTTTTATAATTAAATGTGAAAATTCATTCCTACTATATATATAATATAGTCAGCTTATAATTTCATCAATATTCTTATCATCAAGGCATAACTTGATTAGGTAAGAAAACCAGTCAAAAAACATTTTAGTAATAATAATAATCACTGTGTTTATAATATTTATTTTGCTTTCTTTTTTATGAAAAAAAAGAAATAAAACTTCGTGATCATTGGTTTTGTTTGTTACTTTTCCCTTTCCATCCATAATCGTACTTAGATATGTAGTTTTATGTATTATTGTTATATCCCGTTCTTATTTAATTTTACTAAACGACTGTGATCAAAAACGTACAGTATGTTTTTTTATTACATGGTAAAATAGTTCACATGAATCACATCATAAGATAACAAAGATCATTACTAACTCGGTTATTTCTTTAAATTTTGTGAATCAACATTAGCATGTGGTTACATTTTTGTTTTTCCTACCTCTTCAATACAATGCTAATGAACATGAATATTTTACGTTTATAATGCTTTATTTTGTTTGCATTTAAATTTGAAACGTTTTTTAGCTACAAATAATTAAATATCATTGAGATAATGAATCGAGGAATGTTAGAGCACTGTTGAAAACCGGAGAGCATTGAAGTTCCATTTCGTCCTGGCATAGGACTCCTCAGAAGTACATAGCGACTACGCCACACGCAAGACTCAAACCCCACAACCTTCGGTGTTAATGTCTAACTGACCAGTGAAGCTAAACCGTGTCGAATGTGTGGTAGTTACGAACAAAAAAGCAATGGAAAACGGTCGCGCAATATCGTGAACTAATTGAAGGTAGGAAATAACTCTGTCTGATGCCGACTCGGTAGTCTAGAGGCTGTGTTCGCACGCGAGTCTGGAGGTTCTGGGTTCGAGTCCTGTATAGGAAGTCGTAGACGTGCACTGCTGAGGAATTCCATACACGGATGAAACAGTCGTTTATTGCTTTCAGGATTTTAATGGTGGTCTACCACTGATCGGTTCATTATCTCAATCTAATTGAGCGATCTCTGTAACTCCTCACTGATAATAACTAAGTGCTTATCATCTATCCATTGCACATTCATTTGACTGTCGTTGTCTTTGAATTAAGTTAATCGGATGACTGATGCCATTTATTTGGCACAAAATGAGATGGGACATCTCGTAAATTATGTAAATTGTACTCTAGCTGTCAGCTGCTACACTTTTGGTTAGTGATACTGTTAGGTTATATGGAACAAAATGTGTTTGAACTCCTGATTGTTGTTATCGGTGTTGCGATGTTTGGCTACTGTTATCATGGGTTTTACAGTTTAAACATCAATTCGTGAAACGGGTCAATATAACTATCAACATTTTGAACTACAAATGTCTAATGCTAATTAATGTTTCATGTAATCAAATGCTCCAATACACTTCACAAATACATTTTCATAAGATCCATTTTAAATAATTATGTGTTTATAAACTTTCATTAAAGTAGAACAGTGATTTTCTAACATTTCTCGGCCTTCTGAGAGTTGCTTCTTCAAAAAATAATGTGCGAATTTCCTGAATTTAGAGTAGTGAATGGAAGAAACCGAATCATACTTTTTGTTAATTAAGACAACATAGTTCACTGTTACTTACTGATTCATATTTATGACTTTTTACTTCATATAAGTGGTCTGTAATTTCTGTAAGATGCATTGTTACCATATTTACATCACTACAACACAAACGTGTCATCCTTAGTTTTAAAGGTTGTTACACTAAAATCCTTTCTCGCTCATTATATTTCGCTAGTTCCAGTAATTATAACCATTACTTCTTTGCACTTTATTTGTTACACGGAATCAGTACTTTTCCCTGTGAAATCAAAATAGTTAATTTGTTATATGTTTGATTAGATTTGATGTTTGTTCAGCTCTTCATTTGTATGTAGAGTCAATAACATTCAGTATTTTCTTCATTTTGATGGTATATATACATATGTATGTATACTGTGGACAAAATCCATGTATTTAACTTTATTGAAAACAAGAAGATCTAACCAAACGTTTATTGTATGGCAGTAAAATTTTGAGGGTTACGTACCCAACAGTTTTGTAAAGCTAAATAATGTTGGTAGTTTTATCTTATTCAGACACATTTTTATGATTTTTCTGATGAAATTTGGTATGGTGGTTGGTGTAACTTAATGACGTAGCACTTTATCTCCATAGTCTAACATCGGACATTAATCTTAACTTTCCATTGTGTTTAATACTTTATATTTTCACCTCACATTATACTCGACTCTTCATATTCAGTTAGCTGGAGTTGACTGATATTTAAGTAATCTTGTTATTTCATTCATCTTGGATTTATTAACTTTCAGGTACTGTAATTTGTGTGCTTCTCAATCTTTTTAGAGGCCATTCATCGAATGTGGGTAATCTTTTCAGATGGGTTGTCTTGAGTTTTGTTTTTGGGAGCTAATAGTTACCTTTATTGGGTTGTGTATTCAGACTATAACATGGCCACTACCTCTTCATAAATCTTTATTTATTTTTATTTCAGGCTTGCTGCACTCCGTCAATAAAACCTGTCAACTTCAGTGTTTTGTTGCTCCATCTGGTCAATAATAATTTATTCTGATCATTTTTCATCGTTAGCAGGTTACTCACAAGCTCATCTTTGTATTTTTGCTCTTTCTAAACTTTACTTTGAAGGATACTTTCTCTTTGAAATTAGTTGTACAAACCTAAATGGACCTATTTTGTTTCACTTCGCAAAATGTTTATAATATGATGCACCGTCAGATTTCTTGCAGATCCTTGAAAAAATTATATATTTTGCATTGCTCGCTTATCACTGAAATGATTTTGTGAATAAAATGGACTATGTGTCTAATACATTTACTAGTATCATTTATTAATTGTTACAATCATTTAATTTTACTTCCAGTTCAGTGTTTTGTTTTTCTAGTGACGTTATGTACAAACTAGCTCGACTGTGGTTAATTATTGTTGACCTATGAAACAACCAGTTCTCTTAAATTCCACTTTTTACTGTGTTTTATGGCGTAAGTGAAACATATTTCAAATGTGTAACGGCGTAAAATCCTACTTGTTACAATTACATGTCTCTGTAAACTTAGTTATTTACGTAAGTGAAGACAATTTCAAACTTGATGTGTATCTCAGTATCATTTCTAGTTTTTAGGTATTCTAAAGTCATGTCATACATATTGTGTTTACTGACATGAGCCTAGGTTGTTCTGAAAATAATAAATGCACGGAAAACTTGTGTCTTGGGAAGCTTCATTTCGAAATTTATCATTTTCAACGCTGTGTATATTGTGATTAAAAAGTGCAAAGTGGTGTAATTATAATTTTGCTTGTATATTGAGTATTATTGTACGTCCCATTTGACCCAACCCTCTAAGCAGCCTCTTCTGAAAGCGCGGATCATCACTGAGATAGGAGGCTGTCAACGATAACGAAGCACCAATTTAGAGAGCTACTGATTGTGGCTCTGAGTCTTCCTGGTTGGTGTCTGCGCGGTTATCGTAATCAGTAGTTGATATTGCTCAAAATCAATTTCAATGGCACATGTGCGTTCCTTCTTTTTCGCAATAGACATCTTGAGTTTGAAAATTGCCTCATAATTTCCTATTCCACGAGTTCATTTTTTAAATATTTAGTCTATTTCCAATCTTTTTTACTATCAGCGATATTACTACTTTTATCTTGATAATTTCATCGCTGTGTATTGATGTGGTGTTGCAACTCGAACTAAAGTACATATATGCCCAGTCCTACGTTACTGATTGACTGGTGGATGGGTTGAGTATAGAAGTGAAAGATCTCTATACTCATAGGAATAATAGCCAACGCTTTCAACTATGACGACTAATAGGTAAGAAAGTGTATACTAGTGGAAAGCTAAGCACAAAAGTTTATGAATTTAAACTGCTCCATTCAACGATACAAATGAAATACGACAAAAGTAAATAAGACAAGCTAATAAAAAAGCATAATAGTCGTTTATTACTCAGATGCTGAGTGACCTGGTATCCAAATAATACATCCTAACCACGGAAACGAACGAAATATTTACTCCCAGTTTTCTTTATCAATAGTTACCCGCCACTTCAATGAGGACTAAAAGTACACAAATGGCCTTATTATGATCAGTTCTAAGACATAATAACGGCGACCGTCTATCGCAGCTTTGCTCAGATAACCATCTATTTCTAGAAAACACCGATTTTGAACATAAGGCGAAACTTCGTCTGACGGCTTCCACGATCGACTCATTGATGGACTCGAATAAATCACATCGCTATTAACCATCGTTGGAGGAGCTCGATAGAAAACTCGCTCATTTTGGAGCACATACTTTGACTCGGATCATGCTCTAGTTTGAGGACATATTTGTCTGGTTAGGGAAAATCAGCGGTGTCTACGGAATTGATAGATGCTCGGAAACTCATTCCGTCTTGCTCCAAACACGATGAGGGAGCTTAAGGGTTGGCTGGTAAAAAAGTGATCGCGAGCAAAAGTGGGTAGCAAAAACAGAATAGATGAAAAGGGTGGCTACAATAGGTAACTGTTTAAACTTACCAAAGAAGCGGGTGTTTATGATACAACTGTTATTAAAACTATCTCGTAAACAGATGATTATTATTCACTTTCAATCCAGAAGTTTGAACCGAAGAGGAGAATAATTTAGGGAATAGTTCAACTGGTCTTCGGCCACACACTATCTACAAGTAAACTGATGTAAGTCCTCCATCTCTTAGTAAGGCTGAGAAAGCTATTAATGGTCTGTAGCGAGGAAGAGCAGCAGAGCCTGGTGAATTACTTTTTTAAAGGATGGTGGTCCAGTTTTAGCAGTTAGATTAGCTAAGATCTGGTATCAACTTGGTTCTGTGTTCATACTTTGGATTAGTCTGGACAATAATTCGGGTCCAAATTCTGGTTCTACAGAACAAAGGCGCACTATGGAAACTCGAAGCAAAAGACCGAGGGAAAATGACGAATTGGACGGTAAAATTTCCAGAGCTGTTTGTGGTATGTATGACGTTAATGATGATAAATGTGGTGATGTTAGTATTAATAGTATATCCTCTAGTCAGCTTAGTACTTCTAGATTAAAGCTAGGTAAAGCATTGCTGAGGGAAAGGAATTTAGAAAAGAGACTTGAATTAGAACGACAACTTAAGATGTTGGATCTCCGAGAAGAGGTTAATATCGCTGAATTAGAATGTAAGGCCATCGAGGACGATGAACAACTACCCGTAGATAAATGCCTAAGTGGAAAATTATTTGGATTGTGATACTGGGTGTAATAGTCACTCGAGGGAGTGTGTGACATCTCAAAAAGCGATTGAGTTGAGGAATTGAAGGACACGTTACATACAATGGTTAATAATATGGTTTTACCTAAGATCGATATGATATATTTTGATGGACAACCGAGCCAGTACCACCGTCTTATTAGTCAGTTTACTAGCATTATCGAGAGTAAACTGTCCGATAAGGGCCAATTGTTGTATTTGTTATACTACTGTAAGGGGAAGGCCAAGATGGCTATTGAAGCTAGCATTTCATCGCCCATTCATTTGGGTCGACTATTTGTAAATCGAGAATAAACTTTGGTATCTAAGTGGAGTTTGGTTCTATTGTTAATTTGGGTTCGTGAATGGCAAATAGATCGATATACCGTACTTCAATAGAGTGAACGAGCAAAAACTTGGACGTGACTTAGTTCATAAGAATCTTACGACAATCAGTTTATTTAAGTGTCTAAAATATTAACAACAATACTTCGACGTCTACATAGAGCTCGTTAAAAGTAAGCTAGAAAGAACCAGGCTGGTTTCCAACCTCGACGTGAATGTATGGACGAAATATTCACCCTTCGGCAGTTTCTGGAACAGAGAGGTAAGGATCGAATTGTATTCCTCGACTCCTAGGCGGCGTTCGGCTCTGTTGACCATAAGGTTCTGTGGCGCTGCCTGTTGTTGGAAGGGTTACCAAAGAAGCAACTTGACCTTGTACATGTTCTCTACGCAAACACTACTCGTCGAGTCAGGATTTATGGCGAACTGTAACTAGGGCTCGTTCCCTTAGGTGGTGCACGTCAGGGTTATCCGTCCTTCCCGTTTCTGTCTAAGTTTGACATACTTTTAGAGATAACCTACATCACCCAACTTTCCAGGAATTGATCTTCTGCCAGGAGATCCACTTGCTGACTTAAGATACGCATATAATGTAGTTCTGTCTAAAGACATTAACAATATGCAGCCTTCTGACTACCTTAAATAAAAATGCAAACGTGTTTGGGATGCGGTCGCCTCCTTTCATATCCAAAATGTCACTTCAGGATTGCCCTGCGCCATCGCCCGAGTTAATGGTGGGGACTGAAGTAGTCGGACGCATCGACTGCCGCTCTTATTTTGGGAGTCTCATCAGTCCTGGTCTGGTATCTCGAGGAGTTTCAGCACGGATTAGGAGGTATGACTGGTTTTCGGCAGCTCGAGTCACGCAGTGCCTCTTAGTCCCTTGAAATGACGCTAAATACTAAGCAACTAATCTTTCATGCTCAAATAATAATCTAATTTCGGCATCGCCAATTGTTATACGACCTTACGGAGTAATCTTTGGTAAAATCATCTAGCCAAGCCACATACCACCAAACAACGTTGACTGTTTTGAAGGGGCCCATGATCAAATATCACCCTGCCGTAGTTCTTGTTTTCCACCATGTACAATTAATCTTCAGTTACTAGAACCCAATACTGCTTTCTGATAAGTGTACCAGACTTGGAGTGACGTCCTATTCACTGGTATTCGACAATCCCTCGCACTATTTGGAGGTGATAACTTAATGTGCAACGCCAGACATATGTTTAAATAATTGTGCGTAGAAAATTCCCATATCCTTTACTTGATCAGTGTTTATGAACCAGAATCTTAACTCTACTTACTTAATATTACCACTTGTACTAACATCTCTCAGTTTGAATGCCAGCACATTACAATTAATCTTATGCCAGTTGCTGATCTGGTTTTGCGACTTAGGTGATAGGGTGACGAACGACCACCAATATTTTGCGTAGACTGAACCTCGTACTTCGGAGCACAAAGCAAAGGGAATGTGACTAACTACTCGAAAAGGATATTTAGTAACCACAGAGCGAGAAAACTAATGAGTCAAAATTACCTCATAACAAATTGAGTACTGGAGTCGCTTTGATAGAACGTTTACAGCCCCAAATATGAAACCCTGGGAACCAAGTACGGATAAGACTGGTCAAGATCTATAATTGTCAAGATATAAATGCATATCTATACATATGAAAATATAGTTCGTCACACTAAAAATCTTCATCAACAGAAAAGTTATGGGTTGATTCGCCTCTCGCTCGAGACATGACACCAGCACGTTGATATTCACCAACTCGCTTCTCAAAAAAGTTTGTCTTTCCTTCGATTGATATATTTTCCATAAAATCAAAAGGATTGTCAGAATGATACACCTAAACGAAAACGATTAGAAGAAAATTTACAAACCTTTTCATAACCAAGTTCAACTAGTAGCCTGTCTGCGATAAATTCAATGTACTGACACATCAGTTTGCAATTCATTCCAATTAAGCTGACTGGTAGAGCTTCTGATAAAAACTCCTGTTCTATTAGAACCGCCTCTCTTATTATTGACTCAACACGTTCCTTGGAAGGCTTTTTGATAATATGTTTAAATAATAGACAGGCGAAATCACAATGTAGTCCTTCGTCTCTACTGATTAATTCATTGCTAAAAGACAGTCCAGGCATAAGACCTCGTTTCTTAAGCCAGAATATAGCTGCGAAGCTACCAGAAAAAAAGACACCTTCCACTGCTGCAAAAGCAATTAAACGTTCTGCAAAAGTAGATTTGGAATCTCCAATCCAATCTAATGCCCACTGAGCCTTTTTTGCAACACAAGTTAAGTTGCTTATGGCGTTGAAGAGAAAGTCCCTTTCTTTGGAGTCTTTGATGTATGTATCAATTAATAAAGAGTACATTTCAGAGTGAATATTCTCGATAGCTATCTGCATCCCATAAAAGCAACGAACCTCTGGGATCTGGACTTCCTGGCTGAAACGTTCTAGGAGGTTCTCGAGTACAATTCCGTCACTCGCCGCAAAGAAAGCTAACACGTAGGATATGAAATGACGTTCCCCAACCTTGAGCGACTCCCAATGTATGAGATCTTTGGACAAATCCACCTCTTCCACAGTCCAAAAAGAAGCTACAGCCTTCTTATAAAAATGCCAGACATCGTGATATTCTATGGGGAAAAGGACGAAACGGTGTGGGTTTGGTTTCAGTAAGGGTTCTAGTTCGATTTCGCTTTTTGTGACGGAGAACTGCTTCCCATAGCTGACTTCCTATAAGTACTATAATTAAGAAAACCGGATTACTTTCTCAATAATGCCCGGTGTATATTCTTTCTGCAACCAGATGATCTTATAAAATGGAGGAAAAACTCACAATATACTTAGACAGCTCATTTTCTTTATTCGAATCAGAGGTCATAATCAAATCCAAACGGAACTCGACGCTACTATATTTCGCTATAGCTGGATGTAGTCGATCTAAACAAGAAATGACCAATATATAATAATCACTAATTAGCGATAAATTTCATTGTTGTTTTCAGAATAGCCATCCTACAACTGATGGAAAAAATTGCTTAGCGATATTACGGTGTTTTTATAGATCAATGATTCCTTTGCACATTATTCGTCAACTGATTCAAATTCCAAATGCATTGTATTCGACTATGAACATAGAGTTCTATCTGACTCGAATGCTGACATACACTTAAATACTGCGTTTTTAGGATGATTAAAAAAGGAAATATGCACCCGAGCATTCTGTTTCCGTACCAGTATTCGGTCTTGGACATAGCACTTGTGGTCCAGAAGGAAATAGAAAATATGTCGATAATTTGTGCAACAAGAACAATACGCCGAAAACCCCATAAAATTCTTTTATGGAATATTATGGTTAATTGCTTGTTCCTTTTTCCTGTCTTGTGTTTTAAATAGGCTCTTATCTCATGTACCCACATGTGAGGTCAGTGCAATTTCACTGAGCCCTAGCCAAATCATCCGACAGTTGAGTCACTGAATATCGAACATATCGTCATCAAATTCCAGGACAACCGACACGCATTAGTTAATCGTTCGTCATGGACTGGCTCATGCGGTGGTTGTCACGCTTTCATTAGTGCCTACTTTAACTAATATGTTTCAATAGTAACGTTCTTCGTGTTATACGGTCTTCAAAGCGTCCTTGACATGACGAAGGGGCAGCCCACGTTAGGTGCTGGCCGCAAGGTTAGCAGTTAGTTATACCGGTCCTGTCTAACTCGAGTTGGCCCCCAATCATTCGACATTGATGATCTACATTTATGATCTGCCAACGTCTTTTGTTCTTAAGTTTTCCTTATTTTTACTTTTAGTATTTGACTCTGGTTGAAAATTTGTCTTTATTACATAACTTTACTGTCGTGTTTGACCAAACGCGAGGTTACGGTGTGGTTCAGTTGATGGGTGTTGATCTCTGACTACCTGCTGGAAATGGTTGCTGGAGTCCTTAAAGAGAGATATTTTGTCTCATCTTGAATTATTCTTGTTGATTCTTGGGTACCGAATACTTGTTTGTGGACCATTCCTCTTGCTCTTCATCATGTTCTCCTGTGGTAGAAAAACCTTTTCCTCTATGGGGATGGTTAACATAGACTTATTGTGTAACCAGTTTTTGTTATTATCGGCATTTTCTAAATGCGGCTTCAAGGTGGCACATACTATTCTAGCTTCAGGACAAGACAATTTATTTATTCTTCTTAAGCCACATTTTGACCTTGTCACTTATTGGCTAATTAACCACGACTATTTTTATGTGATTGTATGTTTGCTATTGATAGCCGTATTTATCATGTGTCTGCAATTTATTGGTGGTCTGATCGTAAATACTGAGTCACATTTGGTTAAATCAAGTCAGCTCACTTGCCTCCTCCACTGCGCATCGCTTCGTTCCACTTCGCTTTACTTCTTTTGCTGAGTTTCCCTGATCGTCTGCTCATATCAATAGGTGTATGAACTGTATGCATTCAAAATTAATCCCCATATTTGACTTATTTCATTTCATTCGCTTCAATGCGGCGTAAGTCGATAAAAATGTACGAAGATTGGCAGCATGTTTATTTCGATAACAAACAGCACATGATTTCGCTTGTGTCAGATATAGAGCCTCTATACATATGAGATATTTTATGCTTTTGAAATAATTTGTTTTTTCCTTCATTAGAATTGCTTGAATAGATTATGGAGTATGTGTTTGAATATATAATTTTCTGACTCATACAAAAACTTTGTTCGTGTACTGAAGACTTTAGTTTGACCTAATGAAATGAACTTTGATTCGTTAGCTGTTTGTTCAAATCTTATGCTCGAATTACTGTCGCTACATCGTGGCTACAAATGTGTATTAAACCAGCACGCTACTTAAAAGCCATAACACGGGGAATTTTTTTGAGAATTAGATTTACAACTTATTTCTCTCAAATATGGGACCATGGTTTTGTGTAATGAGTACCGTTTTAGCCACGTTTGCAAACGTTGGTAAGATGGCGTTCACTATGTAGTTGTTATGTCTCGATAAGCACAACGAATGGTAACTTTTGGGATTTATTTGTAGACCAGTACTATGCGTACATTTTTGTCGTATAATTGTTTAATAACTAAACTATTCATATTCATGTCCATCTTATTATGAGCTTTATTTCGACCCATGGACTATTATTGCACGATTTACCATTCTTGGATTATGCCCCGTCCACCAATTACTATCTCCCTTATTCACAGCCACATATGCCTAAATCTTGTACAAATATTGTTTCCTACTCTACTGATACGATGTGGTCTGCTTGATTGGTACATAAACCCCGTATGCTTAAAATAAAGGCTGGGATTTGTGTTCTGGAATTAACTGGCTGGGCTATGCGGAAAGCAGGACTATAAGGACTCTAGACTGCTCGTACGTGTTTTATGCGTCATTGATCCGATCAGTAATTCACTCCTCTCTATTTGACGGTATCATTACCTTATACATTAACAAGGCACACAGGCTACAAGTTATAACAGGAATAAAAATGTTGAACAAGCACCGACAAAACGAAGCCTGCTCAAGATGCGGTAAAATATGCAAAAATGGGCTGAAATAGCTTCAACAAAAGAAGGAAACGGCCATTTGTATATTAGAATACTATTTTCGGTACTATATTCCATAACTACACATAACACCATACTCTCAGCTTCTTTCTGAACCACTTCTATTTGTCAGCTGTTTATCCACTCGTACCTAGTTTACACTTATTTTCTTTAACCTGTTGGAATGCTCTTGCTTAATAAATACCTTAATAAAAGGGAACTTGACTGAGTAGTCATACTTTAACCATTCCTTCATGAACATTGTCCGCTCTGCTTCCCGTTACTTCTTTGCCTTACCCTCTTTTTCAGCCCTCTTGAGAAATGCCAACGAAAACACGCATGAAACGGGTGACTTTGAACACCGCCATCACTAATGCCTCAGCTGTTCCAGAAGGATATAAGGTTGCGGTTTCTAGAGGCTCTCAAATGTACGTGGATTTATTCCCAACAATCATCCAGTGATCAATCAATCGTGATTACATCCAAGTCCCACAGGAGGTCGGTCGCGGCCCTAATAGGTCAGTGGTAACGTCTCTGACTGTGAAGCTGGGTGACACGGGATCGAGTCCGTCAGGGAGCACCGGCTCCCTCAAGACTACCGGTACACTTTGCTGACACTCTTAGTGCCAAGTAGCACGAAACACGGGTCCAGGGTTTCCTGTCGACTACCTCCAACCACCATCTAATCTCACAATAGTGCACAGTGTCAAGTCGCCTAGACTAGTGGCCACATTGCAACATGGTCAATAGCATCCGGTTTGCACTCATAGGGACTTAACATACATGACATTGATCACCACCTAGTGATCAATCGACTGTGGTTTGTTCTAAGCAATCAGTTGCACGTCGCAAAGCAACATCCACAAAGCTCGCCAACAGTCATGTTGACAATACAAATCTTGCTAATATTATTTACATTCATATGTGAGAAGTGTTATTCCCCATAATATTATGATCAATGTACCTTATAAAATATCAAACTAACTGAGTATATGGTGTTAAACATGACTGCTTATTATCCATACATTTGTTTTCACCTCGGTAACATGGTTTCAGAAAGAGTCGCTCTTATATAGCCAACCTCTTGACCGAAGTGGACAGACGGATAACCTTCTTCGATCTCAAGGTGAAGGTTGGTGTTATATACATTGATTTACCAAAAGATTTTGATGATCAATCATACACATCTTATCAGTAAGCAGAAACGGTTAGGTATCAAGCAATCATTGATTGATTGGCTTACTGAATATCTAAAGAGTTCACTTTATGGGGCCAGGGTAAACTTCACTTTTTCTCAGGCTACAGAATAACCTTGTAAGGCCCCTCACGGTGCAGTATTTGGACCCCTACCTTTTTTATTTTCATAGATGACCTTCCTTAGCAATTATCTTACTATTTACTGCTTTTCGCTGAGGATGTGGGAATTCGAAGAAAAGTTTGCAACCAAGGTAATAAACTGGCACCATATGAGGATCTGACTTCAATTCAAAATCAGGTATATAACAACGGACATCGTTCTTACACTTCATAGTGTAAAGTAGTCCATGTGAGACATATTGCTGACTACAGATACAACTTAGATAGTTCTTTTCTGCAAGTATCCCACTTTGAAAATATATCTAATTGTGTTGGTACCCCACGATCTAGAGTTTTACGCTGACTGCAAAAAAATGCGTTCCAAGCAAACCTTGCACCGGTAACGTAAAGGCTTATTTTTGGTTAGTTCGTTAGAAGAAATTTCCACATTTGGAGTACGGAAACATAGTATTTCCTTTTTTACTCCAAAAGGATAAAGAGACTTTGAAACGTATTAGGTGGCGAGCCACGAAATCAGTTAGAGTACTGAAATTCAAGCCTTATGAAGAGCGTCTCCAATCACTGAACATCAATTTGTTAGAGTACATGTGACTCAAAGGTGGCTTTCCCATGACCTGCAACATCATAAGCACTCCTGGGTATCCGTTTAAATGCCGACGTAAGCCCAGTCACAACACACAATTTAGGTGTAAAACACAGAACTGAAGAAATGATATGGCAGAACTGATTGTAGACACACCTTCTACTCTTTAAGAGTAGTCAAATTCTGGAAATCGCTAGTTCAAGCGACCTTAAAGTTTTTTAAAAGAAAAGTTGACATATAAGAGAGGACTAAGGACACAGTCTTACTACAAATTATCATAATTTTCCCCCTCTTATCGTGATATGTATATAAGTTCTTTCCTGGAGACATCGGTATTCCACTGATACTGGATGCAAACGCCCGTGAAGCGAAAGCTTCCCCTATTTCGTCCAGAACTATTTGAAATCATTTGGAGTTACGTATCAAGACTACTGTTTATACTTCAATTGAATTTATTTCGGTTAAAGTATTCGATTAGAGTATTGTTTTCGTTTCTAAAGTAGTTTATCGTCGGTACTTTTGAGCACTTTGTTCTCTACTGTGTTTTTTAGTACTTTTGTCTCTAACAATTAACAATTTTCCACTTTTTTGGTCATATATCATTTTTTCTCCGGGTACTATTGTGTCTGCTTTTTTAAAAAGGACTTCTGTTTGATGACTGGACAATCCAAAAATGCAATTGTCAACGTCCGGACTGTCAGCATTCTGTTGAAAGCTGCATGCAGTGCGATGAGTGCAAAAGTTGGTGCCACAAAGTTTGAATGAATTCGACGCCTGCGACTAGCGAACGGTTCAGTAAAAACGGTTGCACATAGCTTTGTAGGTAGTGCTGTCCAGACGCAAATAGCTTGTTAACCGAGGCCATCTCAACGGTAAATACTGCAAAAAAGTGTTTCGGAAAGCGCAGTCGTGACACATCGGACAACACTTGCTCTTTCGACACGCAAATTGATGTGATGCGAAATCAGGTGGGTTCGGAAACAGCTGACTCACATTGACAAAAGTAGGAAAGACAGTTTTTAAAAGGTTTGTCTTAATTAAAAACGCGAGAAAAGGGGCTGCCACTGCCAGCCGTCTTCTAAATGGTATCCAGCAGAAAACGCCAAGGAGCCGCAACCGCAAGGCTCGATCGGCTTCTAGCGGGAAACACAACCTAACTTCTCAAGTCGTCAGAAACCCTCCGGAATCCCACAGTATGTTTGACGTGACTGCAGTTGCTACTCCAACCAAAGTTAACAAGTGGGTACAGGTTGTAAGCAAAAAACGAAATAACGATATAAGAGGGGATCTCACATTCCCAAGAGTAGTCGAGAAATTGAAGGCTGATCACAGTGGCAGGTCAGTCATTTTTAATAGAATGAAGAAGTGTGAAAGCTCTAAACCAAAAACTCGTTTTGAGCATGACATTGAGTTGACAAAACAGCTACTAAATCAACTTATGCCTTAAAAGATATCCGGAACCACCTTAATAAAGTTGTATAGTCTAGGTAGTCAAGCGAACTTAAAACCAAGCTGCTTAAAGTAGTATCCATATCTACAAATGAATGGGAATTAATTTACAGAATGAACATAAATTAAAGAGTTCAAGAATCTTTGTCCGTAAGGACTTGCCGTTGTAAGACCGTGTAAAATGACGGGGAGCCAAAAAGAGCTACAACTTAGGTTAGACGCTGGTTAAAAGGAACTAAAAATTGTAAATTTTCTGGTTGTGGGGCTTCGACAGAGGATGATCCCGAGGCCACTCAGGATGCAGCACGAAGCCATCTAAATAGGCTTCGGATCTATTACACTCTACCAAGCCAGATATAATCACAGTCGCAGCAACTGGGTGAACGTAGCCCATAGATAATATGGAACTTCATTTCCAGGGCTCTAATTTGGTAGGAACCGACAGAATCCAGAAACGTAAAGGATGGAGAGTAGCTCTATTCATTAGGAATGCTATCCTATTCGCCATTATCGACAGTGTATCTCATGAGAGTGAGACATGTGAATTAGTTAGTTGCCGCTTGAAATGAAAAGTGGAAGAGTTGCTGATTGGTTTGGTCTACTGCAGCCCAAGCCATGAGGCAAATGAGATTTTGCTAAACAGTCTCAATACTTGGTCACAAGGTGTTCGATGTCCAATCCTAGGAAACTTTAATGAGCCCATGGTAGCCTTCCAAGCAACTATGAAAGGGGAAATAAAGGCGAAGAAAGGAGAAATAAAGCGGACGACAGCGCAAATAAAGGGGAAATGTCGCTATTTCACCTTTAAGTCAGTTATTTATGGGAAATGTCGCTTTTTCCCCCTTATGTCGTGTATTTGGGGGAAATTTGTCGACGATTATACGTAACGTACAGTGTTCGAGTAAACCGCGTCCGGAACTTAAGTTTTCATAGACTTCGACAAATTAAGGCACTGCTTATTAAAAAAAAAACTATTGTCATAAAAAAAGCTACAAAATATGAAATCAGGCATTCGGTTTAGACGCATATACACTGACTTCGATTTTTGTTTAACTAAGGTGTACCGACATGCTTGTAAGCCATCACAGATAACTTACGTGATGCAGGTGAGTGACGTGCTCCCCGATTTTCATGTTCATTATAGCTAACTACCTTGTTAGTCCAATACTATGAGATTAATTGAAGTCAGTGAGAATGTTCGTAGACGTAGGGTCACTGTGAGCTTGTCAAGTGTCCTTATCTGTCATAGATCCATTTATAACAGAAGGTGGAATAAAATGCGAGCAGCTTTCAAGAAGGAACGCAACTTGCTTTCGTTCAGTGAGTTTGCTAATAAAAGCACAAAAAAAGTGACTGATTTTAACAGTGGTGTTTATTGAATTGATTGCAGTGGAGAGAGAAATCAATTGTATTGACGGTCCTTCAACTATTACATCATGCACTAGCAACACCAGTGAAAGGGTTTTAGATAACAGTGGTATGAACATGAAGTTTATGCGCGAATACATTTCTTATAGGATGTAATGACGTCAATTTGTGCTGTCAGAAGTTCGTCAGTCGCAAAGACCACATCAATGACGTTTTGATGTATTTAATGTCAAGTGCCTCTCTGAGCATAAGAGATGCTGATCGGGTTGTGAATGGTTTCCGAGTTCTTCTACCGGACTTACCGAGGAGCATCCGAAGTGTCGTGGGGACGTGCACAAGTGTACAACCAAAGTTCATCGGCAGTAGGGTTTACTACCATCGAGGATTGAAAACCAATCTGCTAAGATACGTTGAACTACCCCAATAGGCGCTAATAATGTCTCCGTGTTGCATCAGAGGCATTTGAAAGAATAAGACGAACTAACAATGCAATTGTGTTTAATATATCGGACACATATGCCCTTAAAAATATCAAATATAGTCTGCTTAGAGCCAGCAATATGACACACGTACTATGTGTATGCACAAGATTAAAAAGAAGTCATCCTGGTGTGCACTCAGCGATCCTGATCAAATTAAACTCATCTGTAGACGCCAGTGAGTTTTTAACTTCCTCCAATTCATTCCGACAAAAACATATTTTCAAGGATATTAAGACTCTTCCGGATAAAACACCATGTCAGTGAAAAGCAGGAAGAGATAGCTACAGATCAACACCGTCAAACTCCCAAACGCATCATAATCCTAACAGTCGTAAAATTAAGTCCGAATACAAGAGGACGTCTAGCTTTACAGTTATGTCGCCACCGAAAACTCTTCTGAATCTCCTAAAGTTCAAAACCCAGGAGAAAGTAATCCCGATGTAGTTACAGTAACTGTGCAACGAGTAACATGAAAGCTAATTATAACATTCGTATAAGTGACCACACACTTAACGTTGATATATTCGAACCTCACAAAACATCGCAAGTATGTTCAACAGCATACGGTAAGCGGTTTTCCGGTAAGCGTTGTTTTAGCGAGTTAGTTTTCTACGGCGTGGAGACGCTAACCCCATGCCCAACCCACCTCCTTTACCCGGGCTTGGGACCGGCAGTAACTCTAGAAGAGCTACTGGCACAGCACACCATCCTCTCCAAATTATGAAGAAGCCGAGATTAACCACAAACCTTGGAAATAAACTTCTGGAACACGTTACACATACGTCAGATATAAATAGTAATCTGAGTTGTAATTGGTCACTTGGCGGCACACATAGACCTGATAGCCTTCTTGGTCCGGCGCCCAATATGTACAGTATGCCTGTATCAGATGTATTCAATAGCAATGAGAAGACTTTTTTGTAATTCCACCGGCTTTCCTGCCGGTAACGGTAAACATATTTCACGTGATGACAAAGTGGTTGAATCTATTTCCCCTCGCAACACAACTCTTACCTTAGCTAATCCTACGAGTATTCATGGAACTACCAATTGCGATTTATACTCTAACCTGCTTCACTATGATGACTCTGAGTTTCTTATTCTTTCGTTCAATGCCCGCTCTCTGTCTAATAAAATTATTCATCTTAAAACTCTTTTATTCCTTGTTAATCCAACCATTGTACTTATTACGGAAACGTGGTGTAATTCATCTATATCCGATCATTCCTTGAATGTAGATAACTACGTTTTCTTTAGAACCGATAGATGTTATGGAATAGGAGGCGGTACAATTATCTATGTCCGTTCAGACATTCAAGCGTGCAAATTTGAGGATAAATCCCTTGATGCTATAGACGACTCCACTTGGGTTACTGTAAACTGTGGATCCCAAAATTATTTACTTGTGGGATGCATATATAGACCACCTCATGCGGATACTAAGTTTGACAAATTACTAACAAACATATTTTCCATTGCTTCGCACCAACCGCATACTTTTAAAATCATCGGAGGCGATTTTAACCTGCCAAAAATTAAATGGGGCTTGACTCCGGTACCAGGTCGATATAACAAGCTAGTTGAAACATTAGAAATTTGTGGATGGGTTCAACAGGTCCGAAAACCAACCAGGGGGAATAATACACTTGATTTAATGTTCACAATCAACATAGACTCTATCTCAGTACATACCAGTCATGAGTTTTTTATGAGTGACCATAGAGTTGTATTGGTATTATTCACTCTTTAAACGCCATACAATTGAACTCTAAAGCTTCATTGATGTACCAAAGCAGACATTTTGATCAACAAACATGGAAACGGACTGGAACTCTCATTCAATGTTTACCATGGGAAACTTATTTTACCACAAATAATGTTGACATTGCGCTTTCCAATCTATACCACAACCTGATATATTGTCTTGACTGCACTGCTCCAGTTATTGGCCGTGTGGCTTATAATGCTAATAGGGGCCAAAATACTTTTAAAAGAAAGCTGAGGAAATTAAAATGCCGCTACTACGAGCAGAATGATGTGTATGCACTTCAGAGTATACTTAAATTAATCAACAGAAATGCTTCATCTAAACGTAAGTATTTTATGAATATAGAAAATAAAGCTCTACGTAGTAAAAGCCCAGAATTATCAATACTTCGGCTTTTTAAATCCCGTGTAAAGTCAAATTCCCTTGGCACGACTAA
The DNA here is from genome assembly GCA_944470405.2 of Schistosoma mattheei. Classification (NCBI taxonomy): domain Eukaryota; kingdom Metazoa; phylum Platyhelminthes; class Trematoda; order Strigeidida; family Schistosomatidae; genus Schistosoma; species Schistosoma mattheei. Next base: position 66,934,699 of record OX103943.1, on the reverse strand, counting down.
ATTCTTCATAGTTAACGGAAGCATTGTTAACGACCCGAATACTATATGCGAACAATTCAGCAAGCACTTCTCGCAGTGCTACAAAACTGGAACTGAAAACTCCATCATTACATTTCCAATGCTGACATCCAGACATCTGTCGAAAATTGATTTTACACCCTCCAACATCAAGCAGGCCATAGCTGCCCTGAAAAAGTCTTATGATGGTGGACCTGACGGGATACCTTCATCATTTGTGAAATATGGAAGTAGAGAATTTCCACTATTTTGTTTGAAACTTTTCAATCTATCTATGGAATATGGGACCTATCCATCTGTATGGAAAACATCCCTTATCACCCCTAGATTCAAAACAGGACCACGTAGTGATATTATTAACTATAGGCCAATTAATTTGACATCCGTGCTCTCAAGAACCATGGAAAAAATCATCCACAAACAGCTACTATCATTTTTACTTTCGGCTAGTCTGATCAGCCCATCCCAACACGGGTTTATGACTAAACGCTCATGTTTTGATCAAATTACCCAGATAAGAGATGTTGGTCAGTCAGTGATAATTCTTTACTTCGATTTTAGTAAGGCTTTCGACAGTGTCTCACACAAACTTCTTTTAAAACTCTCTTCATTTGGCATACAGAATCCCCTTTTATCTTGGCTCAAATCTTTTTTAGAAGAACGTAGCCAAATCGTTCGCTTTGGATCTTGCTACTCTAAACCTATGAATGTAACCAGTAAGGTTACGCAAGGAAGTGTGATGGGTCCATTACTCTTTCTCCTTTTTATCAATGACGTGTGTTCCCTCTTTCAGTATGGTAAACCTTTCCTTTTTGCTGATGACTTGAAAGCAGTTTATTCATTCTCTTTTCCCACGAAAGAAAGCTATATTTCAGCGGTAATCCAAGAGGAAATAAACAAGTTATACGAATGGACTGTTTCATGGAATTTTGCATTTATTCACATTGGCCGCTGTCTTAACTTAAATCTCACTATTCACAAACATATGCTCAAACCTCTCAACACTGTTCGTGACTTGGGTTTAAGATATAGCAACAATCTGAACTTTTCTCAGCACATTATATCTCAAGTATCCCAAGCTAGAAAGCTCATCGGATTGATAATGATAAACTTCAATAATACTGAATCAAGATTGCCCAAACAACCAAGAAAGGAGAAATAAAGGCGAACAAAGGGGAAATAAAGGGGGAAATGCATTGGAAGAGAAAGGGGAAATAAAGGGATAAACACGCCAGAATGTCACCTTTTCCGCCTGTCCGGGGGAAATAATGCGAATTTCCCCTTTTTGCCGTTTTGTCGATAAATTACCGACTTTTCGCCTAAATTACCGCCGAATTGCATACTTTTCTCCTGAATAATCGCCGAATTGTCTGCTTTGCGCCTAAAGATACGCTTAATTGTCCACTTTTCACCTAAATACACACAGAACTCCATATTTTCGATGCATTGGCATAACCCCAAAAGTCTCCTATGTTCGCCTTTATTTTCAGCAACAGACCAAAATAAAATTGCAATCCACGGGAAAACCGTTATATTTTTATAAATTTTTATTTAAAAGGATAAGCATACTATTGTACAACATTAGAGGATAAACTTCAGCATAGATTGTTTTGCATTTCCATAGCAATTGCTAATTCATTGTTATTTGAAAAATATCTGCAAAAGAAGGAAGAGATGGTGTATTATTTATAAGGCATGTGTATTTAATCGCTAGTTCACTGACAATCAAACACACTTTCTCAACAATCCAATAGATTCGCATGTAAGTAGAAAAGCAAGCTGTTTTACCAAAAAATGTTTATTAAAAATTAAGTAGAACATAAAAAGATCGTACGGACTTTTGCTTTCAGCCACGTATGTTCGGCTATTGAGAATTGAAATAGTCGTCCTATGAATTCTGAAGTTTAAAAAACGAAACAAGTCACAACGACATCTGAGTGACATGCTTTGGTACAGCCAAATAATTTAGGCTGAACTTACGGTTATGTTCGTTAATACTGTAGGTTGTAACTATAGAGTCATAGGGAAGTTATCACCTTAAATTAGTACATACCTGATCTTGTTTCCTTCTATTACGCTTTATCATTTTGTCTCGGATATCGTGTCGCGATGTCGTACATCTTAGCAAGGTCTTTTTCGTTGACACCGGATGACAGAAAGCGATTTGTCAAGGCACCTGAAGTTTAAATAATAAATATGAGTTACTACGTATGCAGCCATAAAACCGGCATTTCTGAAGTGCTCGTTTTGGAGAGGTTCCAAGTAACGTGAATTTACTGGCAACCTCAGGTGTCAAGAGGTGCGACAGAACATACTGCATTAATATTTTAGGATCATCCATTAACCTCGTTACCATTGCCATCTGTAATACGAACAAATTATTAAATTAATGTTGATGACTTAAAAACCGGTCCCTGATTTCTTTCTGCTGCAAACCAGTGTCCAGCATCTAAAGTTCGTTTTCAGATGACAAAGGGAACTGCTGACTCGAGATTCCGCAATCGAGTTGGTGCGGTTGTTCTCGTTCATTGGACTTAACTAGTAATTGCTTGACATTAATACTTAAGTCCGTAATGGCTGTGGACATTTTCTGCAGTATTTGACTAAAGTCAGCCATAGTTGACGAATCGTTCTGCACCACTGTATGCAACCTGTCGAACCTGAAAAAGTTCGCTTGGTGATGCAGGTGACTTACTGGTCTGCTACAGCACCACTGAGATGCTTAGATTCCGATGTTGACGGTGATGTCTCTAATTGCGTGAACATCTAAATAGTAATGAAAGTTACTTGGCAATTGGCAAGACGAATTTGTCAAACAAACGGAATTTCAGATATTGAACATGGCTATTGCCAGCCTGCATCTCAGCCTTGTCAATGTCAACTGAATTGTAAAGAAATTCTACTTTACCCTTCATTGCACCTCTAGGAAATGTTAGTAAGATTATTGTACAGACCTCTTGAGCTTTTCTGTTTTCTGTGGCAATGTGTTTTCATCGGTAGAAGTGTTTTTACGGCGAGATTCTAGTAGATCTAATAGATCTTTCGCAGACTGCAAAGAATCCATAGTGAATTACAGTTTCTATGTTTGTTACCTAATTCGTAAATTACATTACATTTCATAACTGACCAGCTGTTATCTGGTTTATCGCAGTTTCGCAGGTGTGTGTCGACCGGCTCCGTTGGAAGAAGGCAAAGTTCCTTGCCTACTATCCACTCCTTGGATGCTATCATAAGTTGTTTCTTGCTGAGGACGTCAACAATGACGTATCGCTTGTTAGTAGGCTAAAAATAAAACAAGACGTAGTTAAATTGTTTATCGTCATTAATTCAACACTAATGAAACAAAATGCATTTACATTAAAGTATGCAACAATGGGATTATAACTAGATTATTGATACAATTGATGGCTATACATTTACGATCAATGTCCTTAAGCGATATCCATGTGTCTTCATGGCTAACTACGGAGCACATAAAGATTCCTATATCACTAGGTGGGAAAGGATCTTCAAAGTAATTACGTGGGTCAGTGAAAGATCTGAATTTAGTAGTCCGTCCTCCTTTATATCAGTGACTAAACCAGGCTGTCCGTCTACTACTACTACTACTACTACTACTACTACTACTACATTATCTGGCTTAAATGAAGTTATATTACTATTCTTAAACATAATTACTTGTTTATTGGAGACATCTTGAGCGCCTATTGGGGTAGTATTTGTTAAACAGCTAAGTTGAAGCCTATCGCAGAAGGAAATTTTTTCAGCATAACGCTGAACTGCTTGCCTAGCTACTGCAAACCCACTATGCACAGAATCCTTAACTTGTCTCATATAAGACTCGAAAGGAAAGGTTGAAAAACTATCCAAAGGTCCATGTGCATGAACGTCGTCAGGGAGGTGCTGTAATAAACGCGCATTGTACACCAAGTTTCAGACCCATAACACCATTCGTATTCCTTGAGGAAGTTTTGTAAATCTTTTCTGGCGGATTCTACAACAGTATTATGTAATTTAGGATGTACAAGCAGGTAATCGATTACTATTTTCAAATTGCTTAGTGATAAATTTGCACCTGATACGCCCTCATTTTTCTTGTCTTCCAAAATAGAGGATTTCTAAGAATACTCCAGAAAATTCACAAGCTCAGGACAAATTACTTGTCAGCACACCACCGACTTCCCATCGAATCAGCAACGAGTGTAATTCATTACCTCAGCATGTGGTTGAGGCTCCATCCGTCGACTCTTGCAAAATAAATTAAGAAACCGTTATTACCAGGGCTAACACAAGCCATCAAGCCTCCTGTCCTTTCCAAACAGAAACTGAAACTTGATGGGTTTTGGATGGTCACCTTACTTTCAGCGGGTTTTCTAATAGTCTAGGTCGTTTACAGTTTCTGGCGCTACCTGGGATACAATGACAGGGATTAGGAGTATGTTGCTTTACAACCGATATCATTACTCGAAACTTTAAAGCCGTAATTTTTGTTTCGCTTGCTGGATCAGTTTCATTCACATTCTTACTGTTAGCCTGTGCGTTACCACAGTACAAGTAACAGAATTACTTAGGAGTTTAATCGTGTTTAGTGTTTGGTGGCCACTATTCATGCTGATATTTTACATACTAGCACCAATTCCATTGCTGGTCGCTAAAAATTTCCAGGAAAGCTCCTCATTGGGGGATGTGAGTGTTTTCCTGACCACAATAGTAATAGTATCCGCATATGCACTGCCTATACTGTTTGCTCGAGCACCTAAAGAAAATCCCCTCGTAAGTTTTAAAGCGAAAATTTATCTGCTTCTTGTAGATATTATGGGGTGCTTGTGGACTTACGTTATCAGCCAATACGCTTATGTTTGCAACCATCTTCTTTCTGGTTTATCTGGTGGTCAAGTCTGATGATTTCGACAGTGGATTTTAATTTCGAATAGTAAATCTCTCCCTAATTTTGACTGAATTTTAATGTAGTACTTGTGTATTCTAAGGAAGCACTTGTTGCTAAATTCGCGTCATATAAGATGTTATTTTGCTTTCTACTTATGTATATTTTTCATTTTAATAAATCCCCAAAAAGATAAACTTTTCTGTTTAAGGACATTTTAGAAAGTTATCTCCCGAAGGCAACATACTTTCTCTGTCTCATTTTGACTTCTGGCTTTGATTTATATATGCGATGAGACGTTGATAAACTAATAATTTTAATCTTTGGAGTCATTCTGAATTCTGTTGAATCGAGAGATCCTAACTAAACAGAACAGTCGTTTGTATAGAGGCACCGCTATCTTATACTAGTCTGAGCTTGTACATGGGGCTTTCCATGAATTTCTTCTGCTGCGATCAGTTTTGTTATGCAGTTAGGTAGATGTTTCTAAGTTTGATTTCGCTCCCACTGTGTTACAAAACTGTGAGGTGTTAGATATATTTTTAGAGAAATTCAGCTCAGATAACTCGAAGGTTTCTCACGTGGTTGCTGTGTAATGTTTAGCTCTGATGTAATAAGGCTGTTGCGATGAATTATGTCATCTGAAGATATGCAGATTATCCCAACCAATTTTATCGAATATACACAGTTCTTTCAAGTAGTTTACGTTTGCAGGATGCAGTGATTTTACATACTGTATTTCCGTCAAACACGTAAAATACCTAAAGCATGTTAAACTTTACACAGGTGAAACTATGTCATACATTTTATTAAGGTGGTATATGTGTATTGTTAACGGAGTAGCTTATATATAGAAGCTTGTATTTTCCTATCAAACAAGTATAAAACTAGCGTAGTGCCATATACCATGTCTAGAGAATGAAGGTTAACAGCTCTGCTTATCCGCCCAAGTTGTTGCTGGTGGATCAGCGCCGGAATCTGTGGTCAAGCATTCAAATAGCTCATCCACTCCTTGAGTTTATCTTTCGTTTAAAAAGATATATGTGAAGTAGCTCCAAGCTTTCGTGCAAGAGGGATTCTAGTTTTGAAATTCCGAATGAGTTTCTAGGGTTTTCGTCTCACAATTACATTTATCAGTTGATTGGTTAGCTTTGGTACACCAGAAGGTTTATGAGCTAGGCTTTCTGGAAACAGAAGTATTCCCTTTGATCTTGGAAGCAATAGCGTTAATGGAAAACTTATTGATCGTCTTAATTTTACTCATCTGAACTGTATTTCCGCCTTATGATTAAAATCTATCAGTGCCTAAAAAACTATGGTGAAACTGATGGTATTTATATCAGAAAACAAGTAAACTAAAGTGCAAAACTTAGTCCATGATGAAACAATAACTGAACACTACACACCATAGGTTTTACTCAATGAACTCGAAAATCCATACTGTATGCAACTGAGAAACCTCTGCATCCATAAACCACCAAGTTCCGCTTTGGATTAGTTTTCTGAAATATCTGGTAATAATCCGAGCGGAATTAGCTAAAGCTTTATGGATAGAGCTACTAATTTACCGTCCCTATGTATCCATGTAAGGTGAGACTTGAAAACGAAATATAGAAATTGTGTAAGTAGTTCCTGACAGGAAATAATGTAATCCGACACCAACATTTCAGCCTATTTACTGGTTGGGGATGTTTGCTGACAATAGGAAACAACCAGTCATAGTGGAGTTCACTTTTTAATTTTTCTATCAACCACGAGTTTCGTGTTATCCATACTTGTCATTTCCCTATCCTATTTATTATCTGCAAACTATAGTCCTTATATTTAGATCTCCACTTCACTTGAAACTAACTCCTCTCTATTAATTTCTATCTAGTTAGTTTAGGTTTGCTGATATGAGGTGAGCTGACTTAAACCAAAACATATTACTATTTCTGATGTTGTCTGTGACCGGCTGTTTCACTGGAGCATTCTTTCTAATCACTGTTCATATATTAAGTCATTGAGTTCAAAGTAGAAAGGTCTAAACTTAGACAGATACAAACAAATCTAGGTTATTTGTGGAAGTTAGTGTTTCTTATCATATCCCTCTGATTGATGCTGTACACAGTCCTATGTAGTTTTGGTGGTGGTTGTGCAACAACATTGGAAAAGCTTTGTAGAATTGTATTTAACAATGATAAACTATAGTTATTTCATACTTTCCCATTGTTAGCAAGTGTAAGTATCCCTCAGATATTATAAATGATGTTTTGTTAATGGACTTTTTGACAAAAGCTTGTTCGAATTGTAAAAATACACACATTGATTTCACTCATACTTGATATTTAGTTAACAAGTATGAAATCTAAAGAAGAATAAACGGAATTATTGCGAAAAGCCGAGTTGCATGTCTTACTGAACTAAGTTCACATTAAGTTGGTACGGTGAAAGTATAATATAAAGAAGGGTACATCAAAATCGAAGTGAATTTCAGGCATTTTGGGCAAAATTCAAAATAAACGACGTCTTATATCACATATACTGAATGAGCAGCAAAAACCTTTCGATAGTACTGAGAATGTTTAAATCCAAAAGTGAGGATTATTTTTTAAGATCATAGAGTAAAGGTGTTAGTGTTAAAATCATAAAATGATCAATTACTTTCTTTATGGATTGTATATAAAAGGGGAATCAACACTACGTTTAAATCTTAAACTTAGGTCTTAAAAAAGGAATTAACGGCGTTATGCTTTATAAACGGACTATTCAGACATAAGATAACGTTTGGGTTTTTGCACAAAATTCATTCATCGTACAGATACAGAGCATTTTTGTATCTTAGATGATATAATTTTGTAAAACCATATTACGTTGGTTTTTGACTGGTCATTTAGCATCATACCTTCTAACATTTAAAAATAATGAAAACTGGCCAGCCACACATATCATTGAGCTTATTGCTTTACTAACCCAGTTAGATATTCAAAATTTTATTTAATATACAAAATATAACACAACTAGGCACAAAAGCGCAAGTCCTACATCAAATACAGGAATATTGTCGTGAAGATATGGGGGGGGGTAGATACAATGAAAATACAGGTGAACAAATATGGTTTAATTAAGAAAAATACAACCAAGAAAGAATCTTTTCTAGTTAAATGAGTTTCTCTGTTGTGAAGAATATAGGAGAAACAAATAGCTTCATTAATGGCTTTTATGCTAAGTCATATCCGGTAGAGTTTAAAGACACTGGATTGTGCTAACTCTAAGGTCCCAATAAGAGGTTTGTGTTAGAACTACAGAAACCAATCCTGTACAGCTTTTTTTTCCGTACAACATTACTTTGTCTTAGATTGACTACCGGTGTAGAAAGCCCGATGATTTCAAGGCATAAATCCATATCACGAGTAAATCATTATTGTAATACAGATCAGTTGTGCTTAACCACTTTGATATACTAGCTTGAACACTAGGAAAGAACATTCACATCTCACTGACTACTTAAAATTTAATCAGCTTAGAGGGTGGGATAGGTTTATTATTTATTCTTGATTGAATCTTGGTAGATTCCCATATGTAAGAAGATGAAGTCTACAAATATATGTTCGCGTTTCAGTTTGTCATCTTTTTAAAACTTGGAAACAGCTGTATATAGTTCTAATCAAACTAAGCCTCAATATAAAATTAAACCGGAAGCAAAATCAATAGACATCAGTTTTTTATTCACTTAAAGATGGTTATGAAATAGGGGTCTAGTTGTTTTCTGCAAATTAACCAAAAAACTAAAGTTACAGTCTGTATTGTTATCATTAATCTTTAGACTGTTTTTATTTGATTTATAAAATTGCTTACGACATAAATAGTCCTATTTAATACCACTTTCAATAATTTGTTGATATGTAATATTTAAGTTTATTGATTCATAGATACAAAATTATGTACTCACTAAAACTGTAAAGACTTTTTATAAATGAATTATTGTTATATGAACTGTATGTTTTGTCATCTTTAGACTATATTAATTTAATTCATTTTATGTGTTTAAATTTTTGTTCTCTATTAAATATTGATAATTGTAATTTGTTTGATCACATGTTTCCTAATGTATAAATTATTCATATTTCACTAATATTTTGTAAAATAGGTGAATAGAATTATATTCATTGTAATATTGATTTTTATTTTACTCACTTAAAAAAATTTAACCGCCAAATTATTAAATGATTTATTTCAAACAACAAATATTAACAAATCCTGTTGATATATGGATATAGATAATCAGTCAGTCAGCTACAACGTAGGACCAGGCACATATGTGCATCAGTCCAGGTTGCCATACCGCATCAGCACAACAAGATGAACACCGGATTCATAGCAGTGGTTAGGTCAAAGGTGGTAATATATAAGAGAACGATTGCATATAGAAATATAGTACAAGAAGAAAGAATTGGTTCGTAAAATGAAAGATATGAAGTGATTTTAATCTCTTAGTTTAAGGGAAGACAAAGAGTGTATACACCGACGCCATTGTGATCGATTCTGAGCCATGTCACCAAGAGTCTCCAACCATTGGTTACGACAGTCACGCGGACCCCAACCAAGTAGTCTGCATCTACCAACATGGCTTAGACTAGAGGTTAGTGTCTTCAAGCACTGATGCCACGTTTTGGTTTGGCCGCCCCTAACTTTCTTCCAACTATGTCCAATACCGGATAGCATTGCACGTCGTGGTAATCGGTGTTCAGGCATACGTAACACGTGGCCCAACCATCTCAGTCGATGAAGATTCATAACCTCATCAACTGATTTACCATCATTTCCTAATACCCTGCGTCTAACCTCACTATTACTTACAGATGTAGATAATGAGTTGATTCAGTGTGTATAGGTAGTCTATTGGTTGTGAAAGTTTGTTTTCAACTAGTAAATCGTAGATTCGATCTTATCCCACCTAGTTGGTTGTATTACTAAGTATAAGTTAAAGCTGAGTACAGAGATTTGTACTCGTTATTTTCCAAGAAAGTGTGATATACTAATGAGGATTTTCTAAATTACAGGTCAACTCGAGAATATATCGTAAACTATAGTTTATTATTTACTTCTGAAGTTATTTATCTACCTGTTTTTTCTGTATTTGATGTTTTTGGAGATGAGTTTACTTAAGTTGTATTATAAGATAATAAATCATTTACAGAAAGGTGATTATTTAGTGTTTGGATGAATGTTTTCCAAATAGAAGTAGTTTGAAACAGTTGTTGATGACATAGAATATGGTCACAAATTTATTTCCATTTTGCCATTTGGTAAATATTGAAACGTTCTGAACAAACATTTGCGTTAAAGGTTCTCAACGAGTATTCGAAGTATAGCACAAGGCTCAGTGAGGCGGTGAAAAATGCTCAATTTGTTCCTTCTTTATTGAACAAGTTTATTTGTTCATTCATTTTAATAAGAATGAAGTACAAAAAGATTGAGTTCATTATGCATCCAAATTAGTTGAGAAACGGTTAAAAATTAAGAAATATTGGTGGACTTGTGGTTTTAGGATTGTTTAATAGTGTTGAAAGATAATATACGACTCATATAAATGCACTTCTGTCTTTAGATCATTTCATAATATTATGTGAATTATTTATATTTTGTAGGCATAAAAGATTTAAATCTGTATTCTGTGCATATTGTATCGTTTCCACATAAGAAGTTGTTGCTGGTATAAACCTACATATTGTACTTGTGAACTTTTATATGGGCTATGTACCAATAGTTGCAATATTCCAGTCTTAGTAGTGAAATCATTCGTTTTTTAAAGAAGCACATATTTCAGTTTAATTGGAATAGTTTAGTTTAGAACGATACATAAGAATGCAACAATTCAGCTGTGATAATGACACTGACTTTAACAAGTGTCAAGTATTTAAGGTCATTGTATAGTTCTTGATTGTAACAGGATTTTAAAATAATAGTTTGACAGATACGGCATGTAATTATGAAAATAGGAGCATACGAGAATTCATAGCTAGAAGAAATAATATAATATAAATAAATATGTCACAGATAGGAACAATTAACAATGAAATATTTAAACTATGCAACGATTAACCTAGTCATTTGACAAATCTGTCACATCAAATGGCTTTCGTAGTGTATTTTCAGTAGGCTTCTAAGTATTTTGAGTCCTGAAAAGGGTTCAGTACTTAATCATCTGCTTGACTAGTTTTCACTTGATCTACATATCCCATATGGTCTGAATGTTCATCCACATTTAAAATCTCCAATATTTGCCTTCCTGTTTTCCAATAATGATTTTTGTGGACGTTTGTTAATTGTTTTTCCGATGATGTAGTACGTTGTAAGCCCCGACCGAAGCTGCTACCTTAACGCAATGGTCGGGCTTGCCTATCGTGATGACCCAACCGAGCTATATTGGCTGGAACATATGTTCCTGTAGGTTCTACCATGCCAGGCAGGTCGATTGGAGAACGGTAAGACTAAAAGCAGCAACTCAAGGTCTGAGGGCGAAGTCGTACTGCTGACTGTAGAGGGTGTGACAGCAGTAAGGTGTTTCCCTCGGACAACCAGCATGACAGCGATGCTGCCTTCCCACAAGGAGGGGTGGGGTTAGAAAAGGTCGACCCTAAAAATGTCACACCTCACCTTACCTCACGGATTTCCGTCTCCGGCGGTAAGGCCCTTTGAAGAACGGAGCTAACACGTCAAAAACCTTCCACAAAAAGGCCGTGCGCGACCGGCCTCAAGCAGTTGTCCCTTGGGCTCTGCGGTCACGCTCCCAGGTCGTCAAGACCAACACTAATCCAATTTCCTTTTCAGGTTCCTCAAGAAATACCCTTCCACGGTGTGGGCAGCCGGGAAGTGACATCAGCCCTCATACCCGTAACAGCACAAGAGACCAAGGTGGTCACATTCAAATCCTTCCTACACCTCCTAATACCTCTCTTATCTCCATGACTAACCCTCCTCACGTCTCTTTATCACCTCGCACCGCTAGGGCAAACGATTCGAGTACGTGGAACGCCATTCCTGGTCTCCTGAAACCACGCTCTAAACTACACGTAGGAGCTTTTAACGTACGAACACTTTGCCAAATAGGACAGCAGGCTTCCTTAGCTAAAACTTTAGAATCTCGCGCCATCGATGTGTGCTGCGTCTCCGAAACGCGCATACAGGATCCGAGTAGCGTCATTCATTTGACCTCACCATGCCAAAATAAAGAACCGACTCGATTTACGCTTCGTGTATCTGGAAGCCCTGATTCTGCTTCCCGTGGCCTCGCCGGCGTAGGTATAGCATTGAGTCCTAGGGCAGAACTAGCTCTCTTAGAGTGGATCCCAGTAGACAGTCGTTTGTGCGCTGTCCGACTGAACGGAACAGTAAGAATCCGGAAAGATAGGGACACTCGTCGTTGCCTCTTCGTCGTCTCTGCCTATTCTCCCACTGACTGCAGCTCAGATGATGTAAAAGATGAGTTTTACAGAAAGCTTTCGGACCTTCTCCGAAAAGCTAGGCGCTCGGATGTAGTAATAGTGGCCGGTGACTTTAATGCTCAAGTAGGTAAACTAAGCGATAGGGAAAGACACCTAGGTGGATCTTATGGTGTCGTGGCTCAAAGAACAGATAATGGCGACCGTCTGTTGCAGCTATGCTCAGATAACCGCCTGTTCCTTGCAAATACTAACTTTAAGCATAAGGAAAAACATCTTTTAACATGGCGACCCCCTAATTCGTCCCAACGTTGGACCCAAATAGATCACATCGCTATCAGCCACCGATGGAGGGGCTCGATAGAAGACTGTCGCTCATTCTGGAGCACATGCCTAGATTCAGATCATGCTCTAGTGCGAGCGCGTATTTGCTTGCGTCTTACTGGACGTAGGAAAGACGCTGCAAGGAAACCTCTTAGGGCCTACTTAATGATAGTCAAGCTAAGAGTATATTTCAGGAACAACTAGGAAAACAGTTAGGCAGCCATGTATGTGATGCCCACCCCGATGCAGCATGGAATGATATCCGAAAAGCTGTGGAAACAGCAGTGATATCTGCTAGTAAGGTAAACCAGAAGGTTAGGGAGCAACACTGGATCTCAGCAGCATCTATCGCACTGATAGATGCTCGGAAACTCATTCCACCTGGCTCTGAACATAATGAAGAGCGGAGTCAGCTTAAGCGCAAGCTGACAAGAAGTCTACGCAATGATCGCGAACAGTGGTGGGTAGCGAAAGCAAGAGAGATGGAAAAGGCAGCGGCAATAGGTAATAGCAGACAATTGTTCAGACTCGTTAAGGAAACCGGAATTAGGAACCGACCGTTAGCGAAACAATCTCAGAGAAAGATGGACATATTATTCATTCTCAATCCAGGAGATTGGATCGATGGGCAGAACACTTTAGGGATCAGTTCAACTGGCCTTCAGCCACACTTCGGTTTCCCACGATCTCCAGTCAACCTGAATGGCAAGTTAATGTAGGTCCTCCGTCCTTTACGAAGTTGAAAAAGCCATAGGAAATCTGAAACGAGGGAGAGCAGCAGGCCCTGACAGGTTTACTCCTGAGATTTTTAAGGATGGTGGTCCAGTATTAGCAATGAGATTAACTGAGGTCTTAGGTAGAATTTGGGAACTGGACGTAATCCCATCTGACTGGTCTCAATCACTGATTGTGCCAGTCTATAAGAAAGGACAAAAGTCCTCTTGTGACAATCACAGAGGAATCAGTTTGACTAATATAGTGTCTAAAATATTAGCTTCAATAATACTTCGACGCCTAACTAAAGCTCGTGAAGAGCAGACTAGAGAAAACCAGGCTGGTTTTCGACCTGGACGTGGTTGTATAGATCAGATATTCACACTACGTCAGGTTCTAGAACACAGACACACATTCAGACGCCCCACAATGGTAGTATTTCTCGACCTTAAGGCGGCATTCGACTCTGTTGATCGTGAGGTTCTATGGCAGTGTTTGTCACTGAAAGGAGTACCAAAGAAGTACATTAACCTTATAAAGGCTCTCTACTCGAACACAACTGGTAGAGTGAGAGCTTATGGCGAACTGTCATCAGAATTGATTACCTCAAGTGGTGTTCGTCAGGGCTGTCCACTCTCCCCATTCTTGTTCAACTTTGTCGTCGACGTACTTTTAGAGATAACACTCTCCTCATCTAAATTTCCAGGGGTTGAACTTCTACCGGGAGGTTCACTTGTTGACTTAGAATATGCTGATGACATAGTTTTATTTGGTGAAGACGCTGACAAAATGCAGAGTCTTCTGACCACTCTAAGCAACAATGCAAGCATGTTCGGGATGCGATTCTCTCCCTCGAAATGCAAAATGTTGCTTCAGGATTGGGTTACATCGACACCCGAACTAGTGATAGGGAGTGAAGTAGTTGAGTGTGTCGACCGCTTCACTTATCTTGGAAGTCTCATCAGCCCTTGTGGTTGGTGTGTGACGAAATCTCAGCACGGATACAGAAGGCTCGACTAGCTTTTGCCAACTTGCGTCATTTATGGCGTAGGCGAGATATCCGTCTATCAACCAAAGGACGTGTTTACTGCGCAGCAGTTCGTTCCGTCCTACTTTATGGCAGTGAAACATGGCCGGTAAGAGTAGAGGATATTCGTAGGTTACTAGTATTTGATCATAGGTGTCTTCGAAATATTGCTCGTATATCATGGGACCATCGAGTAAGTAAGCAGTTGTTAGGAAACGGGTACTAGGTAAGGATGGCAAATCAATTGATGAAGTAGTGAAACTTCATCAGTTGAGATGGCTGGGACACGTGTTACGTATGCCCAACGACCGACTGCCTCGACGTGCTATGTTCAGTGGTATAGGAGTAGGTTGGAAGAAAGCTAGGGGCGGCCAGACCAAAACATGGCACAAGTCCATGAAGTCACTGACAAGTGACTGAGTCATGTTGGTAGGTGTAGACTACCTGGTTGGGGACCGCGAGATGATAGCAACCGATGGTTAGAGACCCTGAATGACATGGCTCAAAATCGTTTGCAATGGCGCAGGTGCATCCACTCTTTGTGTTCTCCCAAATTTTAATCTCCTTATTCCTCCTTGTCTCTTTTTTTCTCCTCTCAAATTTATTTCACTGTATTATACTCTTTAAATAACATCTCCAAACACTAATCTTCCCGATTACTGCTTATACTCTTATTACCTCTACCACTACGGGATTTGAATCGACCACTGCATCTCTGTGCTAATGTGGTGTGGCAACTCGAACTGATGTACGTACGTACGAAGTTCTACGTTGTTACTGACTGACTGACTGACGTTGTAAGATTTTTGTATTCACTGACTTTAAACTATTCATGACGTGTAACGTCTGATTGTTTTCGTGAGCGTCATTATGCTATGACTTCGCTTGTTAAAGCAAGAAATAGTCACTTAAATTCTGTAATTCCAAATTAAGTGAATTCATTTATATAATAATACGATTTGTGCTTCATCATTATCAGATTATTGAGCTTATGAAGATCCCTGAATTCAAGGTGTACCCTAAGGCAGAAGTTTAATTAAGCTGGGGAATTATATAGGTTAGTTACAAAATTCTGACCACAAGACACTTACAGGTAAAATAGTTAATCCGAATCGTGAGAGTTTATATCTGAACATTTCATATAAAGCGTTAATACTAGTGAATTTTTTTAAGAGGCTCATATAAATATACATTAACTGAATGACATTGATTCGGTTACCTTAACACTGATAAGTAAATTAAAGTAAGCTAATCAGAAGTGCTGCATCAGTGTTTTCATCGAATGAATAGCTGAATATTTTCTAACAAAACTGAATATTCATACGTGAAGGCAGCCAGATTCCCTAAAGATGAAAAAAAGGAACATCATCTAGTATCTAAACATCGTCTCCGCTCATGTAATGGTATGTATCGAGTACTATCATCTAGACTATTAGTCACGTTGTAAAAATGATCAGTAAAAAAGTTGTTTATCAAAATAAAAGCTAAACAACAAGCGACTGTTTATTTTTCAATAGTCGATTAGTATACGTTTAATTTGATTATAGATGAGAGATAATCGCTTCTCAAATAACTAGATAGTAACAACGCGATTTAACACTCGGTAATAAAAAGAATTGATCAGAAAGTCGAAATACAATAACTGGGAAACTTAGTGTAAATATAAATTTCTAAGATGTATCTAGAGAAATCTTACAAAGAAAAGTATTACAAAAAGGTATAAAATGGTTAAAATTGTTATTTTTGAACTATTTATGAAGATACATAAATCAGCCTAATTAATCTATGGAGGTATCAAACTTCATGTTTATGATTTGATAATTAAGGTTCAGTGAGCCAAATAATTTTAAACTAGATACTGTTTAATAATATTGTGTGATTAATTTGGGTAACGGTAACAAAAAACTCTTATCAGTGAGAGTATGGCAATGAATTAAGTTGAAATAATAAAACGGGAAGGTATATAATCCATGGGAATCATAATTCTATTGGATAATTATTTAGTATTTTCTAGTTCCGATTTTTACAGTAGTCTTGAGTGCTATTGGAAGTATGAGAGCGGTTATCACTTCCTGGTTGCCCAAACCAGGATATCTAGTTTGTGACTTAAAAATTATAAGTAGAATAAAGAAAGAAGCCCATTGTGTCACTGAAGAAGAATTAAACACAATTAAAATAATAAAGTTTTCTTTTCGACAATATCATTTACTGAAGGTGTAAAAACACATTAATAGTGATTCAGGTCGGTAATAAAAAAATTCTAAATGACTAATTAGTAACCAATGTCATTCAATGACACCGATGACAAATCTAGAGGTTGACTGGTCGAATAATTGCACCGATTCTTGCCGAATTACTGGATGCACTTGACATTATTGTGAAGATTGCAGATTTGTTATGTCATATAGCCCGTCAAATATCACATAACCAATCAATGAACCTGTGCTGAACTAATTACACGTCAACTAGCACGAGCAGCCTTGAGTCAACTTTAAATCCCTATTGGTCCTCTGTATAGTAACTTCTCCCCTAGCCCAACCTGTTTAGTCCAGAACACAAATATCAGCCTCTGCTGTACGAATTTTATATTTAAGACACAGTTTATATGGAAGCAGACCAGACTGCATCAACCATAAAGTGAAAAGCAATAATTTTTATGGATTGGTACTATATCAAGCCCACATAAGTTATTCTAGTCTCTGAACAGATCACTCTATTCATTCTTCTTAAACCACACTTTGACCTTGTTAATTATTCGCTCATCAACCTTGACTGTTTTTATATGAGCGCATATGTGTGTACTTCTTATCCAATTCATCACATGTCTGTAACTTATTTTTGTTCGACTATAAGTATCGATTCACTCTTGACTAAATCGATTCGACTCACTCGCCTTCTCCGTTGCGCGTCATTTTGTTTCACTTCGCTTTCCGATCGACGATTGTACGAAATATACATTATTATTGCGCTTAATCAGTCTCTTATTGGCATATATGCATTGTGTGCGGATTGCCTCCATATGGTCTTAATTCACAAGCATTATTAAGCAAAGATGGTTGGTGGCTAGCAGTGGGAACCAGAACGCGCGCTTCGTTCTATTTGGGACTTGTCAGTAAGAAACTGATTAACTGTAGTGCTAAACATCGATGGGAATTTTCAAACAAACAACAAATGGATTTAAACCTCACCTCATTGCACAAGCTAATGGCTATGAGGACTCAGTATCTCAATGGATAACGCGATGGCATTAGAAGCGAACGATGTTGGGTTTGAGTCCCAAAGTGAACATCAACTCTGGGATGCAGGTACATCCAGCTGACTAGTGCCAGATAGGAGGAAACGCGAGTGTTGAATTCTACTGCTAGCCACGAACCATCGAATCCCGCATGTGGGGTCTTGGATGCGCATTTCCGAGATGTCTCATACTGGGACGAAACGGTCATCCAGTGTTCCCAGGTTTTAATTAGTGGTCTAACATTGATCCATTCATGATACCAATTTAAACTCGACAATCTTCACAACTCTATGTTGATAATTAATCATTTGTTCGTAACCAAAACCAGATTATATATTCCTTAATTTTAATATAGTTTGGTTGGCTACATTATTAGTATGTTACTGATTTATCTAAAAAGCTTTCCAGCTTACGTACAAGGCTTTCTGCTTATCACCATGTAACATTGTATTGTACCCGTTGCAATTCAATGTTGGTTAAATCCGTTAGCTGATCTTATTGCAAACTCAACAGATAGAATTCAACCACCAATAAACACTAGAAATTATTGTCACGCTGGTCTTTACTCAATGGCCTATTAATCAGTTTTATTTTAATCCCTACATTTATGAATGATGTTATGTATTTACTTCACTGAATAAAACTATTAAAGACAAAATAATATTTGGTATTTTGTTCTTTTCTCAAGTGAATAAATATATAAATATTATTATCGGAAGGGGTTTTTGTGAATATTATAGTAATTTAATAGTTGAGATCGTGAGTCATTTGAAACTAGACTACCATGAAAAACCTGGAAGCACTGGACAGCTGTTTCGTCCTACTGTGGACTCCTCAGCAGTGCGCATCCACGATCTCGCCTCGCGACATTCGAACCCAGGACCTATCAGTCTCGCTCACTAACACTTAACCTCTAGACCACTAAGCTGGCCGGCATCCAATGGTGTTAATGTCTAACTCCAACTAATCGACGAAATCGATCGATACATCCACCATTATCTTCAGTGAGTTACTTTCTTACAACAGACTGGGTTGAACATAGATCATTTTGAAAATATCATTTCAATATAAACATCCTAAACAATTCACTATTTTTTAATAAATAAAATAAATAGTTATTAATAAATGATTGGTTAATTATAGAAAGTGACTTTGAATTGGATACAGGCATGTGATCGAATAAATGAATTCATAATCCTATGATTATACATGCTGATCAATAGTTTATTTCGAAACTCTTAGACACTATTTTTAGTAGATAATATAATTATTATTCGATTTATTCAAGCTATATAAAACTGTTATAGGATATAATACATTTACATAAATAGGAAACAAAAAAGTACTTGTTATTATTCAAGTTAGGAACAACAATTTAATAAAACTGAATATATTTTGAACAAAGAAATATAAAACATTCAGTACAAATTTATTTCGTTTGGAATAATTAATGAATTCACATGAATGTAGACAAGAAAAACATGAAATTTCATTAAAAATCTCTAGTTATTGGAATAATATTACGTGAAAGTGGAATTGATCAGAAATATAATGTACATCAACAATACATTTCGAACAGTTAGATCATATCTTTTCAATGATTGATACCATGAGTCAATTAAAGCTAGATCAACATGGAAAACCTGGAAGTACTGAACGATCGTTTCGTCCTATTGTGGGACTCGTCACCAGTGCACATCCACGATCCTGTCTCACAAAATTCGAACCCAGGACCTATCAGTCAAACCATATATTTATCTGTTAAGTTATATTAATTAAAAACTGATTAAGAGTAGTGAGGTGGGAAAAATACAGAAAATATGGCTTGAGAAAGAATGAAAAATTTTTGATGCTGACCACCAAATTGTAAATAAATTATGTAGAAAAAGTTTAGGATGAAAAAAATTATTTTTGTGTACGCAAAAGTGGAAGTAAAATACTTGAATAGAGTTTTTACAAACTTAAGAATGTATCTTTGACAGTTTATGTGTAAAGAGTTGAGATTAGTTTGAATGTTAATTGAATGACCTATTTCGTTTACATATTTAGCCTTAGGGGGATATGGTTATTTACCTTCTGCTACTATCTGACATTAGGGTTTAGACTGATCTTAAAGTCACTTTGGTGAATGTTGTACCTTTCTTCATTACTTCACCCTATATACGAGCATTCACATACATGAGAACTTGTAAATACATGATATAACAAGCATTTATGGCACATTGAAACCTATGTTGAATAATGAATTTCCATTATTAGTAATGATGACCTTAACTGTTTTCATTTTCTAATTCAAAATTATTCTGTTTGACTGTCCTGGGTATAAGCGCTTCTCAGAAAGATAGCATGAATACGGTGTTTCTCAATGTCAAAATATTCAATCATTCTAACATATTCGGTTAAGGTAAATAAAAAGCAGTATAGCACACCTTTTTACATTATAATCTGCTTATTAAGTTTACCTACTATCGTTTCTTCGAATCACTCCATGGATAAGCAATTTATGGCTGTTATTGATGTAGTCAAGATAAGCGGCGGTAAAAAATGACTTCATTGACTGACAAGTGATTTCCGCTACCTTCAGAAACAAGGTAACTAGATCTCAATGCATCCATACTGTAAATTTCTGAGACATAAAACTATTTATCACTGATAAGCACATTTGAGATAGGTTTAAGTTTAGCTGTCAAAACTTCATCCTGTTATCCCAACACCAAGGAGGATATCGTTTACCAACTCAGCAGTGAAAAGCTACTAATGTTTAGAATCTTTCCATTAATCCCTAACAGTTCGAAAATAAGGTACTATCGGCTCTAAATAACTTTACATGAGTGCCTATATATTTTTTATTTTGAACCATTAAACATGCTTATAAACATAACAGCTAGCTGACTTGATGTAGATTGAGCTGTATCTTTCAATTTAGAAAATGCAACTTTAATGTAATAATCAACAAATTCAGACATTTTCTTTTATTAACTTGTAATCTTACGAATTAACATAAATCCATACCATTTTAGGTATTTATCATGGAAATAACGTATAATTCCATAATAATTTCTTCATCAATTTTTCTTTGATTCGTAAACTGATTTATACTACTCACCAGTAACATTATGGTATGCACTAAAATTGATTTGTGGTAAAAAAAATACTCAAAAGATCAAATGAATTAATCTGTCTTTAAACCCTCATTACATTTATGTGCGACTAAATATTAGAAATACAGTCAGTAGCAACATTTAAACTTATCCAGTTTATTTAGATAACTCGGTTTGTAGCTCATAGAGAAACATTTTATCCCATTTTCATGTTGTTTTGTGAAAAAACGAACATGGTTTTCAATATCAAACTAACACCAGATGAAAATTCATGGAAAATCGAAGGATTACTAGGCAGCTACTGAGGACTGTTTATAAATGTATACACAAAATCGAACACATTACTTCCATGTCTCATAGTGAGTGCGAAACCACTAGATTGTTGAGTTAGAATCCAGTCGTCAACATCTTCCATCTCAATCAGTTTTTAGTCTAATATGATCATCGTTAAATTTCATCGGAGAGTTATTTTCTTACCCCCTATTTGGTTTATTCCGCGAGTCACGATTGGACAAATTTTGTCAGTTCGTGATGAAAATTTTCATCTGAATATTTTACTACTAACTACTTTCAAGAACAAAATTGATAGCTATGACTCCAATCACTTATCTGGCACTCCATTTTTAGAGTAGTTGATTCAGTCGTTCAGTTCCAACAAATTTCAACGATGTGTTGTCTTTATAATTATATTGTTTTTATTTGTTACATTCTTAACTAGGTTTAATTACTTCATTATCAGTGTTAAATTTACAAACAGTGGTAGGAATATTCTATTTTTTTTGTTTACGTGTGATCAGAATGCCAACGAAAGACAAAATTATTGACATTTATTCCTCTTTTCCCAGTTCTTTACAAAGTGAATCTTTTCTGGCATCAATCGTCTTAGTGAAATTTCGAATTTTTAATTAATCAGTAATTAAATCGATTTCCTGGCTCGTTAAATTATGGTGTTATTCTTCATTGTAAACTATGAATTCAGTTTTTTTATAAGTATATATTAAGATTTCTGTTTGATTTTGTGGTTTTGTACAATATGAATTCTTTGGGTTCTTCTAATCAGATTAGTATGATTTCCTGTTCATATTAATGGCCATCAAAAGTGTTTCATTGTCTTACTGATAGTCAGTGTTTGACGATACTTGATGGTTGCCATATTTATATTGAGTCATTGTCTGATTGTTAATTCATATTATTTTGAAATACACTTGTTTGAAGTTTTTTTATTGTTATCGTCAATCAGAGAGTCAAACTGAGAACCAGACGTCAGTTTTATGATTGCATAGAGAATAGTGTTATCATTTATTATTGTGATGGAAAACAATTCAGTGTTTTATTGTAACATTTGATTTCACTTATATGGTCTTTGTAATACAAGTTGACTGGTGTTATATAAGACGAAAACCTATTTTGAAAGCCCTATGCAAACGAACATTTTTAATTTATGAGATTTTCATATTCTTGTTCTTACTATATTCTGTTGCATATCCTTACTTATCGAAGTTACATTTAGCTATCTTATGCTTGTAGCAAATCAGTTCACAATTAGTAGAAATGTTTTTATTGCAGATAATTTAATAAAATGTGAGGGACTAACTAAATGATTTCCATAATTTCATTGTTTTATACTAACCAGCGAGTAGGTAGAAAGATCCAATTAACGATGTATTGGTAAGAAGTAAGAAATTGAAATATATAGTAAAAATAAGCAAAGACGAATAGTAGTTGGCAGTGGAATCCAGGACACATGTATTATCCTATCTGGGCTAGATGTACCTGCATCCTAACGTCGATGTTCACTTCGGGACTCGAGCCCAGCATCGTTCGCTTCAAACGCCATCATGTTATCTACTTAGCTACTGAGTCCTAATAGCCACTTAAGGCAATATTGAGGTGATACGCGCAGTATGCACATATGCCAATAAGAGACTGATCAATATCAGCCCTAAATATCAATGGAAAGCTTCAAGTAAACAATACCAAGTGAATTTATAATAATAATGTTTATCAATGATTTCTGAGTATATCACGGTTTATAATTTACTTTCAAACCTTAAAATCATAATATGCTCATTACAGAAACTTATTCAAGATATAAGAGGCCGATTTATTTCTAAATATTTTCTATGGTTGTAAATTTAATTTCTAAAATTAACTACCTCAAAATACATTTTCTACTTGTAAATTAAACTAGGTACAAAGAACAGATAATGACGTTTTATACACATAGTTCCCTTTATTATTTTAAAGAGAGTAAGAACAAAGATTGGTGCAGAATAATATGAATTCATTTTATTTCGTTAGGTTCTCATCAGCTGCTTACAACCTAAAATATTTGAAATTCAACGTTATTATAGATATTGACATACTTATACAACAGAGGGCGATGAAGGAAGAATATATGTAACATAATGTGGTAAAGATTTCATTAGAGTTAATGAGGTCATAAAATTTTGTTTCGGATATATAGAGTTTGGGAGGGAAGGTTCCAGAAAATTGAAATAGTGATTAGAAATCATGGAATTAAAACACGTTAGACGATTATGTAATGAAGTAACTGAAGATAAAGAGAGGTATGAATTGAAATTGGTCAGTTATGAATGATGTAATTACAAAAATTCAGAAAGAGTTGAAATGACGTAATAAAAATAAATAAAATAAAAGGGGTGGGGTAAATGTTACCAGGGCAAAGAAAGATTTATTACTATGCCATCCTTTCTTCGTTTTATCGCTATATCGAGGAACCTAACGAAATAAAATGAATTCATATTATTCTGCACCAATCTTTGTTCTTACTCTCTTTAAAATGACGTTTTACTTTATTGTTATTATGTATTGCTCATTTTATCTTTTTGTTGCCCCTTCCAGCCAAACAAGTTGGTGAAGCCGTTCTGGAGAGAAACAGGCCACATCAAAGCACGGCACAACTACTGGGTCTAGAATAGCTGTTTTTGCAACCAGTTGGAGTTTGCCCGTAAGGTGCAACCCCATACATTACATTCACCACTTTTGTCAATTTTTTGTCACTTTTCCATCCAAGAGTAATTGTGCTGTGTTTCTTTGTGAAGTTTGTAATCGATCTCTACCACCTGGGTTACCACTCACGTTTGTTCATAGGTCATTCGTCCCACTATCCAGGAGGCACAACGCGGACGTGTGAGTCGGATTTTGCCTTCCATCTTTTTGTTATTTTTCTCACACTGAATTTATACTATATATTCAATTTTTATATATAATAACAACTATTTATAATTATTTGAAATTTCGTTTGATGCTTATTGTGTTTATTTAACAGGCGCCTTAAAACACATAAGTTGGTTAACACAATCCATTTCCAACCTTAATGTGAGTCTTAACTTAATCACATATATATATATATATATATATATATATATATATATATATATATATATATATATATATATATATATATATATATATATATAATACCAGGTTATTTCCCAAAGTGAGTTCAATATTTTTCTAATTACATTTACCAATATTTGTATTTCATTTAAATCTTTGTAGATTGAAATCTTTGTAAGATTGAAAAAGAATCAATCGATGTTAGTTACTTAAAAATAAAGTGTATAAATGTTGTTATACACTAATAATCAGTGGAAATGAAGATGCCTTTTAATATTATAATTTACATTTAGCTATTTATATTTGTGAGGTGTGGCTCATTTCCGATACTGTATAAAAGTAAAAATTTTTTCTTTAAAGAAGAATTTCACGTATGTTTAAGGTCAAATTTAAGGTAAAAACCAATTGGATAACATGTATTCTATTCTCATATCTGAGCATAGTGTATTAAATTGATATAATATAAGATTACATTTGTCATTAGAATTTAAGAAACATCACCAATCATCTCTTGTTTATTTAATTGAATCATATTAATATAAAATATCTAAATATATTTATTATCACACCCTACTAGGATTGCTAATGCTACTACTATTTCTATTATTAATACCATCAATGTATCTGTGTCTTCAACTTTAATCACTGCTACTAATATACATTAAAAGAGATAAAATTATTGAGTTGATAAGCTTCTTCCAGAAATCATTCATGAAGCTTATAAATATGAAATTAGACCAGTTATCCAAAGTTTCTAAACACCATTATTAGATACAAAATATACAGAATAAAAAAAAGGGAATTAAAATTTTCAATACAGGATTATTGTATTCAGTTTCTTCATGGAGTATGTAAGTTTATGGTTGTATATAAATTAATATATACATATTCAAGGTAGTTGATTATCAATTATCACATTCCTTCTTTACGTAATGACTAAAGCTGCGAAAAAACCTAAATCTCTTGTTATAATTTGACCAAGACTTCTGAAGTGCATCTTAATAACACCTTAATTATTGGGTTTTTGTTTTTAATTTGTCATAAAAATCAAAGAACTACATGTGTTTATCATAATAATAAACCAATTAAGTTTCATTATCCTATTTCAAACTGGCTAAATGCATCCAATGTGAATAAATAACTGAAATTTTTTCAAAAGTTAAACAATTACGGTACTAAAGTCTCTATTATTAAATCAAATATAAAACTAAGGTTCATTTGTAGACTGTCTTTTAACCTTTATCATTATTTGCAGGTATAAATAAAAAGAAATCTGAGAGAAAATAGTTTTTTCTCATATGGTTGAATCGATAATCATAATTTAATTAATAATTACTTTGTATTACATTTTTTTAAATAAAATGAATAATATATGGATGTTCATTTAGATCATATCAAGAGTTTCATTATGACATTTAATTTATGACTACATTGGCAACCAACACGACTCGAAAGTAAGTACACCAAGACTGGTACACGTGAAGATTTATTAAAACTTAAAACACGATGACAACCCTAGTCAAAAATACATTCGTTTATCTATTATTTGTACATCCATTTTAATTATGAATTAGGATAAAATCACATATATGAAAAATATTTACAGTTGTAACAAATCACATGCTGAGTTCATATGATTTTGAGCGTAATACGCTTCTCCTTGTTCGAAAATGGGAAAATTTTGCCAAAAGACAGGCCTCTACTCGAGAACAACTGTGTTTTCTCCTTGAGTGTCTTCATCAGCATGTTCTACCAACAAGTGTAAGATAAAGACCTCCAATCAACTGCCCATTAGGATAGAGAATAGCTGAGCAAAGTGGAGGAAAAATGGTACACCTAATGATAATCGATGCACACTACAGGATCCGCAAATACCAACACGTCATAGAGGACCAACAGATGAAGCTACAAAGTACACTCACGTCAGAACATTTGCAAATCTTGATAACAGCCATCGAGATATCATGCAAACGACACAGAGAACAGAGAAGAAACACCCTAAAGGAAAAAACCAATCAACATCTCAAAACCACCCATTGAAGAAAACACAAACAAATGCGTGGTCAATCTGTCAAAACAACCACTAACAAATACGAAAGAACACGTACTACGAAAGGGATTAAACTACAATACAAGTGACGCCTCAAAACTGGAATTCTTCTCAGCACATGCCGAGTGTTATGCTAATCATGGTTTATGTTAATTTAATACAAGAACATCATATGTTATACAGAATAAATTATCATACTAGAAAAACAAAACAAATACTATATTAAGTAATTATCACACTGAATTAAAGCGGAAGTAATGTTGTATAAAAATTACAATGAGTAAAAGAATGTAAGTTTGGTTTTTAATCCCGTCATATCAAACACTTACAACAATTATGGAATCCGGCTAACGAGCCTCATACAAGATGTTATGCACATTTTGAATTTTGTTACTAGCTACAATCTATCGATTCGACAGAATCTTTGGAATGTTCACTAGGACATTGTGTGGAATATCTGATCTGGAAAAATATAAATATGTGACCGGGTTATTTTTTTTTCTAACTGCCATAGAATTTAACTCTGAACAATGTTTTCTAAAGAAAAACTAGTTAAATGTATTATTTCACAAATGATATACTTTACAAGTAAAAGAGTTCATTAATTTGTTTTCAAATTCTTCTAGGCCATTCTCATATGTTCCCTAATGAGTGGGGCTGGTAGTTAGTCTTTAATTTTATAGGTTCGTGAATGACTTAAAATTAGTGCAAAAAGAAAAACATTTTCCCACAAAATTGATAAGACTTTCATTGCTTAAAATATACAGTATATGCTGAGCTATACTATAAGACTGAATGCATACCTCAATCTGACAATTCTGTCAATATTTATTATCTTTAAAAAGTTAAGTAATGTTTTCCATAACATTATTATTATTGATGGCTTTTTTTAATATTATATTTTTGGTACAAAATAGAATTCTCAGCACAAAATATTTCAACAAGTTTCCTTTTCTTATTTCTTGATCGATATTGACGATAAATATTGAATGATCACCGGTTGGAACTCGACATCTGAATAATGTTCATTCGTTTCAATACACATTGCCAGCAGCCACGATGTCTCTAATTAGACTCTTTTGTAAGTTTTACAGTGAAATGTAGCAAACTTTTCTCAAACACATCTGAATAGGTTATGAAATTAGTAGGCATAACAATATGTTAGAACAAAACAAGAAAACAGATAACTTATTGAAATATCTAGATGGCAGGAACGGGTAGCCCAGATATTCAAGCAGGCCGCCTTGAATTAACTATTGCGATATTTTAATATTTAGTATTTTACCCAATATCCTATTAAAAAGCAAAGTTACTAATATTAATATGTTTAAATAAGTGATTATATTACGCAAATGTGTTTTTCGTGGTAAAACCAATATCCGGTGAAACGTCACTAGAAATCAAGGAGCAATGAACGGTCGATTAGTTATAAATTGGGATTCCCTTCAACAGTGTTCATGTAACACCACATAAAACTAAACACTGGAATTTATAGTCTTTAGTGAGTACAATGCAATGGACAAATTGTAAAACAAGTGAATCTATTTATTAAAAAATCATTGTTATATTTAATAGTTTATTGACTTCGTGATGAATGTTTAATACATGTTAATTAACCAATGCTTCACACGATATACATCAATTAGTCTAATACATATAATATTTATTTGATTACTCACGAATAAGTAGAGCTGTTTACTTTTACTATGTCCTCTAATTGTGTACCATTATGCGGGTACATGTATTATAAGTTAATGATGACTGTTGAAAAATAATGCACCTTTCTTTTTATACGCATACACCAAGAATTGTCACATATTACAAATGATTGATTAAAATGATTTAAGGATTCAATAGATATAACTAATCCTTAGGTCTATAAAACTGCCATCATTTAATCATGTCGAAAAACTTCTACCTTATAGATGATAACATAAATTTATGTGACAATCAAATTAGTAGACTGGTTGTTTTTCTTTTTAAGTTTTTTAGTAGGCTCAAAAATATCTTACTGAATGAATGCTTGTTCTTGGATAGGTGTGATGATATTTTAGATACATTTTGGAGTTTTTCAGGTCTAAGTTAATGGAAGACAGTAAGTGTATATTTTTTGTTCCATTTATATTGTTTCTCTATATTTTTAAAGCTACTAATTGGAGAATTTTTCACAGGTGATTTATTTAATGCCTGTAAAATTGCATGGATTCTAAACCTTTAAGGCTGAGAATATATTAACCATTACGAAATATAGGTTCAGAGGCTACTATCGATTTTATTGGACTAAATGATATAGGGTTATGAATTCATTTGTTATCCAAGTGAAGAGTGCTTAGTGTCATTATATCATTATCAAATGGCTAAAAGTTCGAATCATATATATATATATATATATATATATATATATATATATATATATATATATATATATATATATATATATATAAACTAATAGGTTGAAATTCACGCGATTATCGTGACGCATAGTTGAAGTTAAATAAAATGAGTCAAAATCAGTCACAATAACCTAGACGCATTAACGCTCTAAATTTCCTTAGATTATGAGTTTTAAAATCATAGACATTTCTTCTGTAAATTCGTCCCTTCTCATTTAGTCATATTTTAAATACCTAATGTTTTATACTACCGGTGATACTGTTACTGCTTTTGATACTGTGCAATTTTCTTCAATAATTTTACTTCGCTACGTAAATTTGACGCATCATCTTGAACCGATACAATCATGCTTTATGTACAATTGAATCTAAGTAAATGAAATCACATATTGAATATGGAAGTACTATATTACCAATTACTTTAAAATATTTAATAATTTGTGATGACTGTACAATTTACTGTTCACATGCAGATAACATGATCTACATAAATATTTCTCGTTGTTATTAAATGATATTCAAGGAACAAAAGATTTATTTTTATAAAGTTCATAAAAATTTCCAGGAAATGATCTTATTTTTATAATAGTATCATTAACATATTTGATCATACTATTAAAGGGTTCTGAATTGAATCGACTGAATTTACGCCTGTTACTCCCAAGGAAGCATAGGCCACCGACCCACATTCTCCAACCCATTCTTTTCTAGGCCTTCCCTTCCAGTTTTATCCAGTTTTTGTTTATTCTTCTCATGTCTGTCTCCATGTGTTCTTCGGTCTTCTTCTTTTCCTTTGGCCTTGGGGATTCCATGTGAGGTCTTGTCTTGTGACGCAGTTGAGTGCTTTCCTCAGTATGTGTCCTATCTACTTCCAGCGTTTCTTCCAGATTTCTTACTTCGTTGGGATTTGGTTTGTTCTCTTCCATAGTAGGTTTTTGCTGATATTGTCTGGCCAACGGATCTGAAGTATGTTGCGTAGACGACTGTCAATAAACACTTGTATCTTCTGGATTATGGTTTTCGTAGTTCTCCAAGTTTCGACCCCATATAGTAGGACTGTCTTGACATTTGTATTGAAAATTCTGACGTTGGTGTTGGTTGACAGTTGCTTTGAGTTCCAGATGTTCTTCAGTTGTAGGTATGCTGCTCTTGCTTTGCTGATCCGCGCCTTCACATCTGCATCACATCCACCCTGTTCATCAATGATGCTGCCCAGATATGCAACGATTTTTACATCTTTCAAATCTTCTCCATCAAGTATGATTCGAATGTTGCATGCTGTGTTGTATCGGAGAATCTTGTTTTTCCTCTTGCGTATGTTAAGACCTACTGCTGCTAAGGCTGCTGCTACACTGGTCGTCTTCTCCTGCATTTGTTGATGCGTGTGTGATAGAAGAGCCAGATTATCTGCGAAGTCTAGATTTAAAATTAAATTTAAAAATTAAAGGGATCTTAACTCAAGAATTTAATCGATAAATTTAAGTTAGGGATATAAACTTAAGTAAAATAAATTTTTTTAACTAAAAATAATTTTACCAACTTATTAAATTATTCTAAATAACACTAACCTACATATATGAAATTGAGTTAGTCGAAAATGTTTAATTATTCAAGACAATTCTGTCAATGTACTCACGATAACTATATTTTCTTCACATGTATCTAATCTATTTAACGTTGAATAAAAAGCATGCTAATATTGACTCTGACTATTTAATATAATTCCATAGAAACTATAACTTATAAATTATGTCTTAAAAAATTTCATTCTAGTATCAACTATGATTATACGATGTACGTTTTTGGAGAATTTTGAGGTATATAAAATTCAAGAGAAATCTAAAATATGAAATCGAATCCCTTGAACATCTATTATAAGCACTGATTTTAATTTCGACAGTTGAGATCATGAGTCAATTGATTTTAATGAAGAAAAAAATTGGAGTTTAATTTCAGTAATAATCAATAATTTTTCCCATAAATTATAAACGATCATTTTAATCAATAAATTTCGTTGTTTTACTATTAATTTGAGTGTAACGTTTAAATTAATTAAAAATATTATCAGATTTATCTTTTTTATTCAAACATTTCTGACACATTCAACATAATTGATATACATGTTAATTATGGTGGTCGGAATCGCTCGTGAATTCATTATTTTCGTTAGTTTACATAGGCTAAAATAGGCTGATTAATTATGATCTTAAATATCAATGGAATGATCTGAACAACTAGTATCTATAACTTAAAATTTTAGTTAGTGGTCTCGTTACAGGGTTGATAATAACGTGTTTAACGTAATTAGTGGTTTTGTGATCTTAAAGAAAGGTCCCGTTTTTCTTAAAGCTAAGTAATGTGAAATTTCAAAAAATTGAATTTTGTTAGATTGAAGATTACTTTCAATGGTTGAGATCATGAGTCAGTTGAAGATAGATCACAACGGAAAACCTGGAAACACTGGACTGTAATTTCATCTTATTGTGGGACGCTTCAACAGTGCTCATCCACGATCCCGCCTCGCGAGATTTGAACCCAGGTCCTATCAGTCTCGCGCACGAACGCTCAACCACTAGACCATTGGGCCGACCGGCATCCAACGGTGTTGATGTCTAACCTCAACCAATCCACGAAGTTGCGCCATTGTACATCATTGTCTTCAATGAGTTACTTTCTTACAACAGACCTGGTTGAACTCCACTGGTCACTGCTTCTCACTAGAAATCTAGGATATACCTCTTGAAGTAAGTCACTAATGAGCATATGTTGATTAATATCAGAAGGGGTTTTGTGGATATCATATCCAGGTTTTCCATGATGGTCTAGCTTCGACTGATTCATGATCTCAACCATTTAAATTACTATGATATCCACAAAACCCCTTCTGAAGATAATTTGTTGAATCTTTCTATCTTGTGAAGGCTTGCTTTGTCATTTAGGAAATTTATAAATTCCAATTATTCATAAACTGTATTAGACTTTTACGACCGTTAAAAGAATACACATTTGATATAGTAAAATTTCTAATAATTGACCTCTAATTTCAAGTGATTGTTAAAATGAGTCATATATTTATTATATAAAATAAAGTCTGTATGATGAAGCAAAGAACACAAAACAAATGGGATATACATAGATGAATCTAACTAGATACATTATTTCTACAAGAAGTCAATCAGTTAACCAATGAGGAACATAACACAATTTGATACATATATTCATTAGGGTATATCAAGATAATTATAGAGAAAATTTACAAATAATGCAGTATAAATAATATTCTCAACGATAGTAAGGAACTAAACATTAGGAATACACTTCAAAAGAAACAAATGAAACCAAAAAAGAAAACAAAATCTGGAATAATACTATTATTCAGGTGTATATTATGCGCATTTGTAAAAAAACAAAAAAAATGTAATTACAATGAGAACTATATAGAATACCTTATGAGACAATCATAAATTTCACAGACTAATTCATTACATCTGGTGTCATATAATCTAGGTTAAATTGGCAAAATGTAGTAATATAAGTAGTAACAAAAGTATTGATATTGAATATCATATTTTTTTTCTTTCATTTTTTCTTCTATATTCTATCCTACCTAGAAACTGGATGAATGGGTATACAAAAATATCATTTATCTAATTTTTATCCTCATTATTATTATTATTGTAATTATCCTCATGGAGATATTTTTATTTATTTTATTGAACATCTGTTGTAAATTGTAATGAATTTTTATTTAATTAATTTAAAATAGAACGTTTTATCTTTTATTTTTTTAGGGTTATATATATATATATATATATTACTTACAGACCTCATAATTTTGTTTCTTTCTGTGAACAGCGGTGAAAGATAGTTTCTGTCATAAATCGATCACTAATTGGATATTTATTGAAGGCTACAAAGTACTAAACAATAATTTTATTGTATTTAGAGAGAACTTAGTGATAAGTATCATTTCTGTTATATGGATAATGGATAGTAGGATAAATATTTGTTGGCCACTAAGTTAATAACCAATTAGTCTATTTTACAAAATTGAGTATATTTACAATATGGTTAGTATCACTACTTGATGAATACAATTTAGAAACCTGATAGTGTTATTTTAATAAATGTTTAGTTTGGATATAATATTATCTAAGTATATTTGATCCTGGACTTGTATAGTTTAGAATTTTGGTTTTATAAGCAGTTTCACATTATGGACTGAATTCAAGATAATTATTGAAAACCAATGCGAATTGGACAGTTTTTTTGTTATTGTATTATGGACATTCTCACGAGTTTATACTCATAATCCAATGAACTTTGTGACTAGCGTGTTGCCTTTAAAACATTATTTTAGCACCCATTGATTTAGTTTCTCAACTTTAGTCAGTTTATCAATATGGGAGTTGTGGAGATTATTAAGTTTTTCATTGAGATCATGAACCGATTGATGTTAGACCACAGTTGGAAATCTGGAAGCACTGGACGTCATTGTTGTTTGGCTATTAATTCTTACCAACAGTGGTAACAATCCCATTATCAACATGGATTAACTACAGAGATTAATTGTTTTTATTGTAACTTCGATAATACATTTCAAATTTAGTTACTAGTGAACACATTAAACAATACCCATTAACCTATCATAACAATAACGTTCATTTGGTCCATGATTTCTAATATAACTGAGCATAAATAATTCT
Organism: Schistosoma mattheei; assembly: GCA_944470405.2. Classification (NCBI taxonomy): domain Eukaryota; kingdom Metazoa; phylum Platyhelminthes; class Trematoda; order Strigeidida; family Schistosomatidae; genus Schistosoma; species Schistosoma mattheei. The sequence goes on along the minus strand of OX103943.1, from coordinate 66,901,459 downwards.
TATTTTCAGTATGATACAAAATCATTTTCTTAATTAATCTGCTTTTTTTGTGAATAGTTATATAGATTCATTGGGTTTTATTAGTTATTGATCATTTATTTTCTTTATCAATTACTAGATATAGATTTGTACTAAAAATAAGGTTAACTGAACTTTTGAAACTATGACATCATAATTGTATGGTCGTTCATATTTTCAACAACATCTTGATTGATCTTCTGAATCATATATATATATATATATATATATATATATATATATATATATATATATATATATATATATATATATATGCTTTTGAATAGTAGTTAAACAAATCCAACATACATGAGTTTCCTAAATGCTTAAACACTACTTTTCTTATACCTTTAGATGTTATTTGACGATGATGTACATATGATGTTTTCACTGGTTGAAATCATGAGTCAGTTGAAGGTAGTCCACCATTGAAAACCCGTTTTGTCCTAGTATGGGACTCCTCAGCAATGCTCATCCATGATCCCGCATCCCGCGAGATTCGAAACCAGAACCAGTCAGCCCCACGCCAAGTGCTTGACCTCTAGACCACTGAGCCGGCATCCATGTTAGACATTAACACCGTTAGGTGCCGAGTCAGTGGTCTAGTTGGTTAAGCGCTTGGTGCGAGACTGATAGGTCCTGGTTTCGAATCTCGCGAGGTGCGGGATCATGGATGCGCACTGCTGAGGAGTCCCATACTAGGACGAAACGGGCGTCATGTGCTTTCAGGTTTTTCATGGTGGTATAGCTCCAATCGACTCATGATTTCACTCAGTGAAATTTTTAAAATCTCCACAAAACCCCTTCTGATATGACGTTTTGTCTAAAATATAAATAAATCTTCTTAATTTCAAATTAAGACAAAACAAATAATGAACTTAAGTTGTTTTTCTTTCAATAAAATGAAAATAATTACACTCCAGTTCTGTAAAAATTCGTTGCTCGTTAACAATTTTGAAGTGTATGACTGTACAGTGCAATGATGCGAAATCAAAAGATTTTCAATAACTTGAAACAAGAATGGAATGAAAGGAAGAAGATTCTAACTAACCACACCTAAATATTTCAGTTTTGGAAAACTCACAGTTTATTTTGTATATCCGTATTACAACCAACAATTTATTTTATTGGTGGATGCTCAGCTCATGTTACAGATGTATTATTCAGATGAAGTGTAATTACCTTATATGTAATCAAAATACAATAGTTATAGTGGTTTTCTGGTTGAAAAAAATTGTCATGTTAGGCATTTGAATGAACGTGGTAAGAAACCTTTGACCAAGATCTCATGGAAGGTTGTACTAGTTAGTTAGGCATATCTACAATATGGAAGAAAAAATCTGTTTTGACATAAGATTTGAATTCTTGTCGTCTAGTTTCACAATTGGAAACACTATCATCAAGGTATTTAGGGCTGGAACTGACCTTTTATGGAATTGGAATATAGATATGTCTATTAAACATATAACAACAATACAATAATCTTAAACCATTTTCACTTTATTTTTCAGAAATTCTATTAAACTGACATTATTATTTATAAGCAATTGTTTTGATAATCTATTGCAACTTTAGGTAGGGTTAAAAAACACGTAGGATTACTAGAATCATTGAATGGTAGAATGGCTTAATAATCCGTATATATTAAAAGAGATAAGCTGTAACCAAGAGTTTTACGTCAGTCTCTAATAACGGTATTTTTCTAGTAAATCCCCTGGATACTATCAGCTATTATATGAATTATCATGACGGACAAACTAAATCGATTATTTGTTGATCAAGTCAGTATAATATAGTTAAAATGTCACATTGTGTATAGACGAATTATTCCTACATAGAAGAGTGACATTTATAACCACATCTTTTTTTACTATGTAAACTTATGATTGTATAAATACTAGTAGAATATGAACATTAGGTGTATAACACCTTAATGCTTTACTTGAAAGTAGTCTATTTCAACTAAAAATATACTGATAAGAAAAGTACTATAGAAGGTAGATGAACATCATCATCATCATCATCATCATCATCATCATCATCATCATCATCATCATCATCATCATCATCATCATCATCATCATCATCATCATCATCATCATCATCATCATCATCATCATCATCATCATCATCATCATCATCATCATCATCATCATCATCATCATCATCATCATCATCATCATCATCATCATCATCATCATCATCATCATCATCATCATCATCATCATCATCATCATCATCATCATCATCATCATCATCATCATCATCATCATCATCATCATCATCATCATCATCATCATCATCATCATCATCATCATCATCATCATCATCATCATCATCATCATCATCATCATCATCATCATCATCATCATCATCATCATCATCATCATCATCATCATCATCATCATCATCATCATCATCATCATCATCATCATCATCATCATCATCATCATCATCATCATCATCATCATCATCATCATCATCATCATCATCATCATCATCATCATCATCATCATCATCATCATCATCATCATCATCATCATCATCATCATCATCATCATCATCATCATCATCATCATCATCATCATCATCATCATCATCATCATCATCATCATCATCATCATCATCATCATCATCATCATCATCATCATCATCATCATCATCATCATCATCATCATCATCATCATCATCATCATCATCATCATCATCATCATCATCATCATCATCATCATCATCATCATCATCATCATCATCATCATCATCATCATCATCATCATCATCATCATCATCATCATCATCATCATCATCATCATCATCATCATCATCATCATCATCATCATCATCATCATCATCATCATCATCATCATCATCATCATCATCATCATCATCATCATCATCATCATCATCATCATCATCATCATCATCATCATCATCATCATCATCATCATCATCATCATCATCATCATCATCATCATCATCATCATCATCATCATCATCATCATCATCATCATCATCATCATCATCATCATCATCATCATCATCATCATCATCATCATCATCATCATCATCATCATCATCATCATCATCATCATCATCATCATCATCATCATCATCATCATCATCATCATCATCATCATCATCATCATCATCATCATCATCATCATCATCATCATCATCATCATCATCATCATCATCATCATCATCATCATCATCATCATCATCATCATCATCATCATCATCATCATCATCATCATCATCATCATCATCATCATCATCATCATCATCATCATCATCATCATCATCATCATCATCATCATCATCATCATCATCATCATCATCATCATCATCATCATCATCATCATCATCATCATCATCATCATCATCATCATCATCATCATCATCATCATCATCATCATCATCATCATCATCATCATCATCATCATCATCATCATCATCATCATCATCATCATCATCATCATCATCATCATCATCATCATCATCATCATCATCATCATCATCATCATCATCATCATCATCATCATCATCATCATCATCATCATCATCATCATCATCATCATCATCATCATCATCATCATCATCATCATCATCATCATCATCATCATCATCATCATCATCATCATCATCATCATCATCATCATCATCATCATCATCATCATCATCATCATCATCATCATCATCATCATCATCATCATCATCATCATCATCATCATCATCATCATCATCATCATCATCATCATCATCATCATCATCATCATCATCATCATCATCATCATCATCATCATCATCATCATCATCATCATCATCATCATCATCATCATCATCATCATCATCATCATCATCATCATCATCATCATCATCATCATCATCATCATCATCATCATCATCATCATCATCATCATCATCATCATCATCATCATCATCATTATTATTATTATTATTATTATTATTATTATTATTATTATTATTATTATTAGTATTAGTATTATTATTATTAGTATTACTGTTATTATTATTTTTGTTGACGTTTCAAAATCCATTTTAAATTCATTGACTATGTGTTAGGACCCGAGTTATACCCAGTAGATTAAGTATTGGTTGATATGATGGAAAGAAAAGTCAATTTTCTATTGAATTACTTATTATGAGTTTTATTCAATATGACATCCGTTTCGATTCAACATGAGGATCATTCAGTGTAGTATTTGATTGTATTTCCAGTATGATATTTTCTTCTGTATAATATACGATATTCTTGCATTCACTTGACATGAACTATGCTCAGTAAATGATTTGTTATAACTGAGTATGTGATCCAATCCTAATATTTTTCAAAATGGGTGTGTAATCAATATATAAACCAGTGTGTTTTAGACGATATTGATTCGTCGTTGTCATAGTGTTTAAGGCTAATAAATCTTCACTTATACCAGTCTTGTGTTCTTACTTTCACATCGCGGGAATTGCCGTGGTCCCTCGTTCCGAGTATAAGTGATCAGCGTTTTTGTTTTTCCGGCACAACAATTGCGACGACCGAACACAACACTGTTTCTAAAATATTTACAGTTGATAAAATGTATCATGTAAGTTTTGTTGTTCTTGCTTTTTGTAAAATCATCAATGGAATCAAATGTATGAATTAAAACTAAAAATAAATATATTTAGTCAACCTCTGGAAGTTTATGATTACAGGTTTAAATTACATAACCATTTAATATGACCAGTCTCAAATTTTCTCTTAACATTCAGTGTCTAATCTTAATGTTTATTGATAGCCCAGATATTTTTTGAAATATTATAGTCACACTGAATAGTTAACACTTTTTAAAGCAAACTAATTTCAGTAGCCTATATTAATTTTATCATTAATATTAATTGTACATAAGCTGAATTAAAATGGTGATAAACTGAACAAAGATATTTCCTTAATAAATTCTCAAATTTACAGTTGTTTGAATTGGCAATCATTACCAAATTCCAAAACCTTTATGATTAACTGAGTACTTTAGCTCTTACATCTTTAGAGAATCAAAGTTTGTGTAAAGCTAAACTAGTGAATATAGTGCATCTATTTCATGTTTCTGGACCAAATCATAAAAGTATATTAACTTCTCGGTATTCCAAATCATTAAAAAATTATGAAATAATACTGATATTCTTTTTTGGTTAAACTTGATAAAGGATCAGATGTTGTTGTTATGAATAAGTCGGATTACAAAAATTAAATGGAATCCATTATTAGTGACGAAAGCAAATTTATAGCCGATGTTGACTCTGATGGGTTACGTAAATTAGAAAGGAAAGTCGATTCGAGTCTAATGAAATTATTTGAAAAGAATGCTGTTAAAAAAGATGAATTAAATTTATTAAACTCTATGGGTTCAGTGTATTCTGATCAATAGGGACCACTAAAAGTTCATAAGCTCAATATCCCCTTATGAGCAATTCTATCAATTTTGCAAAATGGTTCACAAAGTGTTAAACCATATGTGAAACCAGTTTCATAAATATTCTTTGAAAGACCTATTTGAATCAGTTAACTATTTAATGGATATTAATATAAAAACTATGACATTGTGTTGCTTTATGTAAACACTTTGTTTATGCATGTGCCTCTAAGGAAAAGCATAGACATATTATGATACTAAATCTCACTAAATAACTTTCCATCGACATTTCCTGTGAAAACTCTCTAATATTTATTATTATGTACTGACAATATGAAATTCACTTTTGAGAGAGAGCATTTTCAAAAGAGTGATTGCGTGGCAGTGGATAGTCCTTTAAGACAATTGCTGTCTAATATGCTTATTTCATATGTGGAAAATCTCGCTGAAGACTCAACTCAAAAGATGTGTTTGTATAAGCAGCACGTGAATTGTAAAATAATACAATCGGAAGCGGAAACATATTTTTAATGGGAAAAGTTACAAGGCATTTACATAATATATATACATAGCCTTCAATTATCCACTTAAAACTTTTGATGTGTTCTGCAATCTGAACTCTTTTCTCACCTGGTCTTCACGTGTTCTGCCAACGCCGTGTTTCGCTCCGTTCGACAAATTGGAGGCCATATTCCACAGCATATTATTTACAAGCAATGTTGCGAGCGGCGTCCACTTCAGGATGACATCATAGTCATCGGTGATAAACATGGAGACATGGGTTGCTTGCTAATGGAACTCAATACAACTCAAAAGCATATTTCTCTTAAACGAGAAGAAGGAATGAATAACCAGCTTTCTTTTCCAGGCATAGTTACCTGTAAAAGAGACGATGATCCCATCAAACGTTTCCTATATAGAAAGTCGACACGGACAGGGTAACATCTTAGTTTCCAGCACAAATGTGGACTAATAAGGGGCTTATTCAATAGGATTTTTGGTATTTGTACTAGCAATATTATTTAGGGAGACGCGAAGCTATTAACTGAAAATTGATGGATAACAATTATTCGTTGAACCTTATGAACCACTGGGAAGGTAGCAGTTTGAATAGACGTACGATATTTTTGGGACCCAAAAACGGGATCTTATTTTCTTACCACTTAGAGTTGACTCAAGTAGTCTCATGTTGAAATGGAGACTTAAATTAGCTATCAATAGAATATTTTATGCCGGCTAACTCATCATTATTGAAAAGTCAAGATCTATGTATCACAAAAAACCCAAACAGCATTTAAGTGGTTGTATTGAATCCCATTGCGTCTATCAATATGCATGTATGTGCTGAAACACGTATGTGTAGAGGAGCAATCGCGAGTTGAATGTAAGGGTGGATGAACACATAACTAAGCGGCCGCAAAAACAAATGAAGTCGAATGGTCCATTAAGGTCACAAGATAGACGAACATTCCCCTCCATCGCAAAACATTTGTTTGGGACAGGTAATATTGTTGATGTCAAGTGAGCCATTGCAGTTTTGTACAAACACTTTTAAGAGTGTATACTAAGGTTTATTGAAACCTTGACTATACGAAAACCGAAACCCCCTTTATGTGTTCAAAAACAATTTGTTCTTACACTTAACCTACTTTGATAGCACTAATTTATTATCCAGAATAATTTTCACATTTTTTACTTTATTATTACTATTATTTTCGTTTCCCCTACCTTTTAACTTGTCTAGTTCAACTTTTATTTTTCAGATATAATGTTTCGACAAGTATTTGTGCGATCAGACTGTTTGAAATGCATTGCACACATATATCATGTAATTCTGATTCATTGCGTTATCTAAACTCATCACTTTCTACACTTATAAATCTGAATTAATGTTACAAAGGAGACAGTTAAGCTTACACAAAATAAGATTTTTATAATTACAGCATATGAATTTAGGAATGTTAGTGGAATGAAATAAAAATTAACTATTGAAATGGCTAGTGTGTAGTGTCCTCTTGCTCCACTGTTGCAGTTGAATCGATAGTTACAAAAAATGGTCGGAAGATAAGGCAGTTCATCCTTCAATTTTGCTGTCACTACAACATTAGTTGTAGTTTTCTTGTGTTAAACGTTCTTCTCATTGCACTAAATAAATTCAGAATTAACATGTCACTTGGTGAATTACTTTAACTGGTAAATACATAAAGACAGTTTTGTTTACCAATTAAAATTCTTATCCTTTTATTTTCTTGACTAGGCATTTGTTTATGAACATTTTGGGTATCATTTCTTCTTTAACATATTATATAGACCACTCACTTCTTCTACGATCGTATCCGAAAAGCATATGATAATTATTCTGTAATGAACAGTTTTCAAAGAACTTCGTTTTTATTGTCCAGTCGCAAAATTAATAAAGTTTGTGCATTTTCTTGTTCATATACCTTTCACACTCATGTTCTTTCTTTACCATCCGTGATCAATCACCCCACCCTACTGTATCCCTTCGTAATCGTCAACCAAGCATTTGATCTGATTTGTAATTATATAATTTCTCTCACTCAATGTATATCTTTATTTATTCTGATTATTAGTCTCATAATTTCATATGATCTATGAATTGATTCAAGTTGACATAACACAATAGCTACTTAAATACTAACAGTTTTATTGCATTTTACCAGTCATTTTAAATTCGTTTGCCGTAATTATAAAAGATTTTTGTTGTTGTTGTAAACATGATTATCTTCGTTGTAACATTAACTTGAACCTGATGAGAATTTACTGTTTAGTGTATCTTTGTTTGATTTAAATTGGGAATTTTTTCAAATGTTATGGTAGTGGAGAAGATTTGTAGCCCATGTGGATGATTTTGGTGGAGTTTTGTTCTCTGAGCTCATAGAACAAAATTCCATCAAATGTTATGGTATGATCATACTGTTATAAGATTAAAATATTGATTTGAAAATATATATTAATATATATTAAATTAAAGATTAGTATAAGTTTGTTAGGAATCTTAACAAACTAATATATAAATTTGTTATATCTGGTAAGGGACAATTTTTTATGAGTCAAGTTGACAAAACTTTACAAATGTATGTGTAATATGAATACCACAATACTATTGATAAGTATAATTTGATTTTATGTTATGATTAAGAATTGTTCATCAGTTAGATCCCGTTTTGGATATGTAAAATTATTGAAATATTTAAAGAGTTATTCCATATACTGATTGAAGACTGTCAGTCAAGCTCTAAGAATTTCATTGAAACATGAAAAAAAAACACAACTGAATTATTATCAGAAGGGGTTTTTGTGAATATAGTTGAAATCATGAGTCAATTGAAGATAGATCACCATGGAAAATCTGGAAGCATTGGACAGTCGTTTCGTTCTATTGTGAGACTCCTTGACAGTGTGCATTCACGATCCCACTCCACGAGTATTGATTATCATTAGTGGTCGATCAGATAAAAGATTTTTGTATATATAAAGCATCGAATAATTCATTCAAGTCTCAGCTAATAATGATATTCACAAAAGATAAACAATCATTCAATATATATATATAATAAAGTACTAATTATAAATTCTAATGTTTTAGCCGATTCTATTGTTAAATCATAAATGTGACTTTAATCATATGCATCTAGACTGAATATATTTCATATAAGTTTAACTTGAAAATACTAAGCTTCTTTGTTGATAAAATCTAATGAATTAATTTTAATAATTCTTTTAATCTACCATGTATACGGAATCACTGAACCATTCATTGTATTATTCGATTATTATTATTATTATTATTAAAAACAAAACAAAAAAGATTGAATAAATTATTACGAATATGATTTGTTAACATAATTCTACCAACCAGAATGTTGATAAATGTTCACTTACTAAGCAAATAAAGATGGATAAACATATACACACATAGTAAGGAGACCGGTTGAATTATGAAATATTCAGTTGGAGTGTTGTATTCTTGACTAGTTGTAGTGATTTAATGAAATATGAGCAGTTTATATAATTATTTATTTATTTATTTTACTTACACACACACACATACTACTACATACACCGTAGATACACATAGAAACTGACCTATTGATCTAGAAGACAGGAACGGCACACTAGTGAATTAATTGACTTGGTTTATTGTTAAGTTAGTCAACCTTCATGTTTATTTGTTCTGTTTTTATGATTGTGTGTCATTTGTTTGCATAATCACCTGTTTAAATATATCCATATATATGTATGACCTTCACAGTTTTTCTCTATGTCAGTTTCATACCAAAAAAGAGATTACATTGCTTTGCCTTATGATTGACTGTCTGTTGTTGTATAAGTAAGCGTGAGCTTGTGTTTTAGTGTTTGTGTGCATATTTGTGTTGACATAAATGTAGTCTAGGGTGTTAGATGTATCAGGTTTCATTAAAACAGCGGCTGGTATCTAATCGTCATATACCGAATCCACATTTAATCAGAGTGTTTAGGAATAAATGAAGCAAATTAAATTGTATTGAAGGTAGGTTCGTAATTGATTTTTCTTTTGTTTGAGCTTAATTAAATTATTTTAAATACATGTATCTTTTAATAAATAAAGTTTATATTATAAAATTTAAATGCTAAATCATGCTGATAGCAAAGAATAATGAGTGATTAATCCTTGTAATGCACCGTCAATGAGATTGATTTCAGCATGTATGAATTTGTGACTACGTAAAACGAAGCTAGGTGTTCATAATTCTTGAGGTCGTAGTGTTCCCGTCAAACTAAATAAATTGCATTAGTAAACTCATTCGGAATTTCAGAGATGTAAATAATATTTTCTCATTTAATTACTTAAAGAAGAAGGAGATTGATTATGAATACAATGGTCTTGAGTGCTGTTAGAGATATGAGGGTGATTATCACTTCCCGGTTGCCCACACTGTGGAAATTATCATTCAGAATAATCGATAACACTATCTGAATAAGTATGATAACAAAGTTAGTGACTAGATTCTTAAGTAAAAAATGAACCAGTAATTACAAAACACTAATCCACTATTATTAATCTGAAATTCTTGTATACTTTATTATAGTATAAATGCTATTCTAAAAGCCTAACATAACTCAGTACTCTGAATATCACAGAAATTTAGTCTAACCGTTAGAAGGGTATTTTTGCTGTGTTTATATTTATGAGAAAAAAGCTCACTGTTGATAGCCATTTTTGTAATAATAGTTTTCCGGCTTCAAGTCTGTTGATGGTAAATGGTTGTAAATAATAAGTTTATATTCCGTTTACTGTTTAGTTAAAAGGACGTTTCGTTATATTCTGGCATTACTAGGATTGTTTGCAACAGTTTCTAATTTATATATCGTATTTTCTCAATCTCTCAATGGGATTGAAGTTCCTTCCGCTCTTATTTACTTACTTAAATACTTTTTTATCCTTCGTGGGGAATATGTCACTTACTAAAATTCTCCAACTCACTATGTCCTAGGCTTCACCTAGATTGTTTAGGAATGTAGCGACTTGGGTCTGAAAAACATACCATTAAACTTCAAGTTGAATTATTGACAGTTTTTGAAATATAAGATATTGACGAATAATTTAAAAACAACTGATGTCCAGTGATCTACCATAAACTATCTTAGTTCAAACAGTTAAGTGGTGTTTAATTTTTATTCATTTCCTAAAATGTACTCATATATTTCAACTATTAAAGCTAGAACGTCCAAATTAAGTCATCGCAACAACCAATTGATCTGTTTTTATATTTCTTGTTTATAAACCATAGCTTGATCATCTTGAAATATTGCTGATGAATAATGTATGTTACATTATCGTTGAATTTCATGCTTTTGGGTGTCGTATTTGATAGTTGTATGATATATCAGACATTTTATACGGTCTAAATTGCTGCTATATACTACTTAAATATTAAAGGAAATATTGTTTTTATTTATGAAAGTTAGTTTTCGTAAAAAGGATGACCATAGTGATGTAAAATAAATAATTCTAATATCAGAAGAGGGTTTAGTGGTTGCTATAGTAATTTCAGTAGTTGAGATCGTGAGCCAATTGAAGCTAGATCACCATGGAGAACCTGGAAGCACAGGACGGCCATTTTGTCGTAGTATGGGACTCCTCATCAGTGCACATCCACGATCCCGCCTAGTGAAACCGATAGGTCCTGGTTTTGAATCTCACTTGGCGGGATCATGGATGCGTGGTATTAAGGAGTCTCATACTACGACAAAACGGCCATCTAGTGCTTCCAAGTTTTCCATGGTGATCTAGCTTCAATTGACTCATGATCTCAACTATTAAAACAAATATTCTTAAATATTTATTGATATATAAACAATAAATTGACATGATCACAAATAACTTCAACCAATCTACGATGTTACGCCACCGTACACCATTGTCTCCAGTGAGTTACTATCTCACAACAGACCTGGTTGAACTCCAATGGTAACGGCTTCTCACTAGAACTCCAGAAGTTTTTCCTGAAGTCAGTCACTAGTGAGCAGTTGATTATTATCAGAATGGGTTTTGTGACAAATTTCACAGATTGAAACCTGTGACATTTCTAAAACTCTTCACAAAACCCATTCTCACAAATAACTGGTTGAAAATTCTTTGAAAAAAAATAAAAGAATTTACCTAATATGTTAGTTCAGTAGATTCGTTAACCAAATAAATCAAATTTACACAATTTTGAAATAGATTTGTTAACAATATAAATTTATCAGTTATATTTAAGTATGAAATATGCGTTTGATCACTTGTTTAATGATAATATATAAAGAGTAAAGAATTTTATTGATTTATTACCAATATTCGTCATATACATACTTTTATGTTAGATATTTTATTTTAATCACCGACTAGATTTCAGTTTCCTTTATTCATTGTTTCTTCTTTTTTTATTTATAAAATATCGATTTAACAAATTTGTTTGTTTGTTTGTACATAGTGTAATTTGTTCTAGTTTTATTTTATTGATTATTACGAAAGACCGATTCAATGAATTATTATATTAACTCAGGTTGCCATACCATCAAAAAACAGCCGATAATAAACTATCAATTTAAATTCATTTGGTATTTATTTTGCTTGAATCTTCTCATTAGGGTTTAAGACTGCAATTGATCAGTCTGTTATTGGCATATGTGCATACTGTGTGTATTGCCTCGATATTGCCTTAATTCACAAGTTTTTTGTAAGCAATGATAGATAGTGGCCAACAGTGGAATCCAGGATGTGTGTTTCGCCCTATTTGGGATTCGTCAGCTGGATGTACCTGCATCTCGGAGTTGTTCACTCTGGGACTCGAACCCAGTACCATTCGCTTCAAACACCATCGCGTTATCCACTCAGCTACCGCGTCCTGATAGCCACTTGCTTGTGTAATGGGGTGAATTTAAATTCACTTGGTATTGTTTTGTTTAAATCTTCCCATGAGATTCAGGTACATCCAGCTGACAAGTCTCAAATAGGACGAAACGCGCGTCCTGAATTCCACTGCTAACCACTATCCATCTTATCAATTTAAATGTTTTATTTTTATTAGATAAAATGTTTAAAACTCTGGTTGGAAATTATATACATGATTCTAGTTTCAAACTTGTAAACTGATTACTTTTTAATTAAATCATACTGTAAATTAAAAGGAATTAGCATTGTGATTAATTTTTAAAAATCTTCATTTGTAATTGATAGTTATTTTGGGTAAAGATTGTTACCAGAAAAATAAATTGTTCAATCGGTAAAGTTATATTTTTCTACACCAAATATTGAAAGATACTGTTGCTGTGCCAGTAGCTCAATGTATTTGAATACAATTAACCAAGAGATTTCAATTCATTTGGTTCTTTACGATTATAACTAAGCTTTAGAAACATGGGTTATGTTTAAATTCTAGGAATTATGTAACAAAAGGCTTAGTACGAGGAACAAATAATTAACAACATCTTGTTCTCAGTTGATATGTGATTGATATTAGTTAATAACAAAATTTATTTTGCATTTTTAACGAAAATGTTCCATGTCATAAAGATCATTGCATAATACATTATTTATGTACTTAATTAAATCCTATTTCCTACTTAATTGATCATGTAGTTAGATGGTAATAAAAGCTTTTGTATATTTCCATAATATAAAGTGATTATTCATTTTAATAGAATTATAAATATATTCCTGTTAGTGAACTAAAAGATTAGTACTAAATGTCAAAATTATGGCAATTTACAAGTAAATAAGAAGCAAGTCGTCTGATGAATGCCAGTCAACCAGATGGCTTTTGATTGAAGTAACTTGAATTTATACAAGAAAGCATCATTTTAATTTGTCAAGTAGACTAGTTGAAACAAGGAGCAAAAGTTGTAGTCTTTCAACATCATCAACATCATCATCACTCACCCACTCACTGACTTTATAAAGCTGGGTGTGTTTAACATCTTCGTACTTTTTGCGTTAAATTGATATTACTAAAATGGGGGTTTGTGGAGATTGTAGTGATTTTAAATACTTGAGTTCATGAGTCAAAGTAAGCTAGACAACCATCGAAAACTTGGAAGCAATAGGCGATACCACATACATGATCTTGGATGAGCACAGCTGAAGAGTTCCATACTAGGATGAATAGGCCATCCAGTGCTTCCAGGTTTTCAATGGTCGTCTAGCTTACGCTGACTCGTAAATTCAACTATTAAATGGATATCATTAATTCACTGATATAAAATAGCATATATTTATATATATTTATATACATGTCACTTGTTTAAATCAGTTTGTAAACATTTTCATCATCACAAACCTAAATTACCTGTAAAAAAAACACTAATTATAACATAACTTTAAATGATATCCATCATTGTTCATAATGTTATATATGACTATTAAACTGTTATGTCAGTTATTCAAAGTCGACAATACCAAGTTGACCGAGGTCTATTTTACAAACAAATAATTTTGATGTATATCAATTTAGTGGATACGATGTAGTTTTTATGTTTGTTCTTTTTTCTCTTTTAAATTTATATTATTAAAATTAATAATTAATTATGTTGATCAATTAACAAATGAATTAGTATATGGAGATGATAAATTTAAACTGTATATCTAGTTTGAGAGCAATATGTAGATAGAGTATATTGTAACGATTAAAATTGCAATGGAATCAAAATTGTTTTTATTATGTTGCTTATAATGTTCGTGATTTAAGGCAGTACCGAAGAATATAGGATGCATGTATGCTAACATGAAATTGTTCAATTGCAGTCTTAAACATCAATAAGAAGAATCAAACAATCAATATAAACATGAATTAGACTTATTCCTGTTGCATAAGCTAGTAGCTATCTGGACTCAGTAGCTAAGCGGATAATGCGGTGGCTTTTAGTGAGAACGGTACTGAGTTCGAGCACCGGATGAAAAGCGCGTCCTGAATTCTACTATTAACCACCATCATATCTGATTATAATACTTGTGACTTAAGGCAGTATCAAGGCAATCCACACAGGATGCTTTTATTTGATTGAGTAAAGTCGTACACATTAATGGAAAGATTCAAACAACCTTCAATGAGTTTAAATAAACTCTCATCAGAGGAGTCATAGAAATCTATGATGAAATATTTCGACATCATTTACTTTCGACCATCACATTATTCGATGTAAACATAATCAAAACATATTTTTATCTATATGACTTGATAGATAGTGCTAACATTTTGTATATACAAATTCTTTTCATCATACATAAGTATCATAATACAACGTTGTATTGTAGAGGAAAAGATTAAATGATGAATTATTCAACTGTGACGGTGGGAATGATTATCTTACACTGAACAATTACTAAAGGAAATCATCATAAGAAATTATATAAACCTTCACTTTGATTCTTTTGTTTGATCTGTTGCATAAATATTTACAGATCATTAAAAAACCCAGATTCGACAGATTCCTGTTACTGGTGATAAACACTGTTTTAGAACTAAATACTAAGAATGTTTATGATGTTAAAAAAGTAGTAAAATTCCAAAATCCTTTTTTTTAACTCTTCTAATTGATTTTTAAATCTTGATATAAACATCACGACATTAAGTAATGTAATGATGTGATAAAAACGTTGAAAATAAAATATACAGTTACTTATTTTTCTCCCCCCTTTTTGATATCATATCTGGGTGGAACATAAATTTTTCTGTTATCATATCATACTCATAAATGACACTTATTCGTTTATTTGACGAATAGAATATACTTAAGTAACAGTTGGTTGTCAATCGAATATTTAGTCACTATGGTAACTCTGATGGAATAACGATTGTTTAGATAAGGGATACTTATTTATTTTCATCTTCTTCCCTTATACATTCTTTCTTATTTCTTCTGTGCTTTCAAATGAGAAATATAGTAATGAATTCTTCAACTGTTTATCCTTCCGTTGATTTTATTATATTCATTATATATTGTATAAATATTGGCGACAAGTGAATATTTGAATAGATTTTTATCGATTTGTTTATTGACTGAACTTAATACTGTACACATTAATAATAGCCCATAGTATTTGTTTATTTATCCTGTGTTGATTACATTCTATTCCGAAAGAAGCCAATGTAATACACTTTGGGTAAGGTTATATATAATACAACTATGAATTAATCAGATTGAAAAAAGAATGAAATACAATAAATTAGAACAAAAGCAAAGAACAAATGTAAATAATTTATCAGTTGATTTATTTATAATTCATTTTTAAGAGACTACTTTTGATAAAAATCTACTGTATTATTTGTATCAGAAGGGGTTTTGTGAAGATTGTAGTAATTCCATTAGTTGAAATCATGAGTGGATTGAAGCTAGATCACCATGAAAAACCTGGAAGCAGTGGACGGCCGTTTCGTCTGATAGGTCCTGGGTTCGAATCTCGCGAGTAGGGATCATGGGTGAGCACTGTTGAGGAGTCCTATACTACGACAAAACGGCCGTCCAGTACTTCCAGGTTCTCCATGGTGATCTTGCTTCAACTGACTCATGATATCAACTTTTGAAATTACTGTATTATTTGTTAATTTGTAAGAAAATTTTAGTCAACGACATTAAGTTTAGTTTTTGAATTGGTTACCATTTTAATGTTATCTAAATATTTACACCAATTAGTCATTGACTGATAATCAATGTCTTATTCTCTGTATCTTAACGATGTTTGAATTCTTTAGAATATTGTATATAGTCAATGTTAGTTAATATCATGATGCTTTATAATTGATAGTTGGAAGGGTTTATTGTAGAAAAAAATGAATTATGTGTGGTTTTTTATGGTTTAGTTAATTTTCACAGAACAGTAGATATAATATACTCAATGAAAACGACTGTGAATGTGACACTGTTTGAAACAGATTCAAAGGACACAAGGAGAATAAGTTTCCTCAGTTTTATGGATATGTTGCTAATCCTGATGACTAATCAAGAAATTCAGGATAAGGGTTCCTACACTTCATAAAAAGTATCAGTTGGCAAACATTTACAATATAATTCAACTGTTTTGTTAACATGTATTACTGGATTTTATGTTACATTATTCACCATTATTTTCACAGTCAACTATATGCTTAATAAAAAACTACTGATCTACTGGTACCAGTATAGAGTTATGAATATTGTTGTTTCATTAAAACCATGATACTTTACATTGGTCGGTACATGACTCCAATGTTACCGGTTACCGTTTGATTAGTTTGAATCATTATTAGAAAAGTTCCGAATTATTCCGTCCTTGACCATCTTGATTTAATTTTGATCGATCTTTATTGGCATATGTACATCATGTGCGGATTAACTTAATTTAGCTATTCGTCACAGGTTCTACAGAATAGATGGATTTGCTGGGATATATGCAACCTGTGTAGCTCTGTGGACAACGACTCAACCGTTTGAATTGTAAATTCGATATTTGATCGAATTATTCATTTCAACAGGCAAGTTGGCTAGTGCTTCCCATAAAATCGACAACTAAGTTAGATATTATAATCGATAGGAAGTTATGAAAATGATTCTTGAAGCAGTCAACCTGTCGGCAACATCTATGACAGCTATGCTAGTTTATGTAAGTTTGAATCACATGGCAAGTGTCAGTTGCCTTGAGGCACTTCATACATCCTATTGATTCGATACAACTTATAAATACAAAACATGATGTGCATATGATGTTGAGTATCCTGGGCTAGTAACCACAGACTAGTTTAATCGATGTAATTCAATCAATACTAAAGATCATATACACATGATATTGATTATCACACAACTAATGATCAGTGTAAGTGAAAAATTGCCAGTATAATCGAGAACTGAACAAATTTATTGTTTTTATCTACTTAATTGATTAATAGTTATCACTTGAAAATAGTTCATCATAGGACATAGTTTTGATGATGAATAAATAACGACAAACATTACTGTGTTAAATTTTTGATAGAGTCTATTCAGTTAAAAACTACTTCAAGTATATTATTATGTTCTGTGATATGAAGTTTTAAAGTGTGATTTAATTTAGGTTAGAAAAACTAATTAACTAAGTAGAAAGCTATTTCTTTAATATGTTCAATTCATGAATGTTATGTAAAATCCCATGCATATAATAATTATAAGCGTACATACATAAAGAAATATGATCATATCAGTGTTTTGCATGTTGAAGAGAATTAAAGTCATATTCGTATTTGTTTTCCAATAATAAAATAACTCTAAAGAAGACATTTGTTTTATCACATTTTTTCAGTAAAATAAACTACGGTTTAGTAATAGGAGTACAATTATTATACTCATTATAATAACAGGTTTTAAATAATATGATTATTACAGAATGTATATTTTACAGTTAACCCAAAAATTCTAATATTTCTCCATAACTATCTTCCTTTGTCATGAACTGATGGTTAATATTATCTTTTTGTTTGAGTTCCTTGATGATGATGTAGGTTTTAAATATATTACTGACATATAAGCTACTATTTTACCTATTCCGTTATATCTTATTAACCTTGAAAACTTAACACAAATAACATCATAACTTGTCTTTCAGTAATCAGTTGAAGGAAACATCCAGTTGTTTTTAGTAATATAGTTTGAAACTGTAATGTTTGACTTCACATGTGTGTTTGTAATATGTTTATGAAAAAAATTATCTGTTATGAATCTGTATATTTCTCTGAGTCGCAATAGCAAATTCGCTTACTATGTACTTAAAACAGTTAAAGTACCATCGATTTCTAGAGAAAAACTTTCAGTTAGGTTGTGGTGGTCGGTATTCGATATAATCCTTAAACGTTTTACACAGTTCGTCTTGATAACCGTTCTATATGACGTCCCAACGGTATTTAATCAGAAGGCAAATACGAAGTGTTGATTACGTTTATTGCGAGATCACACACATATATCCAAATGTACAGATGCGTTAAACAAGCATAGAAGAGTTGTGCCGAAAGGCAAGCAAGCGAGCGAGAGCCAGAGCAAGAGCGAGACGAGAGCGTGTGACTGAGTGGGTGAGTGAGTGAGTATGAATAACATGGACATATATATATATAGCATGTGAAATGAATGAGTAATCGAATCAAATAATCAGTTAGTAGTAAGACTAGCAGAGTGAATAAATGCGTAGGCCGTAAGCAATATTCAAGCATATACGTATTTCATACAAGCACAAAATAATAAGGGTACAATAAATTGTTATAGTGCGGATGACTTTGTCCGCTAAATGAGTTAGCAAAAAGGCTTAACTGCGTTAGATGAGACTAAACTCATTTGCACGTGAGTCGCTATAAGGTCTTATGCGGTGATTGAAAACGATTGAAAGAAATCTACAAAGTTACTATAATGATAACGTTTGCTATACAAATTTAGACAGTTTATCGAGGTTAGGTTATACACACTAACATAGAAATTTGTACAGGTGAAATTGAGTTACCGTAAATTGATAGTTTTTAGAAGCTATTTCCCATCCGTATACAAAATAGGAATCTGTGGTCAATGTACCAATTAACATGATCCTTGTTTTTCAAAAAAAGAGATAATCTAAATGAATTAAAATTATTTTATTCTACCTACCAATACTTCCAACATGTTATGGTAATGCCAAAAATAATTGATTCTAAACAATATTACAGTAAATTTATCATAGTTCAAGATGGCTCATATATGAACTCTTCAACTGAACAACGACTAGACTAAGATATCGTAACTAACGTATAGAGTTATTAGTATAGGGATTATGGAGATTGTTAAGTTTTGATTGAGATCATGAACCGATTGATGTTAGACCACAGTTGGAAATCTGGAAGCACTGGACGGCCGACTCGTCGATATATATATATATATATATATATATATATATATATATATATATATATATATATCGATATATGCTGCTAATTAATCGCAAGCATAGACAACTGATCTATGTAACAATTCTGAATTTCATACTACGTAGTGCGAAAAACTAAATTCATATTAATTAGCCTCTTAAAAATCTCCCTTATTTTTTTTCTTATTTTTTCTAATTAAATAATTTATCATGTTACTATCCAATACTTGAGATTGATTATCTACTTCTATCAATATATCATAGTTATTAATTATCAACTTTTAATTACGTCATTGATAATTAATTGCATTCAATGAAATCTTATTATATAACAGTTTTAATTGTGTAATGTCTGTAAATTTTATTCTTAAACAAAAGAATAAAGACAGTTGTAAATTGAAATATTAACTGAATGATTTGAAAAAAGAACATTTTCTTTAATTAAATAATATCCTACTGAAGACATACTAATTTGATTACCGTGAGAAATTATTATCAGAATGGGTCTTGTGGAGATTTTTAGAAAATTCACTGGTTGAAATCATGAGTCAATTGAAGCTAGACCACCATGGAAGACCTGTAAGCACTGGACGGCCATTAACATTAACATCGTTGGATGCCGGCTCAAAGGTCTAGTTGGTTAAGCGCCTGGCGCGAGACTGACAGGTCCTGAGTTCGAATCTCGCACGGGGGGTGGGATCGTGGATGCGCACTTCTCAGAAGTCCCTTACTAAGACGAGACGGCCGTCCGGTGCTTCCAGGTTTTCCATGGTGATCTAGCTTCAATTGACTCATGATTTCAACCAGTGAAATATCGTGAGAAATGCTAAATTATTTTTAAATATAGCAATTTAAAATTCCTACGGTTCTATACATCATTAAAAAAAATATAATGAATAATTTAATTTATTCATTGAATTGAACCTTGATCGTCTGTTTGATTACCTTTTTTTATAAAAAAAAGTCAATTTTACACTTATGATCAGTGATGGGCTAACATCAATCGGTTAATGACCTTAATCAAAAATATAATAATCTCTACAACCCATACTAATAAAAAAATTTAATCTACTTAAATCCAACAATATTGGTGTTCAGTGATTATAGTTATCGTATTAATGTACTAGAATTATTTAGACTTTGTTTAAAAGTAATGAACGGTTGGTGGTTAAAATATATTACTTAATAGTGTTTAATTTCTAAACAAATTATGTTTATTTTGTATAATTGATTTCCTAAATTGAGTTTATGATATAGATACTCGTAATGTTGAACTTGTGTCTAAAGTTAGATATTAACATCATTGGATCGCGGTCGGTTCATTGGTCTTGAGGTCAAGCGTTCCCGCGCTTGACTGATAAGTTATGGGTCCGAATCTCACGCGAGCGAGATTGTGAATGTGCACTGCTGAGGAATCCCACAATAGGACGAAACGGTTGTCCAGTTCTTCTAGGTTTTCTATGGTGATCTAGCTTCAACTGAATCACGATCTCAACTATTGAAATAACTATAATACCCACAAAAACCCCTTCCGAAAAGTAATATTCATTGTCTTTATTATTTCAAACACCGAAATAATTAAGTCATATCTAGTAAATTTCACACAATTTGAAAGTAAAACAGTAATTGTTAAACAGTTCTGATCAATGGTAAATTTAATAATATTGAAAATATGAATTGTTGGGTTACAATTCAGTAGTCAAAATATCCTATTCTTGTCATGAGACCTAATGATCCTTGATTTAATTATTATTATACTTAGGAGTTATACTTAAATTAATGAATATTTATTTGAATTGTTTTCTTGTATTGGATTAACAAGTTGGTATTAGTTGGATGAAATAGTGAGTGAATTGATTGCTTAGCGAACTATTTTATCAACTGTTTGTGATCTTTATTACTACACAGCTTCTTTTGTGTTTTCAGTTTGTGTGTTCACTAAAACTTTATAAGATCTAATCAAGAGTTGTTTCACATTGAATTCAAACAAATAACATTTTGGCAAAATCGTTAAACGTTTTTTTCTTAAACCATGAAACGTCCTACGTAAAATTTGTTAAAGATTGTTTAGTAGCTGGTTATAGTTTGATGAAAGGGTTACAAACAAATTTAGAAGTGTTTATTAATGGATTCCAGCTCAATAATATATATCATTTGAGCTCTAGGAGGTAAACCTAAAGATCATGTATTGAAGACGTTATAGGCTAGTATAAAACGCGCTGTTGAGGAAAGTCATATTACGAAAAAATAACTGTCCAGTGTTCTTCATTTTTTGAAAGCACTTTAATCGTGATCATTCTCTGATGAATGTCATCTATATAATGACTGATTGATTCATATCTGAAGTAATATTTACTTTTTAAAAGTCATGAATATTTATATATGAATGACTAGACTGACTAACTATGACTGTATATTTCCAATGATTTTAATATGTATATTAATTGTGTTTGTCAATGTTATTCATCTATACATATTACATAGTTACATATAAACAAGGTATCTGACTAACAAACTTTTATGATTAATCATTGTAGATTTTATGTTGACATGTAACAGAACTAGATACTGCTTTTTCACTTTTTCAATAATCTTTGTCTTATAGTTATTTCACTTACAAATAATACATTCTGTTTACATTTAAAAATGACCTGTTCATTAAAAATAATTAATCTTGTTAATCCATAAGTTAATCTAAATTGTTCGATGTAGAGAAAAGTTTAAAAAAATATTAGTTTTATTTATTTTTCAAAATTTGAAGTGTAAATATACCATTCTACGATCGTTTACATTTTTCTTATAAACTTGTTTGATAAAACAAATAATATATATAGTAAATATTTAATTGTACTGTAGTGAATGAGATTAGATGATGGATGGAGGTAGTCGACAGGAAACCCTGGACCGCCAAGTAGCACCAGTTCCCTCAAGATTACAGGTACACCTTGCTGACGAGTGCCAAGTAGCACGAAACCCGGGTCCAGGGTTTCCTGTCGACTACCTCCAACCACCATCTAATCTCAATATATAGTGCACTCAGTGTCGATTCACCTGGACTGGTGGCCACATTGCAACATGGTCGATAGCATTCGATCTGCACTAAATAAGGACTTGACACACATGACACTGATCACCACCCAGTGATCAATCAATTGTGTAGTGAATGAGAACACACATATGTGGACAATCGAATGTATTTCAATACAAAATTACAGAATATCTTAGCGAAATCTGTGAATCATACGGTAAATTTTTCATTTGCAATATATTAATCAGTTGTCTCAAACTTGACTATTCCTTCTGCAAAATATCAATCAATCTTCTTAGACTTTATTATCTTTCATTTCCACATCAATCAATCACTGTTATCGTTCTCTTTCCTTCGATCTTCTTAACCTTTGTCATTTCAATTGATGATACATACTACTTATATCTGTCGACATCAGTAGCACACACCATAATACACTTGAATGTTTTATCTTGAAACTAAACTGAAAATTGCTAGGTATATCTTAAAATATTCAAATAAAATACAGAATGGAATTTGTTTGGTGTCTGAGACTGAATGTAGAGTAATAGAATTCTGAAATAATATAATAAACATAAATTCTTTGTATTTAATGAATGTCAAACTAAAGGATACCTTGTAATTAACATGGTTTTCTGCTACAAACAATCCAACTATGTATAACCATATGATACGAAGATTCTATGATTAACAGTTATATTTTATATAACCATAAATAAACCATAAACTTATGACTAGTTATTTTGAGTTCTGAACATTAAGTCACCTTAATTCTTTACCTCACAATTATCACTATGAAAGTGAAATTTCTTAGATTAAAGTGTTTCAGATGTTTTCTGATCGGATTTTATAACTTGTAGATATATAACACTGGAACAAGTTATTTCACTTCTAGGTAAATCCTTATAATAAATAGTGAAATACTTTTTTCAATTTTATTCTTCTCAACTACTTAGATGCATCGTTTACTTTTTATTACATTTTTATTAGTAATTTAAATAATTAAATATTCTATCCAAAAGTAAATCTGGGTTATGGACTATTCAAACATAAAGAATACTGGAATGAACAATCGTTTTCAGTAACTTCATTATCAGACTCGACATATGTATACATTCTTATTTATAATAGTAAAAAGGCCGAATTATGTCATGTTAGTGAGTTAGATAAAGTTATGTAGTGGAAAATGGTGAACTTTTGAATATTTGCGGGTACAAATACTTCGAAACTGCATCATTTGTACATTAAAAAGATTAATTTGTGAAAGGTTAGAGGAACTCATTATGAAGAGTCAAAATACAATCAACATAATAATAAAATAAGTCATGTGAATAAAATACATAGTACAGAAAATTTTCTCTGGTTAATTAAGGTACTAATAACAACAATAATAATGTTAATAACGTTTCGTGAATATACTACGTAATAAGAGAGGTGTTGTTAGGATAATTATGATGAGAAATTCGTGTGAATTTGAAAAACACATCTGTAAGTTGAAAATGGAACAGAGCAGATATAAAAATAATGTAGTGATCTAGTTGTTGGTCAAGGTAAACGTAGAGGCTGAATATACATCTTCTGGATGTATAAGTCAGGTCTTCAGGTGATCACAATGGCTCTATTTATTTACAGGAATTGTATTCTTGATCCTTTAGGTTGATTATTTTGAGTTTAATATAAAACCGAGAAGCTTTTATCTACTTTGATATGACATTCGCAATTTACCGAACTGGAAAGACGACACTGTTAAAAGATATCGTAGCACCTTTTCTCAAACTTACTGGATAGTATAATTGATTTTTTTAAGCATTATGTAACTGTTAGTTTATTTGTAAATCCTTTTTGGGTGGTGTGAATAAAGCAACTAGTTAAAGGCGAATAACTAAATTAGTTTCGCTTTCAAGTTTGAAGCTATCTTGTCGAATCTTTGAAATTGTCCCGATGTTATTGATTAAATTTATTCATATGAATAATAGTGCGAATAGTTTCACATTTCTATTGGTGTCGTAATTAATTATTAAGGAAACTGCTATTGATCAAATATATGAATCTTTAAAATATATCAACTAACCTACCATCAATAAAATTACTCGATAACATTCAAGCCAATAATATTTTCAATCTCATTTAGCAAATAACGTCTTTTCGGAAAAATCAAAAGTCAGACAGTTATTTTGAATAAAACTAAGCATCATCTTGTTTTGTGATGGAATGAATATAATGAAGAATGGATTTTAATTCAGTAGTATTGAAAGTCTAAAGTTTAATACGAATCATTTAGGTCTTAGTTTCATTCGAATAGAGGTTCATGAATGCTCACTGATTTTTTGAATTTTTATTATTCATCAAACGATATTAATCTATTGCAATTACACTTTATAAGTAAAGACTTGCAGTGAAATCCAGGATGCGCGTTCCGTCCTATTTGTGACTCATAAGATGGATGTACCTGCATCTCAAATAGGACAAAACGCGCGTCCTGGCTTCTCCTGTTAGCCACCATCCATTTTTGCTTATAATACTCGTGACTTAAAGCAATATTGAGACAACCCTTACAGGATGTATATATGCCGATATGAGATTGATCAACTACAGTTCTGAGCATCAAATAAACAGTACAAAATGAATTATACAACTGGTTTATTATAATTGTTGTAAATGCTTTTTAATGTTTGTTAAATGTTTCACTGAAATATACTTAACTTTTTTTCTTTTGGATTGTTTTATTTTAGTGTTTATCAGATTTCGAAAGTGCCAAATGTTCATTCATTCATTATGTTTATTATGTAAAATAATAATCATTTCAATAACAGTAATAATTCCTGAATGTTTTTGTCTTATGGGAAGTCCTCCAACAAATTTACCGGAATGTTTGAACTCTGGAACAAGAACCACTATTAATGAACGTTACAGGTAAACGAGGTATTTTTTTATACCGATTAACTAGTTTCAATTTTTTCTTTTTTATTCATTTTCTAAAATAATTTTCTGGAAACCAATCATAAACGATTGAATAATGAAACGTTGAGATGTCATTTTGGTGTATAATTAAAAAGGTGATATATACTTGTATTACATGTTTGAGCTGACTTTTTAGTGGCTCGAGATCCCATTTCAGGTAGATCGTTTCTGATTATTATTATTGAAATATACATGTCGCCAATCCTCTTAATATAAACATTGACTAAATCACGTTGGTGAATAACGGAATTGAATAAGTTAAATACGAGAATGGATTTTTGAATACCTATATTTTTTACAGTCGTTGATCAGACTAGACAATCAGAGAGACGTAGCGAAGGAAGCGAAGAGGATAGATAGAAGTGAAGTGGAATCATGCGCAGTGGAGAAGACGTGTGAACCAACTCGATTTAGTCAAAAGTTAATCAATATTTATAGTCACACAAAACTAAGTTACAGACATGCAATGAACTGGATAAGAAGTGCACACACATACGCTCATATAAAAACAGTCAAGATTGATAAGCAAATAATTGGAAAGGTCAAAATGTGACTCAAAGAGAATGAGTAAATTGGCTTGTCCGGAAGCTAGAATAAGCTATGTGGGCTTAACATAGCAACTGACACTAGAACTTACATTATCTAACATTATCTAACACATAGAAAATGCTATCATCATCTAATGATAATAGCTACTACCGAATCATACACAGGTGACTGAAGCTTTCTTTATGTAGAAGATAACATTGATGACGTATTGCTATTACTAGAGGATTAGGTAAACGGTTTGATAAATAACTTCTTGACTGAATGTTTAATTATTTAGATAAGAATGTAAGAAAATATTTTATATATTCTAAGTTATCGAATTATCATAAGATATATCATACAGAAATGTAGCTTTGAAGAAACAGATAGAAACAGTACAACTTATTCAAGTTCACATTAATTGTATAAAGCCTAGTATAATATAAAAGTAAATATCTTCGATTTTGAATAAATATGCATCAAAATTTTATTAGAAAATCTAGTTATTCAATAAGAAGTCACTTAGATAAATGAAAGTTTTTTTTGAAATCCCTTCAGTTTAACGATATTATCATATCAATCGATTAATATGTACTTGTTCAAAAACTATTCTACCTATTTAATGATCTTGAGTGCTGTTCGAGGTACGAGGGCAGTTATTACTTCCCGATTATCCACACCGTGGAAGGGTCCTTTTGGAGGTACCTTACAAGGAAATTGGGTTAGAGATGGTCTTAGTGACCTGAGAGCGTGACCGCAGTGCCCAAAGGATAACTGCTTGAGGTTGGTCGCACACGACTTTTTCGTTAGTAATTTTCGTATTAGCTCCGTACTTGTTGAGACGTCACCTATGGCGAAGGCGAGATATCTGTCTCTCAACTAAAGGACGAGAATACTGTGCGTCATTTCGTTATGTTCTATTTTACGGCTGCGAAACGTGGCCACTAAGAGTAGAAGATTCTCGTAAGTTGCTAGTATTTTACCACAGATGTCTTAGAAATGTCTCTCGCACCTTCTGGGATCACCGGGTAAGTAATAGTTAGGTTAGATGCAGAGTATTAGGTAATAATGGTGAATCATTTGATGAGGTTGTAAATGTACATTGACTGAGATAGTTGGACCACGTGTTACTCATACCTGACCACCTATTACCACAACGCGCAATGATGAATAGTGTTGGGGATGGTTGGAAGAAAGTTAGGGGCGGCCAAACCAAAACGTGACATCAGTGCTTGAAGACACTAACTTCTAGTCTGAGCCATGTTGGTAGGTGCAGACTAGTTGGTTGGGGTCCGCGTGACTATCGTAACCAGTGGTTGGAGACTCTTGATGACATTGCTCAGAATCGATGACAGTGGCGTTGGTGTATACACTCTTTGTATTCCCTTAAACTATGAGATTAAGTTTGCTTTATGTCCTTTTTTCTACGAACTAATTCTTTCTTCCTGTACTGTGTTCTTATATGCAATATTTCTTTTATATGTTACCACCACTTAATTAATTACTTTTATGAATTCGGTGTTCATCTTGTTGTGCTAATGAGGTATGGCAACTTGGACCGATGCATATATGTGCCTGGTCATACGTCGTAGCTGACTGATCTATTTCATTTAGATTTATCTAATAGCATAACTGGATCGCATAAAGTGTCCTTTATCACAGTTTTTTTAAACACGTTGAAGAAGTATGATGCTGTAAATCGGGGATATTAATTTAGTTATAACGAAATCTTGAAATATCATGAACAAATTAGTATACTTTTTTTGTTTTTTAATCACATCCATCATTTCTGGTTATTTTTAACGTGAAGAGATAAAAACCAATTACTTAATTTGAATGGATTATTTATTCACATTGAAATGTAGTGAATTTACTTAATTTCAGGTTTCATTTCACATGAGTATTCTTCCAAACAAGTAATATATATGGTTTTTGATTGAGATCATTAACCGATTGATGTTAGACCACCATTGAAAACCTGAAGGCACTGGACGGCCGTTTCGTCCTATTGCGCATCCACGATCCCGCTCGCTGGATTCAAACCCAGGGCCTTCCGTCTCGCGCGTGAACTATTAACCTACTGGACCTCTGAGTTGGCATCCAATGGTCTTAAGGTCTAACCTGGGTTCCATCCCCGCCAGCGGGACCGTGGAAGTGCGATACTGAGGAGTCCCATAAGAGGACGAAACGGCCGTCTAGTGCTTCCAGGTTTCTAGTGGTGGTCTAACATCAATCGGTCCATGATCTCAATCAAAAACTTAATAATCTCCACAACCCCATACTGATAATATATATGGCTTAAAATTGGAAAAAGGGCATGTATACAATTTATATTTTTACATCAATATATAAAGAACTTTGTTAAATGTTCATCTGAATTAGATAGAAGATCAGAGGGATAAAGTTGATTAGGAAAGTTAAAGTAAGACTTTTACACTGTTGAAAAGATGATTTATTAGGTTTGCTCATGGTAATTTACATTATGTTCATTATATCAAACTTGAATATCAACTTAAAGTTAGGGCTTCCAATCTTTATGACAGGCATGACTTACTATGAAAACTTGACTTTTTCAGTATGAAGCAATTAATCCTTAGAGAAAATTATCTAATACGCTTATTTATCTGTAAAATTTGTCAATAATTAACTTTATTTTATAGTTAGCATTACATTTTACCTTTTTTAACCATATCAATCTATTTTTGTTTTTTAATCAGTTGTTCATGTATAGATTCTTATATGAATCGACAATGTAAACTTCTGTCGATTAATGTTGCCAATACTCCAATAGAAATGCCTTTCACTAGTTTTTATATTAATACAACAATTCAACAAACTGTACATATTGGTTTTCAATTTATCACTTCAGACAACAGTGGAAATGGTACACTGTTTACACTTAGAAATATGGTAAGCTACTATGTATTGATCATTTATATTGTCTTAAAAATAGTTTCGTTGTTTAGCTATCTTAACTGCTTAATTTTTATGATCTCTGTTAAAAAATTAAAAAAAAAACTCAGCTTTTTTGAAAACAAGCTGATAATAATGGGCTGAAATTAAATTAATGAAAATTTTTACATTTCAACTTATGATGCTCAGTTCCGACTGGTTATGTTTACTGTTTCATTGAGTTTACGATGCCACCAAATACCCTGGTACGAAAAGCGAATGTCCAGCGTTTTGACGGGGTTGGTGGATACGACTAGTCAACCTAGGGGAGTTGGAAAACCCTGATTCCAAATCAATGGTGCACATCGGCTCCAGGATCTTGAGGGAACAAATGGCGTAGGAACTAATTATTGGTCACTTGCTACCATGGGACTGCATCTCCTGACGTTGCTCCACTGCCTTATAGATCGGACTCTTAGGTTGAAGACTCCTATTATGGCCACATAAGAAGACCACCTGCTTCGGTCTGGGCACCAGGACATCATCACAGCCCACACACAAATCAATTGACTTGTGCGGCGCATATGTATTCGGTGCTCCAATATTTATGTGTTTAAATAAATAAATAGATAAACAAATAAAACGATATTTGTCAGTTTCGTTTTTACTGGATAACAACTGAATATGTTATCTAGATATATGAACCTCAAAATTCAATAAACTAAGCATTTTAACTTGTATATCTAAAACTTCTAGTAGGTAATTACAGTTAAAAATAAATAGTAACTCGGTCTTCCATCATTACTTCATGGATGATAATGATTCAGTCACAATTGATTGATCACTGGGTGGCGATCAATGTCATGCGTGTCAAGTCCTTATTAGTGCAGATTGAATGCTAACGATCATGTTGCAATGTGGCCACCTGTCTAGGTGAGTCGACACTGCGGGCACTATATATTTAGATGAGATGGTGGTTGTAGGTAATCGACAGGAAACCCTGGACCCGGGTTTCGTGCTACTAGCTCAGTGGTAACGTCTCTGACTGTGAAGCTGGGTGACACGAGATCGAATCCACCAAGGAGCACCAGTTCCCTCAAGATTACAGGTACACCTTGCTGACGAGTGCCAAGTAGCACGAAGCCCGGGTCCAGGGTTTTCTGTCGACTACCTCCAACCACCATCTAATAATGATTCAGCTTTATTTGTAATTATCTTC
The DNA here is from genome assembly GCA_944470405.2 of Schistosoma mattheei. Taxonomy (NCBI): domain Eukaryota; kingdom Metazoa; phylum Platyhelminthes; class Trematoda; order Strigeidida; family Schistosomatidae; genus Schistosoma; species Schistosoma mattheei. The sequence goes on along the minus strand of OX103943.1, from coordinate 66,871,031 downwards.
ATAAAGTAAAAATATATTTAGTAGTTTTATGGAATTATTTTTAAATAATACCTAACAATCATTATAGGTTAATAGTTATAACAAAAGATAATACTTTACGAATAATTAGTGATTAAGGTTTATCACTAAAAAAATCAACCATAGATACTTTTCATGTTAACTGTTTCGAAAACATATATTTCTTTTCAAATATTATAAATGACCATATTTCTGATAAAGTTAAATGTAAAGTGTATCATTTAGGTTAAAAAACCCTGTTGTTTTATATGATGAATTTACTTTGATTTGTCCCAATCGTTGCTTCTACCTTGACGTAGTGGTTGGGCTTGCCTATTGTAATGAACCAATCGAGTTATACTTGCTGGAACAATCGTTCCTACCGTGCTAGACAGGTCGGTCGAAGAACAGTAAGACTAAAAGCAGCAAACCCAAGGTCCGAAGGCGAAGTCGTACTGTTGACTATACAGAAGTGTGACGACAGTAATGGGTTTCCTTCAGACAACCAGCATGACAGTGATGCTGCCTTCTCACAAGGAGGGGTAGGGTTAGAAAAAGTCGACCTTAATGATGCACACCTCGCATTATATAACGAATATCCGTCCCCGGCGGTAGGATCTTAACATTGAAGGAGCTAACACGAAAATTACTAACAAAAAGGTCATGTGTAACCGACCTCAAGCAGTTGTCCCTTGAGCACTGAGGTCACACTCTCGGGTCCATAAGACCATCTCTAACTTGAATTCCTCCTCAGGTACCTCCAGAAGAACCCTTCCACAGTTTGGATAACCGGGAAGTGATAACTGCCCTCATACCTTTAACAGCACTCAAGATAGACTGACTTTGGTTTGTATACTTATCGATGGTGTTCTTTTGATTCGTAATATAACTTAGGTTGTACATATGAAATAACATGATTAGTTAGTCTTTTGACAAGCAAAATAGATTTTGTGGTTTTCAACTGGTTTACATTATATAATAAAGTACAGAATGTTTTTGTTACTGGAAGTAATTTACTTCATATGTCGATAAGTATATAATCTTAGTCAAACAAAGATATAAGAAAATGGTGGAGAAGATTTGTAGCTCAGGTGGATGAATTTGGTGGAGTTTTGTTCTCTGAGCTGGATGGTTTGGTCGTGGAGCTTTCATCGTTCTTCTGAACGACATCATCAGCACAAACTTCAGATAGACTTCTATCTGAAGAAAATAACAAGTATAGTCATAGCTTTTAAATGTGTCATCGGTGTCATTGTTTTGCAAATATTTTGACTTATATAATGTATCAGTTTTAAAACAACGAAAATATAATTCTATTTGATGCTTAATTAGAACAATTAGCTGTCTTAAATTTATAAATGGAATAGGTTAAAGGCATAATTAATTTTCAATAGACCAATTAGGCATATTTACTATTTGAATTCGTGCATAATCATAGTAAGATAAATATTGTTCAATGGTAGATAACTTCTTATGTGTTCGGTTTAAGTATATTAACATTATAAGTTACCATATACTTATGAAGTAATTATGACTTATTATCTATCATATTCAAAGAATATTTTTCATTACAAAGACTTATTGAATGAAAACAAAAATACACTGCTGAGCTGATTCATCCAAGTTGTTCATATTGTAGATCATATAGCTACGAATATTCGTCAAAATTTGTAAGGATAGTTAGACAGAAATTAGACCTCGAGTATATAGAAGATATTTTTATAGAAACTATATTTGAACTGCTTTCAAGATTGTATTTTCAAGCAAATTATTTATTGTAGCTTAATATAACTGAGAATAAATGCATATCTGTATAACTGAGGTATTTTCTCGTAGAGATTTTAGTTAATAAAAGCCTTTTTATTATTGTCATAATAGTAACTGGGACATGTTTCATATACTAACTTTTTAATTTCACATCAAAAATGATTCGTATACATTTCACTACGTTTTAGTTAAAAGTCAACCGAATAGGAATTTGGACAGCATACTACTGATGATATATGACGATGGTCAACCTACGTCATTTCTTTATTGATATGTATGATCATTAATACATTGTTAAATCTTAACTAGTACTTTATAATTTATTTTTTAATTGGATTCATGAGTCAATCAAAGATAGACCACCATTGGAAAGGTGGAAACACTGTACGACCGTTCCGTCCTAGTGTGGGACTCTTAGCAGTGAGCATTCACGACCCCGCCTCGAGAGATTCAAACCCAGGACCTGTCAGTCTCGCGCACAAGCGCTTGACCACAAGACCGCTGAGCCGGCATCAATCTGTGTTAATGTTTAACTTCAACCAATTCACAAAATTGCACCACTGTCCACCATTGTCTTCAGTGACTTATTATCTAATAACAGACCCAGTTGAACTTCACTTGTCATGTCTTCTCACTAAAACTTTAATAAATACCTTTTGAAGCCAGTCACTAGTGAGCATATGATGTCCTGCGAGTGAAACCGATAGGTCCTTAGTTCGAATCTCGTTAGCGAGATCGTGGATGCGCACTGTTGAGGAGTCTCACACTAGGACGAAACGACCGTTCAGTGCTTCTAGGTTTTCCATGGTGGTCTAGCTTTAATTGACTCATGAATTTAATTATTAAACGACTATAATATCCATTGAAAGCTCCCTTTCTGATTAAAATGTAATTTGTTTCCTATAAATTCACTAATATTCAGAACATTTCATAATTTAACCTTTTGTATATATTTTATTGTAAAATTAAATGATAATTTTCCAGAATCCAAGTAAATATTATTTCAGTGACAATGTTAAATTGTTTATTCTATTTGATTTTGCCATACTTTACAAATATGTCATCATGTTTCATCAAAACAAATAGAATAGATAGGGATAATAATTAGTAATTGAATTAAATTAATAAATATCTATTATATTGGTATTATCTATTACAGAGATATCTCTAAATTGTTATTATTTATTAGTGTGTATGTTATTTTCTTGATTATTCAAGTAACTGATATTGATACGATATTGATACTGTATTTTCTTCTCAATTAACTTTGACATATGACAAAATGTTTTACAATAAAAGAAAGTTTAAGTTTGATTGTTTATGTAGTTAGATGATACGTTCTAGTGTTTCTAAAGAAGAAAATATATCCAAGTTTTTATACAGTAAAGTAGACCTGAAGAAAAAAGTAAAATACGTAATCCGTTGAGATGGTGGAGAAGGTTTATAGTTCATGTTATGAATTTAAGTTGTGAGACTGCAGGGTTTGATAAGCAGCGTATTTATTGATCGATCGCAGTACAGTGACACGGAAAACACGTACGGACGGCCTAGAGTCTCTATTGGTCTCGCTTCCCTGTCTAGCCCAGTTAGTTGAGTCCAGAACACAAGTCACACCCTCTGAGATATGAATCACTATATTTCAAACATACTTTGTTTATATACTAGTCAAGCATACCACAGCGTACCATAAAAATAGAAAACAACATTTTGTACAATATTCAACAAGTGAACAGATATCGACCAATAGGAAATGTCCATTTAAAGTCCAAGGACACCATTGAACTTAACATGATAATTATTGGTCTATTCCTGCGCATCCACAACACCTCCCCTTTTTTTTGAAGATCCGGAGTTGATATCCGGATTTTGAAATTTTCTGGGTTCATCCTCCCCCACGAAATAATGTTGGGTCCTCATATTCCCAAGTTAGAATTAATTTGACTTTATTTAACACATAATTGTCAGATTGAACAGGGGAGTCACTGAAAGTGATTAAATAGTGGGGAACAATGTCGCTTGATATGAGGTCACCAACGTTTGATTCTTCTGGAACATTGTCACGGGATTTGTTGAAAATCTCATTTGTAAACAGTTGATCACTGCGATAATCAACATCTATCAAAATTGTATTAGATTTCTGATCATCATTTAATGCATTTAACACATTTTCTGGTACAAAAAGATCTAGATAATAAGATTCGTCAGAATCTCCTGTTGTTGAATGATGAGGACCATTTGAAACAGCTGGATTCAGTGTACCGCACGATTTGTTCCCTGTTCCGTTGTGGGCGGGTACTGCAATTAATTTATGAGCATTTAATAAGAGATCCTCCTGTGAGCTGGGTACATCACTGTCTGTACACGTTTCAGGAACAGTGGGATTTGAACCCACGACAGGGAACGTTTCGGAATTTGACATTTCTGGACAACTGGGCGGACCATGAATAACTGTCTCGTTTACATCACTGGTCGTCCGGGATTCACAGAGGCTTTTATAAACAGCTTCATATGTTCTGCAGTTGTTTTCCAGCTCAGTCTGCAGATGAGAAATGAATTTACCAACTTCTGTTGCACCTCCGAAACATGGAACATTTACCAACAGTGTGCGTAAATTTTCTAAAAAATTTAACTGGCTATTTTTGAAGCACTGCTGTTGTTGCTCAAGTAGAAGCTGTAATCGATCGGAAAAGGTAGTCATTTTTTTTTCAGCACCTGCAATGAAAATTAACTGTAGGAATAATGACCAATGTTGCTCAAGGACGCTGGTGACAATCTGGATGCTGATTGGTCGAAACAATTAACCTGAATCTCGTCCAATTACAAGGTTCAAAATTTTTCTCCACCCCGTCGCCAATTGTTATGACCCCCGTCGCCAATTGTTATGAATTTAAGTTGTGAGACTGCAGGGTTTGATAAGCAGCGTATTTATTGATCGATCGCAGTACAGTGACACGGAAAACACGTACGGACGGCCTAGAGTCTCTATTGGTCTCGCTTCCCTGTCTAGCCCAGTTAGTTGAGTCCAGAACACAAGTCACACCCTCTGAGATATGAATCACTATATTTCAAACATACTTTGTTTATATACTAGTCAAGCATACCACAGCGTACCATAAAATAGGAAATAATATTTGTACACAAATAAGCCCAAAAAGTGGCTGTGGATGTGGGAGGCAGTAGTTAATAAGCTGAACATAACTTAAGAACCGTAAATCGTACAATAATACGTTATAGGTCAAAATAAAGCTTATAATAAGAGGAATATAAATATATGTAATGTAATTGTTGAATAATTATACAATAAGAATATTTATAGAATATTAGTCCATTAATAGTCCTCGGGAGTTACCTGTAATTTAATCTCCACTCGGACATAACAGTTCAGGTGGATGATTTTGATGGAGTTTTGTTCATTGAGCTGGATGGTTTGGTTGTGGAGCTTTCATCGTTCTTCTGAGTGACATCATCGGTACAAACTTCAGTTAGAAGTGAAGTCGTTGAATTTCTCCACATATAGTTCACCGCTTATTCTGTAGACTTCGGTGACACGTTTAAGGTCAACAGTAGCCAATCAACATTGAGGTCTACTGGACAAGCTATGAGCCATATGTGGAGAAATTCGAACACCTCAATTCTACTTGAAGTTTATGCTGATGATGTCGTTTAGATGAACGATGAAAGCTCCACGACCAAACTATCCAGCTCGGAGAACAAGACTCCATCAAAATGCGTAATCCTTATTTTATAAGTCTGTTAAGATGAATTTAAATCGTTTATGGTTCCACATTACCAATATAAGATTATTTTTCCCTGAAAAACGATATCTTCTATAACAGTTCTATGAAAACTGAAGGTTAAATATGTCACTATTTTGATTTCATTTTACTCTTTCTTTCAACACCCAATACTATTGTTTATTAGAAAAGTCCAACAAAATAAGTGGCTGAAACATTTGATAGTAAATTGAAAAACCTTTTATCTGGTCAAAGCTATTCTTCAGTTTTATGGTATCTATTACTGAAGAAATATTAAGATGACTTGTAAAAAATTTAAAATAAGATTAGAATGAACTCAACTTAATGGTTTGTTTCTAAAATCTGTTAAAAGTAATGCGTATAAGCTACTAACGCGAATAGTTAGTTAAGTAGTTAGGGAATGGATATTTATGCAGTGAGTTTTAATATTTTTCTAATTTTGTGTTGCAACAAAGTTTATCCGTCTATACATGCTGATTGATTTCTCATTGTTCATCCAGCCATTATTCGTCTATAGATATCTATACTTATTTCAATGGAAAAGTCAAATTGAATATTTATGGAGTTGTTACTTGTGTGAAATGGTATTCATTAATTAAGGATTTCCTAATACAAATAGTTCATCATAAAAAATTGAAAGTTATGTATTCAAACTTAACAAATATCTCAGTTTATAAAAAATAATATATTTTGAATGTATTCTTTAGTGGTCCTGTATATCTGGCTTCAATTTGATCGTATATATGATGTAGAAATATACATATCATCAATCCTCTTATATAATTATTGACTTAATTCGGGTTAGTGAGTGACGGAATTAAATATGTCGAATACTAGAATACATTTCAAATAAATATATTTCATACAATCTGTGATCCCGACAGAATATCGGAGAAGCGAAGAGAAGAGAGCGAAGCAAAATGACGCGCAGTGGAGAAGGCGTGTGAACCAACTCGATTTAATCAAGCGTTAATCAATATTTATCATCACACAAAAATAAGCTAGAGACATGTGATAAGTAGGATAAGAAGTGTACACAAGGTTGATAAGTGAATAATTGGAAAGGTCAAAATGTGACTAAGAATAGAGAATAAACTGATCTGTTCAGAGGCTGTAACAACCTATGTGGGCTTGCATAGCAACTGACACTACAATTCCTTGATAATTACAAATTTTTGATTGAGATTATTATTCGATTGATTTTAGGCCACCATTGAAAACCTGGAAGCACTTGATGGCCATTTCGTCCTAGTATAGGACTTCTCGGTAGTATGCATCCACGATTACGCACGCGCATCCTGGATTCCACTGCTAGCCACTATCCATCTTTGCTCATAAAATTCTCATTCTGTTCGCAAGCATTTGGAATACATACGAATATTCTACGGTAACTAGAGTGTGTATTCAATGTAGACTAAATTTACGGAAGTGTAAATTAGTTTACAGTTCTCTGCAGGTGGTGATTTCGCAAACTTTGACAATACTTTATTACTGGCTAGTGATAACTAGTTTCATTTGTTTGACAATTCAAATGAAAATGAACCATTTAAATCTGTAGTTGAAATCACGAACTGATCTCATTCATACCACCATGGAAAATATAAAAAGGACTGTATAGCCGTTTCGTTCTCATATGGGAGTCTTATACAATGAGTATTCGCGAACCTTCAGATGGTAGCCAAACTCGAGTCTCCGGTCTCGTGAGCAGATGCTCAACCTCTAAACCACTAGTCCGACGTCGAACGGTATTAATGTCTAACTTCAAACAATTTACGATATTTTTAAACCCCTATGTTTTTTCTGAGGTGCTTTAGCTCATTAGAATTGAAGGAGTGACTAGTGAGCACACGATTGTTATTAGTATAACAAGATTGTGGAGGTTTTATGTTTTCATAGTTTCGACCATGAAGCAGATTTCCACCACATCAAATGTAAGACAGATGTCCACCACAAATAACTCATATGGGTTGCACAATATCGTAAATTGTTTGAAGTTAGACATTAATACCGTTCGACGTCGGACCAGTGGTTTAGAGGTTGAGCATCTGCTCACGAGACCGGAGACTCGAGTTTGGCTACCAACTGAGGGCTCGTGAATACTCATTGTATAAGAGTCCCATACGGGAGCGAAACGGTTATCCAGTTCTTCTTGCGTTTCTCTTAGTGTTATTACCAAGGGTAATTAGTGGTTTAGATTGTGGTTATTGTATGTATATCGAAGCACTGTTTATGGTAGAATGGAATAAATAAAGTCTTTGAAGATTAATGTATTGTTAATTCTTTTTTTTTTACAGAATACTACGTTTTTTTAAACGAACAACTAATCCAAATCAAAGTTTCCCTTGAATTTGGACGAATTAGTGTACATTTCATTTATCTATCAAATTCAAAAACTCTTCGTTTACCTTTAGGTGCTGTTGCACTAAATGACAATGCTTGGCATTATGTAGATTTTTTCTGAATACACAGGTAATATTTTAGAAAGTGGACTGGTTTTTTTTCACTGATTTTGGTCAAATAGGATTAGATTGAAATAGCAAGAATAATGCAGGGACCTGGTTTTCAGTAAAACTGAACTGATTCCATTTAACTTGTTACATGATCCTGTTAGTTGTGTATACTGGTTTATTTTTGACACAATAAAATAATACCGGAGTAATGTAGGGAGTGAAGATATATGAATTGTAGGTTTAATTATTTTTCTCATAACGAAGTCAACAGTTGCTGAATAAATATTTCTAAGCTATATCAGTTTATTGCATGCTATTATGAGCATGGAGCACAACTAGTGTACATTGAACAAGTCATTTGTTCTCAATTAGTGTTTTTCATAGATCATTCTCTGCAGATTCACTTTTTATAAATGTAGCTTAAGATTTAGACATCTGAAAATGATCACCTTAATGTCGATACATTCAAATCAAAACCAATGATAATAATTAACTATTGCTCTTGATCATTTATTTTGAAGAAATAAACTTTTGAGTAATGATGTAAACCCAAACCGAGTTCAGTTTTCAGTGATTACTCTTAGAATTAATAGAGAATGTGTTCATCCGATGTTTTGATACATCATATAAATATTAAGTCTGATAATTTAGACTGAAATTCACTGACCTTTGAATAGCGTATAAAATCTGTGACTTTCAATCGCTTACGTCTTAATTGACTTTAAATAATGTTTATTCATATGCCTAATATTTTATATATAAGCATACAATTTCACTTCTTTCAGTTAATGGTCCAGCTTTTAAAATTAATCTATTTGGTGTTTTTGTCAATGATTCCGGATTATAAGAAGTCATTACTCGTCCACATAATATAACTGTGTTCACTCATTGATTACGATTTTATTCATTTGAATTAATAGTTCTCAAATTCTGTATTATTAACCAATTTGAAACACCAAATAAATGATTCTATTCTCTGATGCCGAGTATGGCATGGAAACAAGTCAAGTTTAAGATGATTCTATTATGCTTTTCTTATGTACTAAATCTAGAAAAGGAATAGTTTAGAATACCTTGCACTAAGTTATTACATATTTTTAATAAACTTCCCTATTTGATCAATTATTTATACAGGTTAATGGCGAATGGAATCTAGTCTTATTGATAGATCGTTGTAAATATTCTGAGTTAGGACCGTGTATGGTGAATGATACAATAATTTTATCAGTGAATACAATACAAATAGGAGGTTATATTCTAATAGGTGATGAATCTGGTCCATCTACAGAGAGATTTAGAGGATGTTTTGATAATGTTATGGTGAATAGAGAGGTAAATTTTTTGCAGTAAATTTTCAGTTAAACTGTCACACTGTAATTAACTTATCCGGCTTTATTACAACATTTTATAAAGCTTCCATTTATATTCATTTCTGGTTATTGTGAATATTTGGTTCTATGATTATTATCTTTTGGACTCTGTCGTCAAGGGATTGTCTTCCACCTCAATTGTAAACTAGGTTAAACTAGAATGACTTGAATTACCATCATTTATATCTTTTGAAACGAAAATCTAGCTTAGAAGATACAATTTCGTTACTCTCCTTAATTCTATTACTGATCCACATATGTTGCGTAAAACCTATGGAGTCGAGTATAATTGTATAAATTTATATGATGCTAAGATGCCAAACAGTGAAAGCCCCAGAAAATTGGTAAAATTCTCGGTAAATGTACATACGTTCTAACAAACTTTGGCGTTCACTGAACGCTTTATTGACTTATGAAGGTCAGCTGTATGTATTTGTATTTGAGACAAATTAAGTCCCGATAATGTTTGATGTAAAAATGCTTAAAGCTAGTAAATACTTGATAAATGTGAAAGCAATTTACGTAGGATGGTGTAAAATATTTAGCTTGTAAATGATATCTTCGTTACGTTAATGTTCATAAATCAATCCTGAAATTTAATTGAAATAAAATGTAGTCTATTCTATCCTTTTAGTTGATCGATTTCTACCCGGTACTTTTATCGCAAGGTTCTCGGCGTGGTTGTCCAGACTCTCAGAAAGGTTGTGTAAGAGGTAATGTAAAATTATGTGGAAAGTATGGGAAATGTCGAAATGCAATAAGTTCCACCGATATACTGACTTGTCAATGTGAATTAGGTTATCGACCTAATATAACAGGTGCACCGAAACCACATAGATGGCCATGTGAAACTGGTAAGTAAAGCTTTTAGAAAAACACATTTATGAATTCGCTAAAGAAAAAATAACTAACTCTTCAATATATGCTGTGTTTGCGTTCTTATATCTTTATCAAAATTACTTAAAAATGATTACATGGATATACAAAATCTGACAATTGAATGAATAGTTGGACTGTTTTATAACTCTATCTGTCTCTTATTGACACTATGACATCTGAGAAACATAATTACCAAATTGGAAAATGCAAAAGTATAACGGACCGATTAATATAACATTGGTCTCATTTTTAAGCAATGATGGATAATGGATAGCAGTGGAATCCAGGACGCGCGTTTCGACTGATTAATCGGTGTTAAACCTTAATCGGAAGATGGCGTTTGAAGCGAATGGTACTGAGTTCGAGTCCCAGAGTGAACATCAATTCCGAGATACAGGTACATCCAGCTAACAAATCCCAAATAGGACGAAACGCGCATCCTGGATTCCACTGCTAGCCACTATCCATCATTGCTTACAAAAAGCTTGTGAATTAAAGTAATATCGAGGCATACGCACGGTATGCACATATGCCGATAACAGACTGATCAATTGCAGTCTTAAACCTCAATGGAAAGATACAAGCCAAATAATACCAAGTGAATTGGTCTTATTTATTATCAGAATTGTGTATAGTTTATTTAATAGAGTGTTCTGCTTAAATCTTTGTCAAATTCATAATTGTGACAACTCGTTTCTTTTTTTAAAAAAATTACTTTTTACTTATCATAGATTAAAAATTTACTGTATGTAGTCATATAATCCAAAAGCTAAATACAATCGAGTACGGTGTCCAGTTATTCATACTAATCTGGTTTATACTTATCTAATTACATTGATTTGCTTGAAAAGAAGCTGATTTATTTTATACTTTCTTTTAAAATATCTCAAAACTTAGATAAATAATAATCATTTGTCACATTGACAGAAATAAGAATGAAAGTGTCAAATAGTAAGTTGTACCGGGTATTAATCCTAAATAAAAATCTTAAATAATTGTTAAATCTATTAAATAGACAACTGATAGAGATTTGTAGTAACTGTATTGGATATATTCAAATGACTTGGCATACACCTAGGATATGCACAGATTTGTACATTAATAAAATAAATAATACATCACTTCTTAGACGATGGACAAATTACAGTTAACAAATGGTACGACAGATAATATTTTCGAAATATTCAATGCCTGTACACGTTGGTACCAACGTCTTTAAATACAGCAATACGTGATGCACTTTCGGCAAAACTGCATATATTCACCTTGCTAAAGAGTATCAAGAAATATACTTCTAGGGTGTCAACTTCGAAGTGCTTGTAATTACATAATATTGAAGCATAGTTCACTTAGTGTCATATTCCTTTAGACTAATGGTCTCGTTGTAAGTTGTTTTACAAAATTAATTAAGATTTAATACTATGAAAACATGAAGTTGCTATCTATCCTGCAGCTAACTGGTGCGAGTGTTTTGATTATATACATTTCTTCGAGAAAATGTATGCATTTTTCGTGTTGTGTGATTTCTACTTTTCAGTTTCTGATGGCTGGTCTACAACCAATGTAGTTTACAATGCATTATTCACTGATAAAGTTCCGAATCGTTTACGATTGAGCATAAGAACAAGAACTCAAACATTTATGGTTTTTGCAGTTGGTGCGTGGAAACTTTCCATAAGTGTGAGTCAATGATATTTTGATTTAAATATTAAAGTTATTTGGAAATCAATCTTTTTCAAGTTATTCTATGAATGTACAAACATTTTCTGAAAATTAAATTCAAGTTATGTTCTTATTTAATTGTTTATAACCGTAACAGAATAAATAGTCCGGAATTTAGAACAAAAGCTTAGTTTCTGTGAATTTTTTCAATTCAAGTAATTCAAATGCTTAATGTGGTTTTACTGTATGTGTGACTACTCGTTGATTAGCCTGAAAATTTCATTTTACGTTCTGGGCTACTTAGCATGAAATAAGTAGTTTGTTATAAATCTTGAAAAGTATTCTGTGAGGGTTTTTAGTCATTGATGACGAAAAGAAATACCCATACTAGATTCTTGGTCCTTGAATTAGAGATATGTTGAAAGGGTAGGGTAAAATGCTAGTAAGAGCAATAATACTCAAAAATTTGTTTTTGATTGTTTTGTTGATAGAATTTTGTGCATTGTTGTCAATAACTTGTATGGTGTTTACCTCCTAATTATTTTAATTTAAAAAACATAAATTCAGACATGCCAATTTGATTTACAAAGTTAAAATAATGCCTAACAAATTGAAAAGCGAATTTCTTTCGCGTTCATTAATTGAAATATATACATGTGAAGATTTGAATTGAAAGATTTTTTATATTTCGAACTGAAATGTATTCTTGATCTTAATAATCATTAAAAGATAGATTTTATAACAAAGTTGGCAATCAAACAGGAAACAGTTTTAGTCAATGGAAGGAAGAAGGCGTTTAAGTTTGCTTGAATCCTTTCAACCATACTTTTGATCTATTTTAGTTCTGGAACAAAATATGAAATCGGAAGATTGTAAATCAATAAAGAATATCATGAATTAATCAAATATAGAACACCACTGAAAAAATGGAAGCACTAGACAGATGTTTCCTTCTACTATGAGACTTCTCAGCAGTGTGTATTGACGATCACACATGAAGGGTTTGAACCATGGACCTTCGACCTCGTGCGAACGCTTAACCTTCAGACAACTAAACCGAGATCCAACAGTGTTAATGTCTAGCTTTAACGAATACACGATATTGCGTGATCATCTTTAATTGTCTTCGGTAGGTAACAGTATCATGCCAGACACGGTTGAACTTCACTCGTTACGGCCTCTTGCTTGAACTTCAAGCATCACCTCTTGAAGGGAGTGACTAGTAGGTACATGATAATTGTCATTATAGGGTTGTAGAGATTAAGAGCTCGCGCGAGCACGAAGGTCCTGGGTTTTGGGTCATGCTTGCGGGATCTTGGCTGCGCACTGTTGAAGAGTCCTATACTAAGACAAAAAGGCCGCTCAGTGCCTTCAGATTTTTGATGATAGTCTGAAATTGACCGGTTCATGATCTTGATAAAATCTCAACAATCTCTACAACCCTGTGCTGGCAATGAAGAATAATTTTAGAGGTACGCTTTTTCAGTAGAAAGTATGTTTCTCAGTATTTTCGTACAGGTAATTTAGAAGCAGTGCAAGTATCGTATGTTCTGTGACCTGAAAAACAGTTTATGGAGGATGTTAACGTTTCAGCTACAGTGATGATATACAATATGAAATTTAAGATGTGGACTTTAATTAAGGATGTGAAAAGAACAATTATTTCGTGGTTTACATCAATGAGCAAATCGAACGAATTTGGAACTAGCTATGAAACTTTTGTTGACATCACGAGTTGATCTAATTTAGATAACCATTGAACACGACTTTACAACCTAACATGAAACTCCTAAGCAGTCAGCATCCATAACACCGCAATCGTGAGTCCAACTAGGGAATCCGAGTTCGTGCACAAACGATCAAATCCTAAACCAGTGATCCGGGGTCAGTGGTGTGAATGTCTGATTTCAATTGGCTCATGATATTGTGAAACAGTGATTTATTGCTCGCGGTGGATAATTATTTTATATGTATATTGGCTCCAAAGAAAATGACTTTAAGTTTACTACTAATGAGTCATAGAATAATGATTAAAAGCATACTTCGTACAGATTGAAACATGCACATTAGGTAAAACAACTTATTATTCTTATGACACACAATTTGAAGAAATACAAGTATATTTTTAGTGTTGTTTGGTATAAAGTGTAATTAGCTACAGATAGTATAAAAGCCGTGGGGTATTAAACTTTTAGTTCTATCTAATTCAGTATTCTCTGGAATACGTACTCATTATCTTGTATAATATCATATTAAAAATTTCAAATATCGTGAGTATCATGGAATAATCCAGACTCTGAGGTAGTACCTGATAGTTGATAGTTCTGTAACTCAGTCAGTTTCTGATATGTGTCACTGTTAGACTGTGTCATTGATAATTGACTTTCTTACTTCTGACTCTGATGAAGCCTCAGGTTATGGAAGTTTAAGAAGATTACCGATACTCTATCTTAGAACTCATTTAATTCAAGAAACTTTTTTATTGAATACAGATGTAAATTTGTGAATTTAGTGTGATGTAGTGCCATGAATACTGAACGTCAAGAATTCATTAGTATGGGGTTAAGATTATTAAGTTTTTGATTGAGATCATGAACTGGTTGATCTTAGGCCATCACTGAAAACCTGGAAGCACTGGACGGTCATTTCGTCCTATTGTGGACTTCTCAACAGTGAGCATCCACGATCCCGCTCGCGTGGTTGAAAGCCAGGGCCTTCGATCTTGCTCGCTAACGCCTAACCTCTAGACCACTGATTAGGTATCCAACAGTGTTAATGTCTAACTTCAACCAATCAACGAAGTTGCGTGACCATCTTCCTCATTATTATTAGAACCGGATAATCGCATAGTACTCTCCGAGTTCCATTGCTTTATTAGAACTTTCTCACTATTATCCTAACTATTTCTTACTAGTGTATTCTTTGCATTTCACTAAAAGTACAATGACTTTCTTCCTAAGGAAAAAAAGCGTATTCGGCAACTTATATATTCACATAATACAATTCCCTTTATATAATACACATTACACATTTCGTACATGGCTAATTATGTCTGTATTTTGAGTCTATCAGTAATAAAAAACATAAATTATTGGTATATAAAATACAAAGTAATTCATCCATTAGTTAGTTATCAAAATCTTATGTAGAACTAACAAAAAATCAACATTGCTAATAAATAAATAAGAGAAAAATATTTCAAAAAAACGAAACATAAAACATGAAAATGATATTTCATTATATCAGTCATTCAGTCAGTCATCAACAACATAGAACTTCGTACATACACAAATCATTTCGAGTTGCCATACCACATTAGCACAAAGGATACAATTGTCAATTCAAATCTCATTGTGGTAGAGGCAGTAAAATTATAAACAGTAATCAGAAAGATTAGGGTTTGATAATGAAATATATTTACAAAGTGAAAAAAGGGGTGACATGATAAATTTGACAGAACACAAACAATAGATTCACATGTACCATTAGTTAATATTTACATAATTATGTAAATTTCTTTTTCTTAAAAAAAACAAAAAAAACACAACAATAGTCAACATACTAAATTGTGATAGAAATAAAACAACAAGAATAACAACAACAACAACAACAGAACAATTCAACTTTACAGTTAACCATGTAGGTAAAAGATGAAAACAAAATGTTCTTAATAATAAGAACACATACAAAATAGTCACTGTTAACTTATTTGTTTTAAAAGGTCATGAATTGGATCTTTTTTTCATGATTAAATTTCTATTTTACATAATATGGTTAATAATGTTTTATTGGATAAAATGATTCTATTGAATAATGAATAACCGAATATTTGAAAAATATAGAAACAATAAATTCAATATTTCAAATAGAAAGGATGAATTTATTTTTTTTTTTTATATTTTTCTTATGATAAATAAACAAATTCACTTTTGAATACAATAGGTTAATTATTGAAGTATTTATTTGTCTTGTAAGTAAACACTATATGCTTATATGAAACGAATATATATTATATTATCAGTATCATAATAGAAAACATAAGACTACATGATATCTGATAATTTAAAAGATTTATTTGTATAAAAGATATTTAGTATCATATGGGGGTTTATGGAGATTGGTAGTTATTTCAATAGTTGAGGTCATGAATCAATTGAAGCTAGACCATCATGGAAAACTTGGAAGCACTGGACAGCCGTTTCTTCCTATGATGGAACTTCTCAGCAGTGCGCATCCACGATCCCGACTCCCAGGATTTCAACCCGGAGCCGTACAGTGCATCTAGTTTTTTCATGATGATCAAGCTTCAATTGACTCATGATCTCAATTAATAAATTTAATGTAATACCCACAAAAACCCCTTCTGATGTTATTCAACATATGCTCATTAGTGACTGGCTTCAAGAGATATATCCTGGAGTTCTAGTGAGAAGCACTGACCAGTGGAGTTCAACCGGGTCTGTTATCAGATAGTAACTCACTGAAGACAATGGTGGATGTGTCGCTCAATTTCGTGGATTAGTTGAAGTTAGACATTAACACCATTGGACGTCGGCCGGTTCAGTGGTCTGATGGTTAAGCACTCGCTCGCTCGCGAGACTGATAGGTCTTGGGTTCGAATCTCCCGAGGTGGGATCGTGGATGCGCACTGCTGAGGAGTCTCACAATACGGCCATCCAGTGCTTCTAGGTTTTACATGGTGATCTAGTTTCAATTGACTCATGATCTCAACCACTGAAATTACTACACTCTCCATAAAACCCCTTCTGATACTAATTATTATTGTGACAATTATTCGTTAGAAATGATTACATAAGTATCTTTCATAAACTTTCTTAAACCATAGTGTATCAGTCACAAAAAAGATGATACTGTTAAAAAGTAAAGTTGACGATAGTTTTAGTTAAACAGGATCTTGAAAAAAAAGAAATGATCAAGAACGAAAAATATATACACTATTAACTTTTTACCTAATAGTCAATTTATCTGAAACCATCAGGTTCAACCTTGGCATGGATATCTAGAAATGATCACAGTCGAAATATTTATTATTATTGGCTTTATTCAATATTATATTTTTGGCACAAAGTAGTAAATTAATCTCTTGTTTTTATAGATCATAGAGTTTGGAGCTATGTTATTTTATTATCAGGATATTGACAAGATTTTGTCATTAGATAATATCTGGTCATATGTTCATGTACTGAAACAGCTATATAACAGCTAGAGACTAAATAAGAAACTGGTTTAACTCATTTATGTACTGAACTATCATCTATTGAAGTTTCGGTTAAGACAGTTATATATGTTATGCATAAATCCTCAGTTAATCAATGAGTTAGAATCTCATGCGATGAAAAGTTGTATCTTTTCATAATGTTTTTGTTAATGGAACTTATTTAAAGCACGTGTGTGGTCAGCATCTTTCTGGTGTTACTCAGGAACTTTCAAAACCACAAATGTTCTGTTATTCGATCTTATCAAAGATCTAATGTTACTTTTCTAGAGTACAGATAACTTTAAGTCAAACATCTAGATTATAATTTTCTAGTGAAATATAACTATTACACCGAATATGCTAAATTAATTATTATTATTGGATTTATTCAATATTACATTTTTGGTGTAATACAGAATTCTCAGCTCAAATTATTTCAACGAGTTTCCTTTTTAATTTCTTGATCGATCTTGACGATTAACATTGAGTGGTCAACGGTTAAATATTAGCAGTTCAGGAATCGACATCAGAATGATGTATATACTATTCGATGCACATTGCCAGTAACCACGATGTCTCTGATTAAACTCTTTCGCAAATTGTTCAGTGAAATCTAGTAAACTTTTCACAAACGCATCTAAATAGTTTATGAAATTAATAGACATAATGATGTATTAAAACAAATAAGAAAACAGATAACTTGTTGAAATATCCAAATGACAGTAACAAGTAGCCCATATATTCAAGCAGGCCTCCTTAATACCTATGTTGTCATATATAAACAGTTAATGCATTAAATATATTTCGAACAATTATTTTCTAACAATTGTTCACTAGAAAAACAAACGTTATAGAAAAAAAGGTCACCTAATCATGTATTGGTATTTATTGAATTTTACATGAATTCAGAAATATTAAAGAAGTTTTCAAATTCAGTACAAAATAAAATAACAATAATATAATTATTTAGTTAAGCAAAGATGGATAGTGGCTATCAGTGTACAGGATGCACAAATATCAACATAAGACTGATCAATTGCAATCCTAAATAACAATGGGAAGATACAAGCATAAACAACACCAAGTGAATTTATTTAATTAGTCTGTCAAAATTACATTCAAACCTAAATATCTTTTCAATGGTTGAGATCATGAGTCAATTGAAACTAGATCACCATGTAAAACCTAGAAGCACTGGATGGCCGTTTCGCCCTATTGTGAGACTCCTCAGCAGTGCGCATCCATGATCCCGCCTCGGGAGATTCGAACCCAAGACCTATCAGTCTCGCGAGCGAGCGAGCGCTTAACCATCAGACCACTGAACCGGCCGAAATCCAATGGTGTTAATGTCTAACTTCAACTAATCCACGAAATTGAGCGACACATCCACCATTGTCTTCAGTGAGTTACTATCTGATAACAGACCCGGTTGAACTCCACTGGTCAGTGCTTCTCACTAGAACTCCAGGATATATCTCTTGAAGCCAGTCACTAATGAGCATATGTTGAATAACATCAGAAGGGGTTTTTGTGGAGATTGTAGTAATTTGAATAATAATCGGTTAAAATATTCTATTATATAATAAACTGAGAAAATTAGTAATAATCATCAAGAATTAAAATATCTAATTGGTCACACAATAGAATTAAATTATTTTATTGACATATCTGACTTTATTCGTTCTGTAAATAAGATAAGAATCTTAATGAATGAACAATAACAACAACGAAAAAAAAAACACTCAGAGAACTTAACAACCCTGCCTAATCTGCATTATTATTGTGCATAATTTATAGATATTGATTACATAAGATATATAAGTCTAGATAACATGTACATATATATATATATATATATATATATATATATATATATATATATATATATGCATATATGTTGTTGGCTGTGGTATTAAATATTTACTCATGACCATATATATTTAAGGAATGAATGATAAATCCATGTTAAAACAAAAAAATAGTCAAAATAATTGGTAAACATTTGTAAATGAAAAAACGTTTATACTCAAATAGTTTGGTTTAGGGAAGACGTAAAGTAAACTTAAATATTGGGAAAATTCAGTATATTTCTTTTAATGATAGAATAATGTAATATTTATATCAGAAGGGGTTTGTGGAGATTTGTAGAAATTTTCACAGATAGAAATCATGAGTCAGTTGAAGCCAGACCACCATTGAAAACCTGGAAGCACTGGACGGCCGTTTCGTCCTAGTATGGGACTCCTCACCAGTGCGCATCCACGATCCCGCACCACGCGGGGCTCGAACCCAGGACCTACTGGCTTCGCGCGCGAGCACTTAATCATTAGACCACTGAGCCGGCATCCAACGGTGTTAATGTCTAACTTCAACTAATCCACGAAGTTGCGCCACCATATACCATTGTCTTCAGTGAGCTGATATCTCACAACAGACCTGGTTGTACTCCACTGGTAACGGCTTCCCACTAGAACTCCAGGAGTATCTCTTGAAGTCAGTCACTAGTGAGCAGATGATTATTATCAGAAGGGGTTTGTGGAGATTTGTAGAAATTTTCACAGATAGAAATATTTATAGAAATATTTATATGTTTATTATGTCTCCTTATTTATTTATCTAACTATACATAATCTATGTAATTCTAGATTGGATTAAGGTCTTAACTAGAGATACATTCTTTAAATGGTCTTTTTTAAGCTGTAATGTTACAGCCATTCTGAATGAACACTAATCATATCTATAATTGAAATTAGTGTCTTATTTGTATTGCAAGCAAAGATGAATGATAACTCATAGTGGAATCCTGGATGAGCGTCCCGTTTTGTTTTGAACTAGTCAGCTGGATGAACCTGCATCTCAGAAATGATGATCACTCCAGGACGCGAACATAGTACCGTTCGTCAAGTGGCGATGGCGTTTGAAGCAAACAGTACTGGGTTTGAGTCCTGGAATCCACATCGATTCAGGGATACAGGTTCATCCAGCTGATGACTACAAAACAAGAGGAAACGCGCGTCCTGAATTCTACTGTTGATTACTATCCATCTCCGCCCATACTACACATGACAGAATGCATCATCGAGACAACTCTCACAGGATGCAGATATGCCAATAAGAAACTGATTAATTTTAGTTCTAAACATCAATGGGAAGATTCAAACAAGCAATACAAAATGAACTAACTTGTATCGATTTAAAAATTAATTAATAAGTTTCGGCAAAAATTTATAAATTCTTCATCGGTTTAAACCTTTTTTCATGTTCGTAGCTGAAATTTTAGAAATATACTCGGTCTTTGAAAAAGATTTCTATTACATCAATCATAAATGGGATTATTTGATTGATGCATTGTTTGACTGTACAGACACGCTAATGGGTGTAACCCAGTTTTTGATTTACTATGGGAATATCATTTCAGAAATTACACTATTTACTTATGTTTCTTTATCCTTCTTACAAAGAAGTTTAAATCTTTAACTAATTGGTAATAATTCATGAAATAGAGTCTTCATTGTTATTCGTTTAGCGAAGTAATAATGAAGTCTTAGCGACCAATAATCTATTTGATTTGGAAGCATACCCCTTACTGAGAAAATTTAGAATATCGCCAGTGAATAATAGTAGTAAAAGCTTTATGAAGAACTAGCAATTCATTTACATGTATGGAATTTGTGATATGCAGAAAAGAAGGTACAGAGTCAGGTGAATGCACAAGTAAAAGCTATATATGTGTAACAAATAAATAGTTAGTGTAGGGGGGTTTGTGGAGATTGCAGATTTTTCATAGTTTAATTCACCGATCAATCTTAGTTAGACAACTAATGAGGATCTAAAAGTACTGTACAAACGTTTCATCCTAGTATGAGACTCCTAAGCAGTCAGCATCCATAACACCGCAATCGTGAGTCCAACTAGGGAATCCGAGTTCGTGCACAAACGATCAAATCCTAAACCAGTGATCCGGGATCCAGTGGTGTGAATGTCTAATTTCAATTGGCTCATGATATTGTGAAACAGTGATTTATTGCTCTCGGTGGATAGTTATTTTATATGCATATTGGCTCCAAAGAAAATGACTTTAAGTTTACTACTAATGAGTCATAGAATAATGATTAAAAGCATACTTCGTACAGATTGAAACATGCACATTAGGTAAAACAACTTATTATTCTTATGACACACAATTTGAAGAAATACAAGTATATTTTTAGTGTTGTTTGGTATAAAGTGTAATTAGCTACAGATAGTATAAAAGCCGTGGGGTATTAAACTTCAAGTTATGTTACGGATGCTGACTGCTTAAGAGTTTTATATTAGAACGAAATGGTAATTCAGTGCTTTCAGTTTTTTTGGTGGTTGATCAGTTCGCGATTCAAACTATGAAAATAAATAAATCTTATAAAACCCCGCAAAGTTTAAAAATGGTTCCATGACAGCAGTGCACTTATAAAACACAGCTGTAGGTTTTAGAATACTAAAGTCTTGAACAATGATTTTATTTTTGCCTATGAGAAGATATATAGTACTTACTGTAGTTGTCGTAACGCTGGTCATAATTTTAGGTCCAAGATGAACTCTGAAGGATAAAAGTAACAAAAGTATATACCATTTGACATTGTTTAATCCAAAGTCTTTCCTGTTAAATGACTGTTGATCAAATTGAAAACAGATTTATCGTCATTATTTTGTTAGGCTGCTTCAGAGCAAAGAAGTTCGTGACTAAACAACTACACAAACCTCTGGGAGTATGTAATTATAATGGTGAATATATTTTTCAGTAAGTTCGCATTAAGCTCTATAATAATTAATCTAAATTACGAATTTTCAGGAATAGCCAAAATATATATTTCATCTTATGAATTTAGGATTATTAGTACATAAGGATTGTTAGTCTCAAAGTGACTAGTAAGGTATAAGGACTTGAATCATTTTATACATAGGTAAAGATTATAAGATTATTAGTAAAAAAAATGTAAGTAGCATAGAATGAGAAAAATAATATTGTAATTGAAAACATACCCAATCAAAGAGTAAACTATGCATTAAGTTATATAAGTTCAGTGAAATGTAGTAAAAAGAAACTGAGTGCTAATTCAAAAAATTCTTTTTTTTCTGAAG
This sequence comes from Schistosoma mattheei, assembly GCA_944470405.2. Taxonomy (NCBI): domain Eukaryota; kingdom Metazoa; phylum Platyhelminthes; class Trematoda; order Strigeidida; family Schistosomatidae; genus Schistosoma; species Schistosoma mattheei. Next base: position 66,848,815 of record OX103943.1, on the reverse strand, counting down.
GGATTATGTAAGGTAATAATTTCTTGCTCAAATGTACACGAAAAGCAAGTCGTCATTATCGTATGATTAAGAGTCTTAATCAAGTTTCTTCTACGTAAAGGAACGAAACGAACAAGATTTTTATGATATTCTGTTCATGTACCTCTCTTGTTTAAGTTCTTTTTAGTGATCCATCTCATCGTTTTGTACGTAGTACATTAAAAAGTATATTTTTCTTCTGTTTTCCCCTTTGCATGTGAACTTAAAAGCTGGGTGGATTTCATTAAATAGCTTAAAAGTTTCCAAATGAACTGTACAATCTTTACAAATAATGAACGTATCATCCATATATATCGACAGTAAAATGAGGACTTTCATTTTACTGCTCATGTACGTCATTTTCTTGTTGGGGTTGGCAAATATTGACCGATATATGTTTCCGTAGCGAGTCTCACTGCTACTCATTCATTTGTCGATACATTCGGCTGTTGAACATTAAATTCACATTCATGGTACCCTTTAGTAATTGTCATTTTAGTAAATCTATTTGAATCATAATAGCTATTTTCGGGTTTTTGCTTTCACTGATTATATAGCTGACTGTTTCCATGAATGTAATATTTATACACACAACTAAAGATAGCATAATATGTTTCATGGTATTCGGATCTGTGACACATTCTATGAATTGGTGTAATATGCTTTATACCTGATGTTATCTATAAACTTTGTCCCTGATTTGTGTGAGATTATTCACTGGAATCCCGACGATGGTTTATATAACTTAACAACTTTTCAATAAACATAAGTGATACTTATGCTATAAAGTTCAACTATACAGAGTAAAATGAGTTTTGAAATAGTCACATTCTTTTCTGTGCCTCATTATTTGAATAAAGTAACGTTTTCTAAATAGAAAATAGAACTTTCGATTATGTTTAATGTTCTGAAATTGAACAATTAAAATTATGAAAAAAAATTACTACTTTATTAAAGGTAGTTAAATGTAAATGATCATCCGTAGATCATCATTAATCCCACTGAAATCGAGACCACAATGGTACTTGAAGATAATATTCATAGAGAAAAAGCATATATCCTTAATATCTTTAAGGTCGTTGTGAAGAGTTACAAATATAACGATAAAAAAGACACAAATCATTGTACAGACTTGTTTAACAACTATCGGTTTTATATAATCTTTAATAACGACTAGATATCACTCGAGACAGTATAATAATTTTTAAGCCAAAAAAAAGATGAGATTAAACTTGATTTTTGGAATTCATTTGAGTAAAACTTTGTAATCGAATCTTTAGTGGATATTTTGTTATTTAAAGATTAATAAGCTCAATAATGAAGTTTGTATTAGCAAAAAACGAATAGTAACTATATGATTTGAAGCAACAAAAGTTATAGGTATTCATAGTCTGAAATTGAATTTTTGAACTAAAGACAAGCTCATTTTTGTATTAGTTGCTGAAGTTTTCCTATTGATGTTTAGAACTGCAACTGATCAATCTCTTGTTGGCATATGTACATTCGGTTCGAATTGCCTCGATATTGCATTCATTCAGAAGCATTATAAGCATAAGCTAGTGACCATCTGGACTCAGTAGCTAAGTGGCTAACGCGACGGCGTTTGAAGTGAACGGTACTGGGTTCGAGTCCAAGAACGAACACCAACTTTGAGATTCAGGCAAAAACATCTGACGAACCTCAAATAGGACGAAACGCGCTTCTTTGATTTCAATACTAGACACCATTATCTCTGCCTATAAATACAAGTTATTTTTTGAACTAATGGCTTTCTTATCAGTTCTATTGATAAATATTAACGTTTTCGTTTCCAACTAACATTTTGTAGCAAAGCTATAAAACATGGATTCAGTAAATAGTTGCATGATCAAATACTGTTATTCTACTATGAATATTACTTGCACACTATTGTATGTGACTTTATTTCGTTTTATCTTCAATTTTGTATTCATTAAGATGCTTTAATTTACGTTTCATTAATTTTAATAATGTGCAATGCTGGGCAACCTAGATACGCGTAAATTTATATACTTCTCACTTTGCGGGATATCGTCTTTTCTATTATTTAACTGATAGACTCATTTAGAAGGAAATTATAGTATATCTAATCCTTTAGAATTTCTCATACAATTTGAGCGTGCATTTGTATAATTAGATTACAGAAATGTGATATAATATTTTTATATTTTATAACTTGTCCTGTTGAGTTATTGCAGAAAATCAATTGTATATTCCGTTGAAAACCGATATGATACGACAAATATTTGCCGGTTCTATTCTTGTAGATGTATTTATTTCATTGTGATATATCGCTGATACATGGTCATAACAGGCGAACAAAAGATGAACTGATGGCTATCAGTTTGCTTGATACATAATCATGTTTCCCTATCACTTCAGTGCAATATAACACAGTTTATATCTAGCTAATGTAATTTCTTATAACATAGTTAAGAATCATTATTGGCTTATAAAAATATTACAGGTCTAAGCAGGATAGAATTCAATCTGCACTAAGAAGGACTTGAGATATATGACATTCATAACCACCCAGTGATCAATCAGTTGTCGTTACATCTCACTCCTACAGAAGGTCGGTCGCAGCCCAGATAGTGTCTCTGACTGTGTAGCTGGGTGATAAGGGATCGGACCCGTCAAGAAGCATCAGTTCCCTCATAATCACAGGTACACCTTGCTGACAGATGTTAAGTAGCTACTCTTCTTGAAATCCATACAACTTATAGATATATTTCGTTGGATCTTATGTATCATTTGGTCGTATAAACAAAGTTAAACTAAATAAAATGTTATAGATTCAATAGTGCAATACATGAAACGATTATTATGATTGCTATTATTATTATGCTTATAAACTTTTATATTAAAACATGAGACATCAATGTTATGGCCATTTTGTTCATTATCTTACACCGCAGTCATTCATATAATGTACATACTTACTTACGCTCATAACACCTAGTGGATCATAAGCAACCGACTTTGATTCACCAACTAACTCTGTCTTGTGCTCTCCTTCCATTTGTTTCCAAGTTTTATTTATTATCTTGATGTTTATCACCAATTCCAGAAGAATTCTTCTCATTGATCTGTCTCTTTTCTTTTTAACTTCATGAATCCAAGTTAAGGCTTACCTTGTGAAGTTGTTTGATAATGTTCGAAATATATTTCCTATTCATGTAATATGCATAATTCTTCTACTAATCTTTAAAATTTAATTCATATTCATTTATATTTCAAAAATGTGCATTTTATTTATCTGTCACTATTCAAAATATATATATATTCAACGTACCGTTAAGTAACTATGTATAACCATTGAACTAAAATTGTAAAACATTTCCGTTGTTCTATTTTCATTCCCCTTGTTATTGAAAGAGAAAAATTTTGTTTTAATTTTTTGTTCTTCTAAACTATTTGAATTGGATGCTTTTCTTTTTCTTGTCTCATCTTTTTTTTTAAACATCAATATGTTGATTATATCATAGAAATATTGATCAATATTAAAAATAGAAAAAAAATAATGCAATAATAACTTGAACAGAAAAATGGAAACAAACACAAGTGTCATGTCATATTAATTTACGTTACAGTTAACTTCGTTGAAGTATTAAGTTTTCTTAAAAATGTCAGTAACAGAATAACAATGACACGAAATGTAACACTTTTCTTTTCTTTTTTTTTTCTTTTTTTTATTATTTGAATGTAACTAAAATATATATACAAGTATTATTTAGTTATTTGTAGTTAAATGTAAAATACTTTTAAAGAGATAAATTTATATTTATATAGTAACCATGTTGATTGGTGAGAACTTTTTGGGTTAATGTTTAAAATATTTTTATATTGTTATATTGGGTGACATGGTTTAGAATCGATCACAATAGTGTAAGTGTATACACACTTATTGTCTTCCCTTAAACCGTGAGAATAATATTGCTTTATAAATTTCTCTTTCTACAAACTAATTGTTTCTTCTTGTGTCATAACGTTATAAATAATCTTTCTTTTATATATATTACTACTATTGAAATAATTACTTCTATGAAGTTTATGTTTATCTTGTTGTGCTAATGAGGTGTAACAACTTGGACCGATGCATATATGTGCCTGGCTTTACTCTCTGAGCTGGATGGTTTAGTCGTGGAGCTTTCATTGTTTTTCTGAACGACATCATCAGTGCAAACTTTAGATAGAAGTGAAGAGTTCGAATTTCTCCATATGTGGTTCACAGCTTGTCCTGTAGACCTCGGTGTTGATTGGTTCTTGTTGACTTTAAACTTGTCATTATTTACTTCTTTGTTTCGGTTATATCTCCCATTGGTTTGATTTTTGTTCCTATGTTTGTCAATAATTTCCCCGATTGATTGATAAATTGTATCAATTTTAATGTGCTTGTTGATTGCTCATTGACATGAGTGCCAAGCTTCTAAAAATTCTCTGATGTTTTTGGAATTACCTCTATCCAAGATTTCTACATTTTTCCAGTCAAATGAGTGTCCGCAGTTGTCCACGTGCCTGGTTTTACGTTGTAGCTTACTGACTCACTGATATTGTCATTTAAAAATATAATAGTTGAATTCATGAGTCAATTAAAGCTAGATCATCATGGAAAACCTGAGAGCACTGGACGGCCATTACATCCTAGTATGAGACTTCTTAACACTATGCATCCACGACCTCGCCTCGCAGGATTCGAACCCAGGATCTATCAGTCTCGCGTGCGAACGCTCAACCCCTAGACTATTGAGCTGGCATCCAATGATGTTAATGTCTAACTTCAACCAATTCATGAAATTGTACAATTTAAAAGTTTATTTTTATTGTAATATTTTTAAATTTGTCAAATGTGTAAAATGGTATTTTGAAACTTTACACAATTTTTTCCTACTTCATAACACAGTCATCTAAGATGAAATGTTGACAAATCATTTACTATTTTTTTATACTGTATATATTGTGAATCATCAATTAAGATCATATAAGTAATATGAAATTGTCCTACTGATTGATTCATTGTATTCAATTCTGTTTTTAGAACATTTCTTACTAAAGTGCTTATAACATGAAAGCATTAATATAATTCGATAAGTATTTATGAGTATTCCATTAGAAATGTGTACTACAGTAGATTATCTTAATTCATTTTTTATGCATAATCTACATAATATAGATTTATAAATAAATATTAGAAGTACCGAATGTTATTCTGTTAGTAAGTTGTTGATCAACCGAATTACAACTTATTAAGGTATTAAATTCAAGTATGAAAGCCTAATGACATAATATTAACTCAGTATTAGTAAAGATGTTGATTTATTATATAAGTTATTTCGTATTGCAAGTGTTTAGGTAGAAAGAAATAAAATGAAACTAAAAAATCCAGTTCTTCGTTTCTACCTATGTATATCTATTGGTTAATTTGCAAGCATAATTGTCAGTACGAGCTACTGAATATTTTTAATAGTTAAATTTGTTTGAAATTATTCTATTATATTACGGCTTACACAATTTTTTTCTCGGGATTCCAGTTTGTCAGTTAAACAATTACATTATATGTGAATGATATGTTATTGATGAAGAATAACAGACGAGTTCGTATCTAAACTAGGTAGATTTAGGCAAAGATAGATAGTGGCTGACAGTGGAATACAGGACGCGCGTTTCGTCCTATTTAGAAATCGTCAGCTAGATCTACCCGCATCTCAGAACTGATGTTCACTCCGGGACTCGAACCCATTACCGTTCGCTCTGAACGCCATCGGACTACCCACTTAACTACTGAGTCGTGAAAGCCACCTGCTTATGCAATGGGGTGAAGTTTAAATTCACTTGGTGTTGTTTTACCCGTATCTTCCTATTGTTATTTAGAACTGCAATTGATCATTCTCTTTGCATAAAAATAGCTTACGACCTAAGGTTATATCGAGGGAATCCGCACGGGATGCACGTGTGCCCACAAATCATAAACGGATAGAATCATGTCATAGTATTTTTTCACGAAGATTATTCGTTAAAAAAATACCCTCAAAACCGATCTATTTCTCACATGTGTGAACATGAATTATTTAATCTTGTTACTTACAGAAATATTTTTTGCTTATTATCTAAAATGATCAGGTTTCAAATGGAATACCTGAACTACGTTTTGATAATATTGTAATTACGTTAAGTTCACTAAACATTTCGGATGGAAATTGGCATGTCTTTGAAGTTACATTTACATCAAGGTGAGTAAATTAATTTTATTGAGAAAGTGTTTAACTATAAAACATTGAATTTATTCCTATGAAATAGTACTGTTTGACAGGTTAGAATATAAATTTTAATTGATAAGTAAACGAGTATTTCAGTCAGTATATTCATTTGGTACTATGATATCAGTTTTATCACTTTAGAAATCCTTATAAAGTTTTCAAAAACAAAGAATATGTGAACGGTCAATTGTTTACAATAACTTAGTCATCAGACTCTACAGTTATAAGTTCATAATTAGTGTGTCATTTTTTACCAAGGCCGAAATAAGCCATGCTAGTAAATTAAGCAATGTTATATTCATTATGAAACCATGGAAAGTGTTGAACATAATTAAGATAATGAATTGACTAATGGTCATGGGTTCAAGTCATGCTTGCGAGATCGTGGATGCTCACTGCTGAGGAGTCTCGTACTAGGGAAAAACGGCCGCCCTCTGTATCCAGGTTTTCAATGGTAGTCTAACACTGATCGGTTCATGATTATAATGTTATATGTTAAAAATAGTGATTTTTCACATCCGTTACGTCATAAATAAAAATGTGTCACCTGTATATTAGGAAGGTTCGTCACAATGTGTCTATTTTTTAACCAGTATAATAGTAATAAGATAAGGTTAATATAATGCGAAGTAAGAAAATTTTGTCTTGGTAATTTTGTGTAAATATAATATGTATTAAGAGAGATACTATCAAGGTATTCATGATAAGGATTCGTGTGAATTGGAAAAGATGAACGTGTAGACTGAGAATGGTATAAATGCAGAAAAGATCGAGAGAATGAGAGGTTTATAATATCCAGTTTAGATGTCTAGTCATCCAGTTATGGACCAAGGTTTAACATACCTCTTTTCGATACATAAGTTGAGCTATTTGGAGGCAATCCAGATTACTTTGGCTATGTAAAAGAATTGTAATCTAGCTCCTTTAGATATATTACCTGGAACGTGATATCAAACAGAGAAAGCTTCATTTATTTTAGTATAATCCCCACTATCTATCAACTGAGAACGGATGGGGCTGTTAATATACTTGGTAAATTCCATTTGCGACTATGGTGGTACATGTTCACAAGTACACAAGGATAAAGCTTTCAGCGTATGATCAATCTAACTAACTCCACAGGAGGTCTTTGTAAAATAACACAATATTTATGGACTCATAACTGTAAAGCCTAATAACAAAGTTATTTCAAATAATTGTTCACTTAAACATTCTTTATTTCGAAATCTAGTTATGTATAATATCATGATTAATCTAGAGAAAATTTCATCCGAAATTATTGATTTTTCTGAGAAACATATGTTATTAAAAGTTGGGGTAATAAAGTATCAGAAAGTTATCGGCCTTTTTCAAAGAGTTTTCTCTAAACTAAGAATATTCTCAAATCTATAATAAATAAAGTGTTCGTAATAAAGACACAGAATCGATATAAAGCTTCTTGATTTATTATGGAAGATTTGAACAATAAGATATTTAAAAAAACAAAAAGAACAAACAAACAGATATTCATGAAATTCAGTATATTGTACAACAGGAAGGTTTAAAAGCTTCTACTACCATCATAATAAACGATATAGAGTATTCATTGTTGTAATAATAATAATAATAATAATCTGTAATAACTTTTTCACATACTTGTGCAATTAGATTCGTTTAGTTGTTAAACAAATAAGTTAATTCATTAATTCTTACTAGTCAAGTTTCCAAGAATTTAAGGATGTTAAAACTTTGAAGTAAACATAAACTATTTGCAAGTTATGGTAGTAACAAATTAGATGGTGGTTGGAGGTAGTCGACAGGAAACCGTGGACCCAGATTTCATGCTACTTAGCACTTGTCAGCACGGTGCACCTGTAATTTTGAGGAGACGGGTGCTCCCTGGAGGATTCGATCTCGTGTCACTCAGCTTCGCAGTCAGAGACGTTACCACTGAGCTATCCGAGATCCGACCGACCTTCTGTAGGACTGAGATGAGAAACACCAAGTGATCAATCAATTGTGATTATATATATATATATATATATATATATATATATATATAGTGCCCGCAGTGTCGAGTCACCTAGACTGATGGCCACATTGCAACATGATCGATAGCATTCGATCTGCACTAATAAGGACTAGACACGCATGACATTGATCACCATCCAGTAATCAATCAATTGTGGTAGTAACAGATATTTATTATATTCTATTAGTCTGAATGTTTCAGTGATTTATTCATGAGATAGAAGTTAATATTTATTAGTTGTTCAAAATACTCATGTCATGTTTTAATAATTATGTGTTCACAGTCAGAAATGTCAAGAAGTTAAGCAATAACTTTAAGGTTCACTGAATAGTTTACAATAAAAATGCTTCCAAACAAATAGTAGTATAAATAGTTGGTAAGCTAGTGATAGATATTTCTAGTTTTTTACTTAAAAATACTGAATGAATATTAAACCTTTTGTAGAATCAATTAGCAACCAATGACCTTTATCAAGACTTAAAACATTTTTTCTTTCAAAAGATTTTTAGATTTTCAGGTCGATGAACTAGATAAAATATATTATGATTCAAGATATTTTCCAGAGAAATCAATTTCAAGAGGTTCAGTTGATATAATTATTGCAAACGGAGCTAAAGACAGTAAGTTTCATAAACGTTTTTTCATAAACTAATTGATGCGTATTTGTGATCTGTAAGGACGTATTAGTTTACAAGATATACAAAACTTGATGAAATGAATGTTGGTTACATAGTTGGTGGTAGGAATTTAAAGACGTATACTTTCGAGGTATCAGAAAGTTTTTTAAACAAAATATCATGGTGAGAAAATCACTAAGTAATTTATAACTTTTCATTAAGCATTAGATTTGATAACTCATTATGTAATACAATTATCAACCTAAGGGTGTTGGCTTGACTTTATGTAGAAAGTTATGGAAAGTTAAGTGTTGATTTAGTGACTCAAAGGCCACTAATAATTTAATTTGACCCTTTAACAGTTTAGTCAGCAATACCTATTGTGTGAACTACATGACGTCAGCTTAGAGAAAACCAAATGATTTCCCAAATCTACTACAACAAATTACCCAACTATTGTCATTTCATTCCCCAATATACACTATATCTATCAACAATATATCTCAAGATCAACAATTATTCATAACCATTTATTATGATAAGAGATTGCCATGATTATTCATTTAGGTAATTATGACCAAATTTGTTTGTCTGAATAAATTTCAGTCGTATATGTTACGAGTTAATTTGTTTTGATCTTTGGTAAGTTACGTATTAAGAGGACTAAAACAGCAGCTTCTTTGAATAGCATAACAAATTATACCACAGGCCTGTGAATTCAAATTGGTTGTCATTACATTATAGATTGAATGTAACTAGACAATCGTCGAAAGCCAGAAAGCACTGGACACCTGCTTTACTCTGGTATATAACGCTTCAGAAAATTGAACTCATGAATTCACATGACATTGACCTACAGATCTCCAGGTTCATAGAAAACGCTCAATCCGAAAACCTGAATGTTCTGGATTCGATCTCTGTCAGTGTTGTAGATGTTTACTACCGAGAGGTAATGCAATAAAACAAAACAGCTTCTCTGGGCATTCCAGTTTCTATCTATCTTTTAACTAAAGGGAGTGTGTGCTATAATCTAAAAATCAGACTGTCACCATAAATGTTCAATATCAATATTGATCGTTAAGAATTGTTTTTCGCGCACTGTCCCGCTAGTTTCCTACTTCGTACTCATCTGGCATAAAAGAAATTAAGTTGTATTTTACTGCATGCCTACAAAACGATCAGAAATCACTCATTAGTTTATAGTGAATCGTTTATTATCCTTTATCTATTTATAGCATGTCTGGATGATGCTTGGATCGATTTCCGTAATATATGGCCTGATTTTGAACAAGATTATCCATTGGAAATCATTAGTAACCCATCATTTCAACGGTATACAGACTGGGGTACAGTTGGCAGACAGTCAGGTTGTTCAAGTGGTCCTGGGTTTTGTAATAGTTCAAAAAGTCTTTGTGATATTACCGCTTCTTGTATAGAGGAATGGAGAAGTTATCGATGCGAGTAAGTTTCTAGGTGATGTCAGTTATTATTTGTAAGCTAATTAATTGTGCAATGTCCAATTAAGTGCACTGCTATAACAAAACCGTCGTTTTTTTAAATTAACCATCTTTCTTTGGTAAATTTAGAATTCGTTTAAGAATACGTTGAAAATATACTATTTATATGAATGGAATTTTCATACCTATAATTTGTAAATTTCATGGGATTTTACTATTCCGAGTTTACTTTCACTTATGTAATATGATTTAAATACGTTTTTCAGTGTTATGATAAATGTCTTAGTTGTAATTTCATTTGATAACTCTCAATCGCTTTACTGGTATACGGTGATGTTAGGTTAATACAATTATTGACATAAACTTTCGATAACTATAGTCAGATGTTTAAGACTAATCGGGTACAATGAATCTGATAATGATACACTGTGAAATGATTTGAAAATTCAGTCATTCAGAGTAACCTTAAAAGAGGAACAAGATGATTTGTTTTTAGCTTCATAGTAGCCGTAATGTATGATTATATAACTGAATATATATCCGCATATCAGTTGGCTGCAGTGAAAAAATTCGCAACCATTAATGATTTGAAACATTTTTCTATCTTTTTCATCGATCGGACTCAGCTAATATGATAATTACAATAATACAATCAAGTACATTAGTTTCAGTACCAAAATGGGATAAGTAAACATTTCTAAAAGTATATTCAACTAAGTAACTTGCTTGTATCAACTCATTATACCATAATCAATAAAGTTAATTAATAAAACACGGAATTTCATCAATAATCAAATGTTGAGTTTCATTAAAACATTAATTTTGTTTTTCAACATTGAATTACATAAGAAATTTGTAATTATAACATTTTAATGCGCTTGTATTCGGAACGTTACTTTTTTGTTTAACAGTACAAAACAGAAGTGGTACTAAGTTTACTAATGATGAATTAATGAAAAAAATGATTCCATTGATGAAATTTCAAATTTTTTCCTAGATGCTTGAATAACACAGTTAAAGATGATAAGGGTAAATGTGTTCCATCACAATGTTATCCAAACCCATGTGTTAATGGTGAATGTCATGTACTTAATGGTGCTAGTAATTTTACATGTATTTGTTATGGAATTTGGACTGGACCATTATGTAATCAAGTTTCAAGCGTAAATATAGCTGGTCTAAGTTGGTGGTGGATTCTACTTGTTGTTCTACTGCTGTTAGCGATATGTGAGTCACGAAGTATCTTTTTTCTTTAATCAAACATGTATTTACGTCGGTACTTGTAAACTGCTCAAATCTATCCGACATATATATAATACGTAATCACACCACCTAGACAAAACGATTGTCATTAAATCTTAAAACATTAATATTAGACCCTTTATGATTCCTCTATTCTTTAATATTCAGTTATTAAATTCATTTGCATATGCTGTTTAAACTTCTTCGGCAGAATTCATAGGAATTACTTATTCATAAGTCTTTTGAATTTCGTAATAAACACACACACACACACAAAAGTCATGATATTTTTGATTTATGGAATAATAGTAAGATGATATAAATGATTCTTTACTTATTCTGTACGGGAATTATGCTTTTTTCTTTTTTTTTGTTCTTCTTATTAACTAAAGTTAAAAGGAATTACAGTTTTCGAGTCATTTTTGTAAATCTGTTCAAAAATTAATTAAGCTTGTAATAAGTCTATAATTTATTAAGAATTTATAGAAAATATGATTAAGTAACTAAGGTGATTATTTGGAAATATCCTATACCTTTTTTTTTAAAATGTAGTTTATGAGTTATATACATATTTAGGTATAATTATCTAAGGAGTTTAATGTTTGAAGTGATTTTTTTAAAAAAAAAGATCCAAATAATAAACACACATCAGATGCATAAAAGTACATCTGAAAAAAATTATTCTGTAGTGGTTTTACTTTGTTAATCAATCAACTTGGTAACTGTTATTATTATAAATCTCAACAGTGTTTGAAATCAGAAGGCAATAAGAAGCAGCAACTATAGTTTATTTACGGATAGCACAGATAACATGGTTATAAGCATATAAAACGAAATTGAAGTAGAGAGGTGAATGTGTGTTTGAAAGCGAATACAGAGGTAAATTTATAGTCAAATCGAATAAGGCGCATGTAGTCAAAGCAAAGGCTAATAATAGGATTTAAGTACTTATATACATGGAAAAGATCGATTTACATTTTAGCTAGAGATATGTGAGTATGCTGTCATATGTTATCAAGCGTACACGTTGATACGGACAAGATAGTGATCATAATAGTACAAGGAAATATGCAAATTGTTACTATATGAATAACATTGTTTGTTAAGTAAGTTAATAAAAGGGTTCAAGCAAAATTAAACTATAATGGAAATTGATTTTTAGGAGAGTTGTTATAATCTCTAGTACAAAAATCATGATATTATTTTTTTATTTATTCTTAATTCATTTAGTGTTGGCAACAATTTTTTTAATTATCTGTTGTCGCAAACGTCGTGCGAAGAAAAAATCTAATTTAATTGATTTTAACAATGAACTGAGTGATCAAAAGTTGGGTATAGATACTCAGATGAATGATCCATGGAGTACAGGTAATATATTTATAAGTTTTTGTTTTCAGAATTTATATTTTGGTAACATTATTTTGTAGCAATCTCCTGTAAATACGCTGAAAAAGTGTTTTTTGATCAGTACAATTTTTGGATGTTTACAGTTTAAATATTTTTGTCAAGCTTTTGATGTGCTTTTGATGCGTTTCATCTTGCTTAGAACTTGTCAGTTGGATGTACTTGAATCCGAGTTGGTGTTCACTCTAGGACTTGAAATGACTACATTTTGCTTCAAACACCGCTGTGTTATTCACATAGCTACTAAGTCTTGATAATCACCTGACTCTAAAGTGAGGGCGATCTCGATTTCAATTCATATGTAATGATCGTGTGAATCTTACCACTGATGTTTAGGACTACAGTTGATCAGTTTTATACATATATGCCGAAAATTGACTGATCGGTTGTAGATCTGAACATCAATGGGCGATCCAACTAACCAATATTTGAGAACTGAAGTTATGTTCTGAAATAGTTTAAAGTAAAAACTTAAAGACAGTGAATGAAAACAGTCAAGATTTAAGCAACCGGTTTTTTAAACATATTACATTCCAGTCATTTGCATTTAGACAATGATTATCAGATCTATTATTAGTGACATGACTATAGTGAATTAAATTAACCTATCCGTTTTTCAACTTGATTTATGTCCGACTGACGTCAATTGTTCAATAATCACTCTTATTCAAACCTTTTCTCGTGACGGAGACATTTACTTCCTGCATTTGTAGAAGATTAATGTGATTTCTTAGGCAGTTAACTTGTAATCAAGATGGTTATGAATAAAAAAAATCCGGTCAAACGGAGCTATGATTAACAACCATTTGAAATTTATCAAGTTGGCATCAATGTTAGATAACGGAAACGGAGTTTAAATATTTGCTGTTACCATCAGTTAAATGTTCGGTTATAAATAACAACACTTTCTTATTTAAATAAAGTAACTTTTATAACATGAATGGATTGAAAACGTTTCTTAAAAGGTATTGAGTAGCACCTATTTAATCTTTAGTCAAATGAGTTCCAATAAAAATTCTACAGATTTTTCTTTTATATTTATTGTTTCATTGTACTTTCATTGTTTATAATTTTAAATGCATTTAAGGTGAGAAAGATTTCCATGGACCGATTGATTATTCAGTGTTAAAAGGAAATATTAATTCTAACCCGTATCAACTTACAACCAATGAGTCCTATCAGAGTAATGGTTACTTACCAACAAGTAGAAAATCAGGTAAATAAACAACATAGAGAGTGTATCACAATATTTTAATGCAAATTTACATAAATAGGCTTTCAAAATGCATAACCTTAATCGACGTGAGTCCAATCTGTGTCGGCTAGAGACAATTATCCAACTCAGACAATGAATGAAGTATTGTGCACGATCACGGATTGATTGGAAGTAGACATTAACACCGTTGGATACCGGCTCAGTGGTCTAGAGGTCAAGCGGCCGCGCGCAAGACCGAAGATCTTGGGTTTGAGTCTTGTGTGCGGGATCGTGGATGATCACTGTTTAGGAGCTCCACACTGGGACAAAACGACCATCCAGTGCTTACAGGTTTTCAATGGTGGTCTAGTTGAGATCGACTCATGAATTCAACTACTTAAACTTCCCTTTAGTTTTGTATATAGTCGTTTTAACTAAAGCATTTTTTAGCAATCACTGTTTGTTTATAATGAAAAACACAACGATTTTTCAATGAATGTCGAAGAGCTGACTTTACAAATAAAATCATTAAATTACCGAAATTGTTAAATCAGATATCGTGTGTTGTGAATGCTAGAAATATAAAATAAAGCTAATTCAAATGCTTTTTTAAAATGATATTGAATAATAAATCTGAATTTTGTTAAAATTTCAAATAGAGTAGTAATTTAATAGTTGAATTCATGAGTCGGTTGAAGCTAGATCACCATGGAAAACCTGGAAGCACTGGAATGCCGTTTCGTCCTAGTATGGGAATTCTCAAGAGTGCGCATCCACAATCATATGAAATATTTATTCAACAAAATCAGAAGTATCACCATGATATACATTGTTAGTACTTTACTTTTAAAAAAATTGTTTTCCTGAACTTATCTTAGGTTGTTTAACTAATCCAGTTCAGTTAACCTAAGTGAATGTAGGTCATGTAAATTGATGAATATATTATATTTTCAACAAATGAAGCTTAATTGAACAGTTTATTATTTATAATGAAATAACATGTTAAATTATTTTACTATTTATTTTTCAGACACAAATGGAAGTATAGATATACAAACATTTCCTAGTGTTACTGCCCGAGCCTATGGACAAAAAACTACAGATATACCACCATGGGAGTCTTTTGATCGTCAACCAAATCCTGCAATAAGATTAGATCAAGTATTAGAATATGGATATGAAGGATATGATGGTAGACCTCCACCAGAATTCTGTCCAACTGAACCTGTTGTATCAACATCTTATGATGATTATATTGGTGATGATGGAGATCTTAATATAGAAAATGTTCAACAATCAATAAAACAACCCATAACCAATGGAAAACTGAATACTTTAAACAAATAAAAGAGTTTAAAATGTACATTATACTTTTATATTCGAACAATAACTAATAATTCAATAATTTCAATTCATATATTCAAATGATAAATTATAACTAACTAAGTAACTAGCTGACTAACTAATAAAGACTGTTCAAAAGAATCCTCAACGTTATTGAATCATAACAATAGCTCTAATGATAATTCATTAATAAAATTATTGATACTTTTATAATGTGTTACATCGTTATTATTGAAATGAAACTTTTTTGTTTTTGTACAATTTAATTTGAATGTAAAAAATTCCCGCCTAAAATTTTCATTTGTGAATAATTCTTTTCTATGTATTCGTTTTTATTCATTTTTGTATTGTCTTCATTTGTAATTCATAATTTTTTTTTGTTTTTTGAAACTGTTCATTGTTTTAATGAAGTATAGAAAGATTAATTAGGATGGATTTATTTAAATCTTTTATAGTGTAATGTTTTTCAACGATATTTCAATCTATTGTATACATTACAGCTATTCTTTCATCATTAGGAATAAAGTAAATTATTCATACAAAATATATTCTAATAAGTACTGTTTAATGAAATCTTAGAAGATACGATTTAAACAAATGAATATATCACAGGTTGAAATCATGAGTCAATTGAAGCTAGACCACCATGGAAAACCTGGAAGCACTGAACGGCCGTTTCATTCTAGTGTGGAACTCTTAATAACAGCAGTGTGCATCCACGATCCCGCACCCCGCGGGAATTGAATATATGTAACTATGAAACAATATAAAAAGCGATAATTATATCAACATAAGGTTGTAGAGATTGTTGAATTTCAGTTGATATTATGAATGGATCAGTGTTAGTTTACCATTGAGAACCTGGAAGAACTAGACGACCGTTTCGTCATAGTTTGATTCTCCTCAGAAGTATGGATCCATACAAGAACGAAATGGACGTCTAGTGTTTTTAGGTTTCCAATGATGGTTTAACATTGATTCATTCACAATATTAATTTAAACTCGATAATTATATGTGTATTGAAACGTGAAGTGGTGTAGAAATGTACTGTAATAAAAAGTCTGGATTAATACAGGGAAGTAATAAAACTGAAACTATGCAAAATCGTCAGTTTCAGTTTGATAGAAGGGTAGATACTTAGTATACTAGATAGACTATTTCAATTTTCCAATTTTTGGCAAAACAATACTGATAAACAATAATAAGCAATGTATAACTGTACAAATATCATACACATGCATTTTTCAATCAGTATATTGTATTCTAACGAGATGAGTAAGAGAAGTGTAGGAAGGAAACTGTCGATCAAGGATTCACTTAGTATTGTGTACTTGAATCTTCCCATTGATGTTTAGAAATGCAATTGATCAGTCTCTTATTGACATATGTACATACTCTGCGTATTGCCCCGATATAGCCCTAATTCACAAGTATTATATGCAAAAATGGACATCGGCTAGCAGTGGAATCCAGGACGCACGTTTCTTCCTGTTTAAGACTCGCGAGCTGTATTTACCTTTATCTCAGAGTTGATGTTCACTTTGGGACTCGAACCCAGGTAATATTGAGGCAATACGCACAGTATGCACATATGCCAATAAGTGACTGATCAGTTGTAGTCCCAAACACCAATGGTTACGATAGTCACGCAGATCTGAACCAAGTAGTCTGCCTCTACCAAAATGGCTAAGATTAAAAGTTAGCCATGAAATGATCTTAATATTAAATTACCAATTAAAGAAAACTGTATGCTCTTAAACTAGGATGATATAATTTGAATTACTTGAAATATAAAGAATTTTGTATAAAAAAAAGAGGCTATTCATTTTGTTATACTACAGTTTAACTTGATTTATAACACTAATCCTCATTTCGAATTTACTTAAACAGCATTTTAACAGTAACACTAAACACATACACACACACACTTAAAGTTCATACTATTTCTATCTAAAATATCAACAACAAAATTTTTTTTTACAAGAATACAATTAAGAAACCATAAGCGATTGATGTATATAAAATACAAACTATCGTATTCTTTATAAGCAAAGATGGACAATGGCTAGCAGTGGAATCCAGGACGCACGTTTCGTTCTGTTGGGAAAATTCAAGTAAAACAATATCAAGTGAATTAAACTTCAACCCATTGCACAAGCAAGTGGCTATCAGGACTCAGTAGCTAAGTGAATAACGCGATGGCGTTTGAAGCGAACGGTACTGAGTTCGAGTCCCAGAGTGAACATCAACTCTGAGATGCAGGTACATCCAGCTGACGAGTCCCAAACAGGACGAAACGCGCGTCCTGGATTCCACTGCTAGCCACTATCCATCTTTGCTTATAATGCTTGTAAATTAAGGCAATATCGAGGCATACGCACAGTATGCACATATGCCAATAAGAGACTGGTCAATTTCAGTCCTAAAACATCAATGGGAAGATTCAAGTAAAACAACACATACACACACTTAAAGTTCATGCCATTGCTATCAACAACAAAATTTTTTTTAATAAGAATAGAATTAAGAAACCATAAGCAATTAATGTATATCAAATACAAACTATCATATTCTTCTTTCCCTTTATCTTTTCATTTCTATACTACATACTAAACCTAGATGTACTCGTAAATACTTGAGTTTCTTTTTTGCAAAAAAAAAAAAGAAAATAGTTCACTATGAATTCTCAAGAGAATATATGTAAAACAGTTCACTTATTTTATACATTGATATATTGTTCTAATATATCATTGTGTTAAATTGTCATTTCACTTGAATTTTGAAATCTTATAGAATATATACATTTCAAAATTCAATGGTGCATAATGTGTTAAATTATAATATGATAGTATAATAGTATAGTTTATAAAATGGAACTATACATCGAACTATATCGACAAATTATTCTAGTTAGTCTATCGTGATAATATAATGAGGTCAATCATAAGAAGTAAATGAAATGATTATAGTAATTATTATAGTTTATTTTTATTTAAGCTTTTGTGAACTTCCTATAGTTTTGAATGTATGATTATTTTCATGATATTGGTTGTGTTTTTTTTTTAAAATTTTCTTTCTAATTTTTAGTTAAGATCATGAATTGATCACTGTTAGACTATTACTGAAAATCTGGAAGCATTGAACAATTTTGTTCTAGTATGTAAATTCTTAACAGTGTATATCTGTTAAGTCCCGACAAACACAATGAATGGTTACTTTGGGATCCTTTTATGGACCAATACTAAACGTATATTTTTATCGTGTAATTGTTAAATAACTTAACTATTCATATTCATGTTCATCTTGTTATAAGCTTTATTTTGACCTATGAACCATTATTATACGTTTTACCAATCTTGTATATTAGACACTGCCTCACACATTCACAACCACATTTGGCCAAGTTTTGTACAAATGTTTTTTTCCTAGTTTATGCTACGTTGTTGTCTGTTTGATTGGTAATATAAACTCAGTATGTTTGAAATATAAGGATTCATATTACAGAGGCTGAGACTGGTGTTCGGGACTTAACGGGCTGGTCTAGGTGTAAAGCAGGACCAATCAGAACTCTAGGCTGCTCGCACGTGTTTTACGCGTCCTTGGTTCGATCGATAATTCGCTGCTTCTGATTGGCGGCTTTGGGCTATAACAATATCTGCGATACCCCACGAGACATTCTCGAATTATTAGTTACAGTACCCCACATTCATAGCCACTTTTGACCTGATCATGTATAATTGCTATTTTCTATTTTAGGGTATGATGCAGTTTTGTTTGTTTATATAAAAGTCACGTATGTCTGAAATACATGATCTATATAATGGAGGCTGCTATTTGTGTAATGGAATACATTGTCTGGGTTAGGAGAGAAGCTATTTTCTTGGAGAACCAATAAGACTCAGAGTTAACTCCAGGCTGCTTGTACTGGTTTATGCGTCGTTAGTCTAGTCAGTAAGTTGGTGTTCTAGTTGGCGATCGTATCGCATGATATATTCGCAGTGCATAAGGATATTTTAGTAGCCCTGAATCTTCCTCCAATCAGATCGTGCATAGTTATAGACTTTAGTCTCGTTGGTGAATAAAGAAATTAAATAAATCAAATACGAGAAAGGATTTTGAATACGCATATTTCATATAATCGTTGATCCTGACAAAAAATCAGAGAAACGAAGAAAAGAGAGCAAAGAGGAATGACGTGCAGTGGAGAAGGCGTATGAGCCAACTCCATCAAGTTATGCTACAGACAAGTGATGAGTAGGATAAGAAGTGCACACACATATACTCATCTAAAAGCAGTCAGAATAAATAAGCCAATAATTAACAAGGTCAAAACGTGACTCAAGAAGAATGAATTGATTGGCCTGTTCACAATCTAGAATAGGTTATACGGGCTTAACATAGCAACCGACACTATAACATAACACTTTTGACTATTAAGCTGACATCCAACGATGTTAATGTCCAACTTCAACCAATCTCTGCTATTGAAATATCATCTTCAATTGTCTTCGGTAGGTAACAGCTTCACAACCGATACGGTCGAACTCCATTGGTTACGATTTCTTCTTAATTTGTAAAAACTACTACCACTTATCTTTTTGCACAAATTTCTCGGTAAAAAATGTGTCATTTGAACTTACTTTATCTACGATAGAATATATATATCTTAAACTTTCTAATAACTCAGGTTATCCTTCTTACCATTTAAATAAGTTGTTTGAAAGTTATTTATGAAAATGAGTAAAAAGCTGGTTGGATTATTATTACGAATTTAAGTTGATACTTCAGAAAATTTCCATGTATATTATATAAAGATTTTCTTTAGAGAAAATAAAAGTTGACCACTCATTTGTAAGATTATATTTTGAGATTTCTCAATCTGAATAGTAATTAACATAATAAATCAATTTGAATGTTTATTGATAATAGAGCTAACCGTTACACTTCACAAAATTGATTTGAAACCTTTATTCAAGCAGTTTATTCAATGTACTAAGTTATGTAATGGTGTATTTCACAATTAAGTGAAAGAGTACTTAATAAATAATGTATAATTAGGTATAAAGATGTATATAACATTTTGATTTGGTATAAATATTGATTATTTCATAAATTCCATAGGCTGAAACCATGGCTCAATTGAGGCTAGACCAACATGGAAAACCTGGAAGCACTGGACGGCCGTTTCGTCCTAGTGTGGGACTCCTAATAACAGCAGTGTGTATCCACGATCCCGCACCCCGCGGGAGCACTTAACCGTTAGACCACTGAGCCGGCCGGCATCCAACGGTGTTAATGTCTAACTTAAATCAATCCACGAAGTTGCGCCACCGTACACCATTGTCTTCAGTGAGCTGATATCTCACAACAGACCTGGTTGAACTCCACTGGTAACGGCTTCATAAATGATGTTTCAATCCGTAGTTTGATTAGTAAATTTATTGAAATTAATATGATAGTCTCTATTCGTGACATTTTTATTCCTTTCAGGCAATTGATGAAATCCAATAATTAATGTTATGTTACTTTTATTTTATTTACGTATACTGTAGTGAACAGAACGTGAGTGGGGACAATCGAATATATTTAGCACAAATTTACAGGACTTGTTAATAAAATCTAACAATCATAATGTAAATGCTTGATTTGCAAAATGTCCACCAATTGTCTCAAAATGACTCAGCCTTCATTGTTCTTGCATTTTCATACAAATCGCATTCTGTTTCCATTCTCTGCTGTTCGATCCTCTTGTCTGTCTGCTGCCAGACATTCTGTTCACGACTAACACCATATACTACTTATGTCAATATCAGTAGCACACACCACAATACTACACATTTGAGTTCAGAGATTTAATTTTTTAAATTTTTGAATAAAAGCAATAATCGTAATTCAGACTAGGAAGTATCTTTTCACTATTTCAAGCGATGCATTAAAAGTTTACTACTAAAAAAAACAAATAAAAAATTTGTCATATATCATATGTTTATACACTAAGGATGAAGAATGTATTTGTGAAATATCAGTGTAATAATTTGAAGTAAATCTAACGTCTCACTGATCCAAGATTTTTCAAAGAAATAAAATTAAGCATTACATTCTTCCTTCTTGATATCTCACATCAACTCAGCGCCCAAATACTGTTAAACTATTTGACCAAATTTAGATGAAAGTTCTTATAGATCATATGTTTATACTTTATAATACATGTAGATGTGTTGTTAAGTTTTGGACATCTCTGTATTAAAATAGATTGCATAATAACATATATTTCTAGGGGATTTTAAACAAAGACAATAGACATAAGGTATAACTTGAATGTAGATAGTATTCAACAATATACAGTTCCTACTACCTCTAATAATGAAATATTGTTTAGATATCTTTTTTGGTTTCAAATGAATAAATCATTGTTCAGTTTTAAACTACGTTTCTGTATAAAGTCATTGACTAAGCATCCATAATTAGAAGTGATATTTATAAAACTTAAATTGACAACTAATTATTATATGCTATTGGATTATTAGGTTTGTCCTTATTCATAATTTTACTCATTTGGTTTTTAAAATTATGTTTACATTTTTATTCAAATAGATGTTTACATATAATAGGCGATTGTCAAATTTACCAATAATCAGTTTATTTAAGTACTGTAGAAGCTTGAATGTTTTGATTTTATCGTTTTCAGGGTTATTCAAATATGATTTTCATATTTTGTTTAAAACAAATAACTTTTTCTATCAATTTAAACTGCATAGGAGGCGAAATTTCTTAATAATTTGATAAAATATATCTCATTTTCCTAGTTAGCTGTACTGTGAATAAAGATCTAATTCTAAAAAAGTATTTTTGGTGAGATGGAAACTAATCAGAGTATACTGTTGTAGGGATCGTGTAATCGTAGTGCATCATGCTGACTTAGATGATGAAAGCCAAATCCGACCAGTATAACTTCAGATTATTCACCTTGATAAAATCAACGAAATTGTTATCATGGGCGATCATGAGATAAATATGTAAATGCAAATGAGTAAATGTCGTCATAGCTGGTCACTTCTATGGACATAGTTAAATAATATGAATAATTAATAATAGCACTACAGACGTCTATATTAGTAAGAAAATGATCAATTTTTTATGTACAGTACACGTTTCGTTAGATGAAAGCTGATGTTTTACAAATATGAAGGGAGTTTTTTATGTAATTGCTCAATGTCACTACGTTCACTTCAACCATGTTACTTTATAGGAAACATATCAGTAGTATTATTTCACGAACAACAAACGTACATAGTATGGCATCCCATAACATTTAGACAACCTATTCATTCAAATCATTTGAGTAAATTGTTTTAGAAATAATGGAAAAAATATGTATTTTTTTGCGGTTCCCCATATTTCTAAGCTTATTAATTTGAAATACATTCTATTCTGATTAACGCATGATTAAATAATGCTTAGTGATTTTTTACAGAACGGCAGTGAAGTTTTGGCATTTAATTAACTGGCTTAAAGAATGGAACATCTCTTATAAACTGTTTACTATATAATAATTAGTATCCGAAGGGGTTTTGTGGATATTATAGTGACTTCAGTAGATGAAATCATGAGTCAATTGAAGCTAAATCACAATGAAAAACCTAGAAGCACTGGACGGCTGTTCAACTATGGGACTCCTCAGCAGTGCGCATCCACGATCCCGCTTGCATAATCCCGACCCCTTCTGGTACTAATCAACAAATGCTCACTAACGACTGGCTTCAAGAAGTATTTCCTGGAGTTCTAGTGAGAAGCAGTGATCAGTCGAGTTTAACCGGGTTTGTTGTGAGATAGTAACTCATTAAAGACAGTAATGGATGTGTTGCTCAATTTCATGGGTTATTTGAAGTTAGAATCTCGAGAGACGGAATTGTGGATGCGCATTTTTGAAGATTCCCACAAAAGGATGAAACGGCCGTCCAGTGCTTCCAAGTTTTCCATAGTGGTCTGGCTTTAATTGACTCATGATCCCAATTATTAAAATTACTATAATAATTCTTAGTTAATCTAATCGACATACACTTCATATATATGATCAACACAACTAATAACAACTATGATATTCCCATTGAAGTACAATCAGTAACATCAATTAATAATTTATAAGTGAACATAGAATTGTCCATCAAAAGTACAATTTTCAACTTGTCAATTAATAAATTTTATAAACTGAATAAACATTTAAGACTAAGACAGAAATATTTTTTGATTGAGATCATGAACCGATTGATGTTAGACCACCATTGAAAACCTGGAAGAACTGGACGGCCGTTTCATCCTATCGTGGGACTCCTCAGCTGTGCGCATTCACGATCCCGCTCGCAGGATTCGAACATAGGGCCTTCAAAAATAACCTGAAAACTTTTTATTGTTTCACTAATAATATAATTTTCGTTGATTTATTTCATACTTCATTGATAGAGTTGTTTTATTATTTAGACAATAATTCATATTAGCTAATAGAAAACAAGTACCCCAATTCAACAAAGTAACAGATCGTTGAACAACATTCAGTTGTATATTGTTTAAATGATTTATTTCAATTAAAAAGAAATAATAACAGTACTATTTCATTCAAGTCAATGCAAGCCATTGATAGACTTTAATACATATATAATTTCCTATATTTATGTCGTAACAGATACAAACATTCACCATTTCTAACATATGACATTGCTGAATTCATTAATGAATGATTTATTTTGTCTTTTATAAAATATCAAAGTAATTATGAACTTATAATTGTAAAGCTTGATAATGAAGTTATTCAAAAACAATCGTTCGCTTAAAAATATTCTTTTTTTAAAATTCTCTAAATAGTTAGTTATACGTTAGTCGTTATTACTAAGTCAATAGGATAGCTTTTAATTAAGTTTTATACATAATGAATGATTATAATAATCGAAAATTTGTATGTTATGAATCTTTTCATAATAGTATACCATTATTTAACGTTTAGCCATCTTTACTTACATTAAAGAAAGATTTGTTTTTATGATAATGAAAGTTTTTTATTTTATCTTCCATTATACCAGTGATTTTCTTTTTCAATAACACAAATGAAAAAAACCAAGATTCTCAAATACAACACAGAGAACACCAACTCAATTATATTTGCTGGAGAGAATTTGGAAGAGGTAGAAATTTTCGCGTATCTAGGTAGCATCATCGATGAACAAGGAGGATCAGATGTAGACGTAAAAGTGAAGATTAACAAAGTAAGGACAGCATTTCTACAATTGAACAGCATATGGAACTCAAAACAACTGCCAATCAATATCAGAGGCACAATTTTCAATACAAACGTCAAGACATTTCTACTGTATGGAAATGAAACTAAGAGAACTACCACAACCATAATCAAAAAGGTACAATTATTTATAAATAATTGTCTACGCAAGATACTCAACATCCATTGGCCGGATACCATCAGCAACAGCCTTTTGTGGGAGGGAATAAACCAGCTTCCAGCTAAAGGGGAAATTGGGAAGAGACGTTGGAAGTGAATAGGACACATATTGAGGAAACCATCAGTCTGCATCACAAAGCAAGTGCTAATTTGGAATGCTGAAGGAAAGCGGAAAAGAGGAAGACGAAAGAATACGTTAAGCCAAGAATTGGAAGCAGACATCAACAGGATAAATAGAAACTGGAAAGAATTTAAAATGTCGAGGACAGAGTTGGATGGAGAATGTTAGTGAGAGGCTTATGCTCTTCGACGAGGGTAACAGGCGTAAGTAAGTAAGTATAGATTATCAATAAATATGATGATTTATTGGTTTATTCCAATATGTACGTTTCTAGTAACATTTAATACATCAAACGCTGTCCGAAATTAAAAGTTACAATATTACTTAGCTTCGTGACGTCAAAGAATTTTTTCAACTTTCAGTAGTGATATGTGTATACGATATAGAAAAAATCGTAACACGCAAGTGAATTTCCTCATATAGATGAGACGCTTTCTACAAAGTATAACAATTATTACATAAAACACATTTTCTTTCGTTACAATGTAAAGGAACATGAGTTAAGTACTTAGTCCATAGAGGTAAAACTATTTGCTGTGACAACGCTGAAGATGAACTAAAATACATTCATGATCTGCTGGGAGAAAACAGATATTCACCAAAGTTTATGACAAAAGTCAAATTGAATCACTGAAAGAACTAAAGACATCTTTGTTCTCGAAGTTACATTTTAGTTTTGGTACAGCCAGCCAGATAATAGTGCAGCGCTTAAGGAAGGCCGCTAAAGGAACATTGAATGCAACACGATTATGTCAATTTTCTCCAGCCAGCCAACGGTGAGTTTACGAAATAAATATGAACTGTCTGATCCCGAGGTGTCTAGGCATCTTTATCAGTTCAACTGAACTTGTGGAGTCAGTTATGTTGTGTGCATAACCAAGTAAATATGTCATCCTATTTCTGAACATCAGCCTTTTTAGTTGATCTAAAGGAAACAGCAGGAAGTTTCGTTCTGGCTGATTTAGTAGACACTAGTCACAATATGGATTTGAATATGAATTCTCAGGTTATGTATAGAGTTTTGTCGAGCTTGGTCTATGTTTCCAGAATCCGTCTTTCATAGACCGTAGAAGTCATAGGTATACACATCAATAAGCCGATATTTGTGTATGGAACATGTTAATACGGCTTTTTATTATACCATGATATTGTATTTATTAACTAACGGGTTTCACTAAAATTTGAATTTTGCTCGATTTAACTTTGTAATTTCATTTTAACGTAATCTGTCTATTTTGATAATATGATTACTTGATTTTGCTTGTACACAGTTCTAGTACATATCGACAGGTCATGAGAATTAACTTGTAACCAAATAATTTGTGTAAACATTCAACCTAGTAATCATAATTCTGACAGAAATATCTTGCAAACAGTACAATATCTGCAACAGTTTATGGTTAAATAACAGACTTAATATACCACATAGTTTGTAGTATTGATCTTGACTGACAGTGGTTGAAGTACAAATGTTTTGCATAATTTATGGTAAGCTGAAACAATGAACCCAGTAAAACTATCGATCAGAATTTTTTTTATCTTACAAACTTTCTAGAAGTGAGACATCAGCTTTCAATGATTGTGAATACATATCACTCTATATATTACTAAATATTTGAATTTTTAAGTGTGGATTATTGAGTTGCAGTCCATTGAGCATATCATAAAACCTAAGCACGTATTTTCACCCGTGATATCTTTAAGATAAACTGCTTAGAGATTTTAAACTAGAACAGACCAGTTGTTTATGACTTGTCTTCAAAGGTCGCGAAGCTTCTATAATAATCGTTGATAAAAACCAACATCACAGATAAGGCATTGTTATTGTTTTGAATGTAACTTCTGTAAATCGAAGTTGAAACCTTATCAGTTTATCATAAACAGTACCTAAAAAAAGAGTTATTCTTACTCAATCCCAAATTGTTTTACATCTAGATATTATTAAATGAACGATAAAAATTGCTTCAGATCGTTTGAACACTTTAACGATATATTCTAATATATTGGCAAAAGTATGTAATGGGTGAACTGTATGAACTGATTAAAAGCATGTATAAATAAAGAAAATAAGTTTTATTTTGCGACAAACTATTACTGTCTATAAAGAAGAAATCTTAATGAGATACAGGAATTGGTGTTCTTTTCATTGGTTGAAATTTCAGTAAAATATCTGAAATGTATGTTTTTTTTATATATTCCTTATTCATGAAAATAACCAATCCCGATACTTTATATTTCTAGAAGTGTTATATAATAAGACTTCCTATTGTTTTACAATAAAAAAGTATCACATTTATACTCTGAGTTCTTAATTTCTAAAATATTCTGGAAGAAATTCAGCACCAGTGATCTTATTCAAGTAAGTGTTATTTATTAGCTAATTTTGTATGTTAATGATGAGATCATTCATAGAAAGTGTAAGAAACCTTGACGTTTAATAAAAGTGGTTAGTATATTAAAAGGCAATCATGTAACTTTATCATTGTGTCATTCTTCGTGTTTTCTATGTCTTCTTATATGAATCAATGATATGTTTATGACATTAGTCGATTATTGGTATTTTGTTATCACATTAATTCTATCTTATCTATTTCTTCCTCTATCAGGAATAACTCGTTTCATTAATTTTGTTACTTTCATTAGGCTAACAATTTGTTAAAAAAAACTAATATTAGGAACAGATTTGCTATACATCTGTCTACTGAATAGAT
The DNA here is from genome assembly GCA_944470405.2 of Schistosoma mattheei. Lineage (NCBI taxonomy): Eukaryota > Metazoa > Platyhelminthes > Trematoda > Strigeidida > Schistosomatidae > Schistosoma > Schistosoma mattheei. The sequence continues at coordinate 66,820,971 of OX103943.1, read as the reverse complement.
TTATGGTAATCAGTTGAGTAATGTGCAATTGTAATGTCATATAATTTGACAAAACTTTTAATTCATGTACAAAAGAGTGTTCTGAAATCTACGATTTTGTTCAGTCTTCAGACTTGACATTATCCAATTGATTAAGATGTCAGTTTAAAATATCACCGCTTATATTAGATAATTCAATTTATATACAGTTGTAATAAATCAAATTAAAATTTATCGTAATGCTTATTACCTATGATGATGATGATGATGATGATGATGATGATGATGATGATGATGATGATGATGATGATGATGATGATGATGATGATGATGATGATGATGATGATGATGATGATGATGATGATGATGATGATGATGATGATGATGATGATGATGATGATGATGATGATGATGAAATCATTCACTTCTCCTAATAAATGCATTGATACTTAGCACATAAAATTGTTTCGGTTGTTAGAAAAAACACATTTTATTAGTTATCTCATGTGTAATTAATTACTGAGCATCAATAAATAAGGTAATTCTAAAGATAGTAAACAGAAGTTTCTAATTGTTTAAAACAGTATTTATATATTACACTTGACCATCAATAATGAGTGACTAGAAGAAATGTTCAATAAACATATATAAGATTAAATATTCAAAACAGTAATTTAACTGTAGTTATGAAATGCAATATTTTTAGTGAATAAATAAATTATTTTGAACTCTTCTATTACTTGAAATTTAGTGACTCCATATCTGACTACGGATACATCGGACGAATGATCGTTATGGAATGATTGTTGTTGAAATATATATATGCTAGCTTCCCTTGTATACTATCACCTACTTAATTCGCGTTGGCGAATAACGGAATTAAAGAAGTCAAATACGAGAATGGGTTTCTGAATACGTGTATATCGTACAATTGTTGGTCGGAAACTAAAACACAACAAAATGACGTGCACTGGAGAGATAGAGTGAGCGAACTCTATTGTGCATCATTTCGTTTTGCTTCGGTTTCCGATCAACGATTGTACGAAATTTACATATCCAGAAGTCTATCCTTGTATTTGAGTTGATTGATTCCTTTATTTACCAACACTATTTAAGTCAATAATTATATGAAAGAGTTGGCAATATGTATATTTCAATAACAATCAATTATACGATCTAAATGGAGTCAGATTAAGAGCCGCTAAAAATAAATATCTGATTCTTGATTTCGAAATAAAAATCTGAAGAGAAATAGAAAAGGCGTAACACAATTTCGGATTACATAAAGTCATTATCGGTTACTAGCAATTGTTTTTTTAGCTATGTAACCCGATAAGTGTAAATACTTATTATGTCTATGACACAGTCATTAAATGGATTTCGAAAATAAGTTAAGCTATTTATTTGATCATCTGTCTTTGTACATACTATGGTATTGTAACTACTGTATTAACATGTACAATATTTTACGCATTAGTGACTGAGTGAATCTCTCACCTAACATTATTATTTTTCTTGATGTTTCTTCAAGCAATTTGAGGAAAAATATAGAAATATATGCTCTATTCGAATTCAAATGGTTTTAATAAAAAATATCCCATTAGAAAGAATGGACTGTGATAAAATTGGATATCTGTTTAAGATACAAATAAGTAACTATACATAAATGTAATAAAACGAATAGGTATTATAAACGTAACAACGTAATAAAGTTGGTTTATGTTTAAGAACGGAGTCTACTAAACGATTTTGACCCTACTTGTGATTCATCAGCTCGATGTAATGTTGACATATACCATTAAAAATACACTGTAATAATCTAGTTTGATCACTATTTCAAGTATTAAAGTGTTTTTGCTGTCTATACTTATCATAATCGCGTTTTTTTAACCAAGTTTAATCTCTAGCTGTGGTAATGGTATAAACAACAATTTTAGGTTATTTAGTAAACATTATCACTAATAGCCTGAATTATTTGTTTGGACGCATGTTTCTTCTATCATATTTATCCTTTATTCATGAGTGACATTTACTCAACATATTTGGTAATCTTTATCAATAATTATGTTTTTATAGAATGTTTAAAAAATTTAATGAAACTCTTCGAAAGTCACATTTCAAGTATCATTTACTAAGAATTTGAGTGTTTTGTCGTCATATATATATATATATTAATTCCGCTTTTGTTAAAAGTAGCCACTGTTATTTTGATCTTCTAAAACGATATCTAGTCAAAATTAGCTTTATAAATCATATTTTATTCATTTAAATTAAAAATTGATTTATTAAATGTTCAAAGATTTTTATCATAGTGAAAACTATAAAAAAATAGAGAACATTTGTTTTATATAAATCTTAACTAGATTCTACAGTAGCATATTTAAATGTTATTTAATTGATTAGCTAATTATGATTAATAGTCAAAGTCATGAACCCATTGAAGCTAGACCACCATGGAAAACCTGGAAGCACTAGACAGCCGTTTCGTGCTACTGTGGAAACCCTCAGTAGTTCGCATCCACGATTCCGCCTCGCGAGATTCAAACGCAAGACCTATCAGTCTCGCGCGCAAACGCTCAATCTCTAGACCACTAAGCCGGCCGGCATCCAAAGGTGTCGATGTATAACTTCAACTAATCCATGCAGTTGAGCGAAACATACATTATTGTTATTAGTGAGTTACTATCTCATAACAGACCCGGTTTAACTCAACTGACCACTGTTTCTCACTAGAACTCCAGAGAATACTTTTTAAAGCCGGTCACTATTGAGCATATGATTATTATTGTCAGAAGAGTTTCTGTGGAGATTTTAGTAATTTTATAGTTGAATTCATGAATCAATTGATTTAATGAAGAAAAATAGTTTATAATTATGAATTTATAAAATAGGTTGAAGAAAGTGCTCTAATGTTAGATTGACTTATGAATAAAGTTGTATATAATATAACTGATACTGGGGAAATATTCGAAATATTTATGGTGGACTGAAAGTAAAAAAAGAAAATTAGACATATAGAAAATCTATGAAATAAATCATACAGCCAAATGATTAGTATAAATTTGCATAGAAGAAAAGTTGATTAATGAAAAGAAATTAGCTGGCTATATGGCCATAAATACAGAATAAATTCTGTAAATTTTACGAATTAAATTTATGACTAGAATATGAAATATATTAGAAAGTAGTAAGTAGAAACTATGTATGCCACAAGCAGTCATAAGTGAAAGTTTATTAAATCTGAAACTAGACATTGTAGTAACAGGTATACAATTATTTTGATACCATAGTTCATATTGTATAACTTAAATTGTAAGGTCTTCAGAGTTAAGAACGTTCAAAAATGGATTGCTATACAGAGACTGACTTGATATTGGTCACGATAATTTAGGTAAAACCAATAAGAGTCTCAACAAAACTATTACTAAAATAAGGTTAAAGTTGAAAACGATACATTATTGATGTCTTAATGTAAACTGCATAAAACGTAGATTATTGGTTGATGACATCAAACATGTCCTGAATATCTCCCTGTTTTATAAAATTTCTGATTGAGTCAAGGCTTTCAAAGTAGGTTTCTTATTTACAAGTGTTAAAATATATTTCGTTGTTTGTCTCAGTTGTTTAACAAGCAATCCGATATTAAAATAAAGTTATGGATGATGGTAGAGAATCTGCATTTTAATGTATCGTTTTCTGTTGTCATTAGCAAATCTTACATATTGAAAACCAGTTGTTTTGTTATATTATTGTTTATTAATAGTATAAGTTTACGTTTTAGCGATAAAGTGTTCTCTAAAAGCGATACCTTTTATACCTTTTATCCAAATATTTATAGGTTTTCTATTACACAAACGGATAACTTTACAGAAGTTCTTAGATATGTGACTGTCTTTTTGTCACAGTTTTGTAAATAGATCAGTTTTATTTTACGTCAAAATCAGTCACTGTATATAAATAATTGAGAGCCTATTAGAAATTGTATTTAAAGTTTACTTGCAAATTACATTAGGAAAGTCAATAAGAAACATTCAGTATTATTGAAAGTTGGTTAAAAACATAGTCGACAGAAGTAGCTATAGTAATATATAGGTAGTAAAGTATTACTTGATATATTCTTCAAACTGTACTTACTTCATATTATGAATATTTCCTTTAGTCATCTAAATTCTTACCCTCTCTTATTGTATGACCTTATTTTTACTTAAGTTTTGTTATATATAATGTACTTCAATCATAATTGTTTCGTTCTTATGCACGTAATTGTTTTAAAAGTTCATAGTCTTTATTTTCGGTCATAAGTTTTTGATTTAATCATTATAGAGTATTTTTTCGACTATCTTTTTTTATCTCTAACTTATTATTCTCATAAGTACTATTCAGTAGTCTATAGATTTGTTCTTATTTTGTATGTTGTTTAGTTTATGCACAAATATGTATATTTCTTCAGAGATAAATATTTTCAATATTTTCTATGCAATTCGGCAGAACTTGAAAATTGCGTATATATCCTATTTAAGTGAATTACATCTATTCAAGATCGCTCATTTGACAAGAAATATGATTATAATCAGTATATTTGTGAAAGTTCAAACGTTTTGCCACAGTCATATACTAAATCTTGGGTTGATCTTCATAATATTTAAAACAAGATAATTTGTCTATGGATAAAAAGTAGATAAAATATTGGTTTTGAAATGTAAAGCCTATAGTTTTACTAAAGTTTGCTTATTCATGGTTATGTAATGATGCTAACAATATTGGATGTATTTCACACGATTTCTAGTGCACATTTCCACGGTATGAGCTGATAAATCATAATAAATAATTTTCACTAAACTGGATCCAAATTTTGGTCCCTTTTTTTTAAATAACTGTGATTCAAGTGAAAACATTTCCATAGATTCTTATACAAACTATAAAACCTTTTTCTTTAGTTATTCATAAGTATAATTATTTGCAAAGTCTTGTACAGAGTACTTTCATACTTTTAGAAGCAATCGATCCATATAAAAAAAACTAAACATTAATTAGGACCTGAACATTTTCTTGATTCGTTCATAAATGGATTTACATCTGCATACACCTGAGCCTATTAAAGTAATTATACCGAATATTGGTTAAGGTATATAGGACTTGGGCGAGTTTACGTTCTTTAATTTGCGCTAATTTCTTTAGTTAATTATTAATTTTAAGATATTATAAATAGTATCAGAACCAGGAAAATTTAGGACTTAATGTAACATTTTTTTGTTTTAGAGAATGAGTAGTTAGTCAGTTAGCAACAACGTAGAACTTCATCAGTTCAAGTTGCCATACCACATCAATTCAAATCCCATGGTGGTAGAGGTAGTAAAAGTATAGATAGTAATCGGAAAGATTAGGGTATAAAGATATTATCCAATTAAGTAAATTTGGAAAGAAAAAAGGGATATAAAGAATTCAGAAGATTAGAATTTGGGAGAACACAAAGAGTGGATACACCTGCATCATTGTAAAAGATTTTGAGCCATGTCATCCAAGGTCTCTAATCATCGGTTACTATCGTCCCACGAATCTCAACCAGGTAACCTACACCTAACAAAATGGCTCAGTTCACTTGTCAGTGACTTCATGAATTTGTACCATATTTTGGTCTGGCCGCTCCTAGCTTTCTTCCAATCTACTCCCACACCATAGAACATAGTTCTAATTTGAGTTGTAATTTAAATTTTTTTACAAAAATAGGATCACCAGCTATTATACTAATTTATGAAATAAAGAAGAAGGGTGGGATTCATGGATATTTTTTCATTATTCTCATACCTATTATGCAACACAATTAAATAAACAACATGTCACGATTTGAGAAATATCAAAATAAGTCTTTTCACTTACCTAATAACAGTCATATTAACCTGTACATTCCAATTTGTCTGAATTTGTAAATTAGGGCACATATTTTTGACGGTGAAATACTTTTCAAAGAAAAAAAAACTAAGGTAAGAAATATCATTATGCTAATTATACTATCTCTAAGCATAAACTCTAATGAACTGATCATAGTTTTTATTGTATTCCATTTCAAATCGTTTTCTCTCACTGGAGTGTTTTCAATTATGATGATCAAACAAAAATAAAAGCATAATTAGGTGAGAAATAATTTTCATCTTTAGGATGTGTATTTTAATGAGCAATATATATATTATTGATCGTTAGAATATGACTGAATCAACGTTGCTTATAAATGTTTTAAAAGTGGAAACAAGAAAGGAGTTTTTAAAAGTTTATTCCAATATCATGTTTTGTTGTGAATGTACAAGAGTAACAGTGACATTTTACACGAATATCTGATATCTTTCTTCATTATTTCTACTTTATAAATTTCCTTTATCACTATATATGTATAGCTGAAGTTATTAGAATCTTTTTATATTATTTTGTGTCTAAGTTACACCATAGTAGAATTATGTTGTTTTACATCTTGAAATTGTAAGAGTAAATAATTATTAGCATACTGTTAAAGTAAAACGTCAACTACAATATCGTCTAGGTGGTTCTGACACCAAACATAGTTAATCATACATGAATACATATTATTGTTAAAAATATTAGACCTTTTGAAGCTGGATAAAGCAAGTCAATAAATGTTTGTCATACGAAGGTGATTTAAAATGTATTTCAGGCGGTACTTATTTTCTCATGTTTTTCTATCTTAAATTACAAAATACTGATGGGATTCATCTGTATATACTGGTGTTACCCTACTGTCATTAGTTTTTTCCAACGTATATTTAGGCAAATCTGACAGTTATGTGGTTAGGTTTTATCATGATGGAAATCAGTATGTTCATATAATTGGTCAACAGACATAGGAGGTCTCAACACTTATTTTCATAACAACCGAAATGAGATACTGGGTCATTGTTGATGGCAGCTACAATGCTTTCTAACCAGCACTAAGAGGCTAAAAACACATGAAATGGATTAATATTCCGTGATCAATCGATGAAAATAACTCGGTCCTACAGGAGATCAACTGTCCCATTAAGAGCTTAGTAGTAGCGTTCTACACTATGGAGCTTGCCGGAGTGTTTTCAACTCTCAGAGGCAATATTTCAGTATTTATTTAATTTATTTTCAGTTTGGAAAGGACAGGAGGTTTGTTGGCCTGTGTTAGTCCTGGCAATGGTGGTCTCTCAGTTGATCGAACCTTCTTTTGAAATAGTCCACAGATTGAACTTCAATTACATGTTGAGGTAATGGATTCCACTCATTGATGATTCACTGGGAAAGTCGATAGTCAGATGACAAGTAATTTGTTCTAGGCCTGTTAACTTGTTCGAAGTGCATTTGTAAATCCTCTGTTTCGGAAGACAAGAAAAGTGAGGGCATGTCAGGTGCAAATTTACCACGAAGTAATTTAAAAACTGTAATCAAGTTGCCTCTAGTTCTTTGTTATGACAACAGGAATAGGTTTAGTTTATTCAGTTGAGCACCATACAAGAGCGTCGCTATTCCAGGAATCAGCTTAGTTGCTGTTCTAAGAACCTTTTCCAAAAGCTCACTATCTTTTTTAAGCAGGGGCTAGCTACCTATGTGCATTACTCAAGTTTAGGACGCATGAACACTCTATACAAAGTCAAAAACGTTTTAGCGTCGACATGAATAAAGGCCCTACGTATTGACCATAAAGTTCTAAAACCTTTGACGGCTATTGCACGGCAGTGTGCAGTAGTTTTTAAGTTTTGGCAAATGATGACGTTGTGTGTCTGGACAACAAGTAGCTCAGTATTGTTCATCATGTATGTATCTGTTCCTTGATGATCAATACGCATCGCGATACACTTGGAAGTATTAATCGGCAACTGCCAGGTTTGAGACCATTCAGATAATTTCTTCACGTCATTTTGGAGTTCTAAGCTATCACCTTTACTTCTTATCGTTCTCCATATCTTGACATCGTCAGCATATAACAAGACCGATGACGACGGGAGACGAGGAAGGTCATTCACATACAAAAGCAATAACACTGACCCCAAAACTGTGCCCTGAGGCACAGCTTCTGAGATAGACAACTTGGAGTTTACCTGTACTCTTTGTTGACGCCCAACTAGGAAGTCTTTTATCCACGTCAATAGACTGCCTCCAGCCACCACATTTCTTAACTTTATAACGACCGGTTGTGCGGAACTCTGTCAAAAGCTTTACTGAAGTCAATCTAGGCTACGTCTATAGGTAACCTTTGGTCTTTAAGAACGTACGAGTATTCCTAGCTTCTCGATATTGAGATTTTGTCTCATCAATACCCAGTAATCTAAATCTTTCCCAAATTCTTCTCCTCTTACGGAGAAGGGCGCGAACCTCCCTACTGAACCTTGGTGGAGGGTTTCTCGGCCCCTTTGGTGTAGTCCAAGTGATGTGAGTTGCAGTAACTTTCAAGTATAAAATTCGAAATACATCCCAAGCTGTTTCAATTGAGGAATCTAGCGCTATTATTCAATCCACTGACGATGCTGAGTGCACAGTGTGTTGTATATTTGCTTTCCAGACGTTAGGTCTTGGATGAGCTGACGCGTGCTCGTTTTGACAACTATTCGGAAGTCAAAGGTTAGAACTACATGATCACTATTACGTAGGGTAGCGTGTAACCGAGATTCGTAACGTCGTCCTCATAATGGGTCAATATAAGATCTAATAAAGATGATTCATAGTCCAGGTCCTACCTGGTCGCTTCTTTCACATGTTGTACTAGGGCACATGTGATAACTGCAACAACTAGTTCCTGCTCGAAGGAATTTCCTGACAATCCAGTTCTCAGATTTTTTTCAGTCTACCGTTGGTGCATTAAAGTCTCCTAGGATTAGACATCAAACACCTTGTGACCAAGTATTGAGACTGTTTAGCAAGATCTCATTTACCTCATAGCTTGGACTGCGGTAAACCAAACCAATCAGCAGCTCTTGCACTTTGCATTTCAAGCGGCAACTAACTAATTCACATGTCTCACTCTCATGGGATACACCGTCGATAATGGCAAATAAAATAGCATTCCTAATGAATAGAGCTACTCCACATCATTTACGCTTCTGGATTCGGTCGGCTCCTAGAAACTTAAAGCCCTCGAAATCGAGTTCCATACTATCTATGGGCTACGTCCACATACTTTCTGCGACTGTGATTATATCTGGTTTGGTAGATTCAATCTGTACACCTAGTTCCGACCGCTTATTGGGCAAGCTTTGGACATTAGTGTAACAGATCCGAAGCCTATTGAAATAGCTTCGTGCTTCACCCACAGTGGCTTGGGCACCATTCTCTACTGAAGCCTCACAACCTGAAAAGTTACAATTATAGGTACTTTTCGCTAGCGTCCAACCTAAGTTGTGATTCTTTTTCGGCTTCCCGTCTTTTTACATGGTCTGCCAGCGGCATGTCCTTACGGACAAAACTCCTGAACCCTTTTAATTTATGTTCATTCTGTAAATTAAGTCTCATTCATTTGCATATCTGAATAATACTTTAAGCAGCCTGGTTTGATTAGGTTTTAAGTTCGCTTGACTACCTAGTCAATACACCTTTAGCAGCATGACTCCGAAGATATCCTAAGGCATAAGGTGACTTAGTAGCTGTTTTACTGCTAGAAACAGATCTAGCCTTGCGATTGGAATTCTTAGGCATTTCCTGCCAACTCCCATTTAGAGCTGTTATTGAAATTACTTGAGGTGGCTTCACATCAATTCGTGTATTGGCAGAGAGAGTACTGTCCTATGTATCTCAACCTCGTTTGCTAATATTCTTTTTGTAGTATTTACCATTGAAATGGCCTTGGCTAGTAAGCTCTTTACTTCCGAGCAGCACTGCTAACAAAAGCACGCGCAACCATCTTTACTAAACCATTTGGAAGCCGCAGGCGTTAGATTCGTGCAAAATTCGTGGTACCAGCCTTTGTACTCGTCGCACTGCATGCCGCTTTCAACAGGATATTGGCAGTTGCTTTTCTTGCACTGTCCAGCCATCAAACAGAGGTTTTAAAAAAGAAACTAGATACAATAATACCCAGAGACAAATGTAGTTTATGATCAGCAAGGTAGAAAACCGTAAATTATTAAAACCAAAAGTGCTAAAAAAATACAGTAGGAACAAAAACGATAGTCTTAGAGGATACTTTAACTGAAATCAATTCCAAAAAATGTAACCAATAGTCTTGATACGTAATAAATAATCAAAACAGTACAATTTACTCAGCGAGGAAAATTACCACTGTCCCTTTTAGATAGCACGTGACATGAACCTTAATTCTGCGATTTTATTCAAACTCATTTCAACATTCTGACATAACAATCATATGTTCCTCATTTACACAAATGATATGTATCTTGTTTATTTGGTTATTAGAACTACTAAAGTTATAAATATATTCAATAATATTGATATAATTTCAGTGATGAGCGCTCTCATAATTTCTAACAGTTTTCTGAGAAATACCAATCCTAGTAAAGAATGATGTAAGATATTCCTCAATAGTCTATTCTCCAAACACATTGACTGTAATTGCAAGTTTTCTAGTTGCCTATTCGATATTTATTGCGATGTCTCAAAAATGTTTACTTGTTTACCAAACCTATCAGTTTGTATTTTTTTCAGTTGTGTTGGGTTTTGCTCTTTTGTTTTGATAATTGTTACCAAGAAAGGGATTTCAATGCGAATAGTGTTAGAGTGCTTAATTCAGTGACTTTGATAATGGTTGGTGAATACAATTAAAACATTAGTTACTTTTTATTTTAAATACATTATTGTAAGTGGAAATTAGTAAAAATATGTGACAACAAGTGTTATGGAATTATCAGAATGGGTTTTGTGGAGATTTTTAGAAATTTCAGAAGTTGAAATCATGAGCCAATTGAAATTTCTAAAAATCTCCACAAAACCCATTCTAATAATAATAATCATCTGCTCACTAGTGACTGACTTCAGGAGACACTCCTGGAGTTCTAGTGAGAAGTCGTTATCAGTGGAGTTCAACCAGGTCTGTTGTGAGATAGGAACTCACTGAAGACAATGGTGTACGGTGGCGCAACTTCGTGGATTGGTTGAAGTTAGACATTAACACCGTTGGATGCCGGCTCAGTGGTCTAATGGTTAAGTGCTCGCGCGCAAAACCAGTAGGCCCTGGGTTCGAACCCCGCGGGGGCGGGTTCGTGGATGCGCACTGCTGAGGGGTCCCATACTAGGACGAAACGGCCGTCTAGTGCTTCCAGGTTTTCCATGGTGGTTTAGCTTTAACCGACTCATGATTTCAACTTGTTATGGAATTGTTTGTCAACATATTATCAGTTCATATAACGTGTAAATATAAGTATAATCATTGAATATCAATTATTACTCGATCACCAAACAACAGAGAATCACAGGAAAGTATGAACAAACTTTTAGGTATCCTTCTAAGCTGTGGCTAAGTATAGACTGCAGAACTTATAAAACTATTTTTTTCTCTAAATTTTACGAGATAAGATGTAATAAATATTACACTATCACTTATACACTTCCACCGCATTAACTATAGTAGTTTTATAATAAAATAAATAAAAACTAAAGGGACAATATTGTTATCTTCGTTCGTAGTTGTTGGGATAGTCGGAAAAAGAGACCAATAATTACCATGTTAAGTTCAATGGTGTCCTTGAACCTTAAATGTACATTTCTTATTGGTCGATGTTTATTTCACTTGTTAAATATTGTACAAATGTTGTTTCCTATTTTATGGTACGATGTGGGTTGTTTGCTTGGTATATAAATAGAGTATGTTCGAAATACAATGATTCATAACTCAGAGGCTGTGACTTGCGTTCTTGACTCGACTGGCTAGGACAGACTGCGAAGCGGGACCAATCAGGGCACTAGGTCGTCCATACGTGTTTTCCGTGTCTACTGTAATCGATCGATATAAACGCTGTCTAGCATAACCTGCAGTCCCACTCGCGTTACAACAGTAGTGTAATATTTCTCGACACAGGACATAATCAGAAAATAATGATGATTTTAATACAAACAAAGTAAAGCTGGAAATCTTTATCATCAGCTCTTTTCCTGAGTAAAAAAAGATTTTTATTCTTGTCCAGATCAATATTCACTCATGAAGCACTTCCGAATTCATTATATCGTTCAAATTTACAAAGTGAACATATGCATTCACAATCAACCTAAGCGACTGTTTAGTGATTGATTCACGGAATAGCGGTTATATATATATATATATATATATATATATATATATATATATATATATATATATATATATATAATCAAACCGCGTGAATATCTAATAAGCAGTTGAAGTCAATTATTTCATTTGCGAAACAATCAATTGAAATACCATTAGTATTCAGCCTGATATTTACTATACTTAAGCTTAAAACTCTCTGATGTAAGAAAATATTATATGTTTGTGATTACCATAACAAAAGTTAGAAATAATTTTTGATAAGACATTTTAGGAAATTAATGAATTATTCACTAAAGACAAATCTGGGTTACTTACCTAGTATTAGGAAAAAACTAACTTCATCTATCCAACATTATGTATTATAAAATAGTGTGAGGATAATTTTGAGCATAATTTGATAATTGTAAATCTAGACTATGACAGAGCATCAGCAGCTATGATCCAAAACTGTTTTAATAAAAAAAAGAATGTGTGTCAATGACTGTTGAGGTGCATAGTGTCGAAAATCGACGACTTTACAAACTACTTAATTATGCATGAAATATACTTTAAAGAATGTAAACTCAACATTTAGAGTTCACTGTCTTTACTATGAAAGGCGGATGGAATGCGATGAGAGATACTTAAACATAAATAGACATAAACTTATTAGGGTTTACATTTTAAGAAAACAAATTAATTGTCTGAATGGTTGATACTCACTGTTTTAGATATTAAAAGATCTGTGAAAAAAGACATACTTTCTTGTAGTTACTTTATTTTTTGACCACTGCTTCAAACTAAAGTTAAATCTAAACAATTCTGTTGGAATATAACTATTATTACTTCTGACTTATATCCCTTAATCTTCATAAAATCAAGTAGAGATAATCATGAACTTAGTTTTCAGGAATAAAAGGAGTAAACAATTTGTATTTTGGTTTAAATGTTTATTTTAATAAAAAATAATTCATTTGGTTCTAAATACCTAAGACTAAAACAGCCTTGCCCCTAAATTCCCTGGTACGTACGAGGGTGGGAAGAGTTATCTCTCCCTCTCAAAATGCTCTCACATGGCTACGTGCATAAAATCACTGCCAGAAACTTCCTACTCACTTATTTCTCTTGGCAGAGGTGTTGTTTAACGAAATTCAGAGTATGGAAAGCAAAAGTCCGGTGCTTTAACCGGGCTGGTGGATACAAAACGTCAACCTAGGGGAGTTGGAAAACCCTGATCACAAACCAGTGGTGCACATCGGCTCCAGGATCTTGAGGAAACAAATGGCGTATGAACCAATTATTGGTCACCGATTACCGTAGAGCTGCATCTCCCAACGTTGCTCCACTGCCTTATGGATCAGACCTTTAGGTAAAAAGCTCCATGTGTGGCCCCCTAAGAAAACTACTTGCTTCGGTCTGGGCACCAGGACATTATCACAGCCCACACACAAATCGATTGACTTGTGCGGCGCATATGTATTTGGTGTACCTTAGTATCAATATTTTTGTGTTTAAATAAATAAATAAAACGATATTTGTATCAGAAGGGGTTTTGTGGAGATTGTTGTAATTTCAACAGTTGATATCATGAGTCAATTGAAGGTAGACCACCATGGAAAACCTGGAAACACTGGACGGCCGTTTCGTCCAGTTGTGGGACTCCTCAGCAGTACGCGTTGTGAGATAGTAACTCACTGATGACAATGGTGGATGTGTCGCTCAATTTCGTACATTTGTTGAAGTTAGACATTAACACCTTTGGATGCCGGCCGGCTCAGTGGTCTAGTTGGACAAGCGCCTGTCACGAGACCGATAGGTCCTGGGTTCGAATCTCGCGGGGGGCGGGGTCGTGGATGTGCACTACTGAGGAGTTCCACACTAGGACGAGACGGCCGTCCACTGCATCCAGGTTTTCCATGTTGGTCTAGCTTCAATTGACTCATGATCTAAACTGTTGAAAACGATATTTGTCAGTTTCGTTTTTACTGGATAACAACTGAATATGTTATCTAGATATACGAGCTTCAAAATTCAATAAACTAAGCATTTTAACTTAGATACATTACACTTCTAATAAGTAATTAAATTTTAACATAAATAGTAACTTTGTCTTCCTCCTATCTTTACTTAATGGATGATAATGATTCAGTTTTATTTGTAATGATCTTCGTAGAGTCAAATTAATATATCTAGGAGTTCCATAGAAATACTTTTGAATAATACCTAAAAATCACTATAGGTTAATACTTACAACAAAAGATAATACTTTACGAATAATTGAAGATTAAGGTTTATCACCAAAAAAAATCAACCATAGATACTTTTCATGTAAACTATTTCGAAAACATATATTTCTTTTCAAATATTATAAATGACCATATTTCTGATAAAGTTAAATGTAAAGTGTATCCTTTAGATTAAAAAACTCTGTTGTTTTATATGATGAATTTACTTTGATTTGTTCCAACCGTTACTGCTTCCCTATGTGCTCAATAACTAATCAATATATAGATAAAACTGCCTCCTGTAGCTAAAAATGATTTGAATGAGAAAAGATAAATGAACCATAATGTTTATAAAAAGAATTCATTCTACAAAGAGATAGGTAAATAAAACCGATAAGCGGATAATGTTTGATAGTGCCCGGGACTTTAATTGATTAAAAGTATGATATGAATTATAAAATAAGATTTACATTCTGAAATGTTTTTCATAAAACCAACTGTTTATTTTAAATCCACAAATGAAAATTTTAATAATATGATATAATATAATGATTGAACTTCTCGGAACGGAAAGTGATGATGTAAGGGTAGTGTTTACAAGATCTGTTTTTGTTTTTGGGAAATAACATTGTGCATAGACTTTGTTATCTCAACATAATAATGGTTGTTATCTTAAATACTTCACAGTTAATTACGGTTTCCCAAAAACCTTTATTTGTTAATGACTTCATATACAGTTTTTAGTAGTCAAATACGTCCTTAACTAGATGTCGAATGTATCAATAATTGAAGCATTAAAATTGTATGAAGATGATATCTTATTCACTACTGTATTAATTTCAATAATCAGACATGGAATTCACTATAACCGTGTGATTGATCAATGACTGATACAGTTATCTCAAGCGAAGAACAATCTCATATGATACTGATACCATACTTCAAATATCGAAATAATAGAGATTAAATAAGAGAAAATTTATGTAAAACTTACATAGCTGAATATATTTGTAACGTTTTTAATGAAAATTTAGCTTTCTTACTAAGCAACTGGAAGTGTTATCTTTTGTTCTCAATACCTTAAGATGCTTTATATTTTATTTCCGTTCTAATTAATTCATAATTATCAAATAAAAAACGGGATAGTTTTTGAAATCATTTGTTTCCACATGATATGATATTTTGTTGAATTAGAACTTGCCTTGTAAAAACTTACAATAATTTTCGTGAAGAGATTATAAAGTATATGGAAAAATGAAAAAAAACATACATGATCTTAGTTTATTTTATGAATGACATATCTTATAGACTGAACGCTGTTTGTTATAACTGGTGATCGCTAATTGTTATGTCGAAATCGCTTATCACTTATATTTGTAAAGCGAAGGACCACTGCATTTTTCAAGACGCGAAAGTAAGTACACCAAGATTGGTATAAGTGAAGATTTATTAAAACAATTAGTCCCTTTGATAAATTTCGATAATGATATTAGAAGACGAAGATTATCAGAACTATGTGATATATTAGCGCAATACATTTCGAACAATCTGGTCACACATATACTTGTTAAGAGCATTTATATATAAAAATAAAAGGTCAACTAGACAGGAAACGGGGTAAGAGGAGATAAGGATAATGATAAGAGTAATAATAATAATAATAATGTGAACACAAAGCGAAACCTAATCACTCTGGATAATAAGTCAATATTACCAGGGTAGGTTTAAGGTAAGAACAAACTGTTTTTGAACACATAAAGGGGGTTTGAATTTTCGTATGGCTAAGGCTTCAATGAACCTTAGTATACGCCCTTTTACACTTTTATACAGCACTACAAAAGCTGAATTTAGATCAATCTTGTGACCTGTTTCAATTATATGTTTAGCAATAGAGGATGATGGATGTTTATCCTCTGCTCTTATTGGGTCACTTGATTGTATTTGATTCTGAAGCCATTTGGGTACATGTTCACTCACCCTAATGTTGAGATCACGATTACTCCTCCCTATGTATGTGTGACCACACACACATTTAAATTGGTAAACGCCATTGATGATGATGTTAAGTTGTTAAATAAAACGTTAATAGAAAATGGCTATCCTCTGAAATTCATAAATAGATGGAAAGTCCATGGTTCAGCGAGACCTACTGTAGCCTCGGTAGAGAAAAAGCCTGTCTACATCACCTTACCATTCAGAGGTGATTCAAATAGCCTTTTACTCAAACAACGACTTAAATCAGTCATCAATAAAACCTATTGCGCAGCAAAGGTCATCATCAAAGAAAGAACAAGGTGCATGCTTCATTCAAAACCTAAAGTACATGGAAACGATTGCGTCACATCCCACTGTGTTTACCAATTTAAATGTGTGTGTGGTCACACATACATAGGGAGGAGTAATCGTGATCTCAACATTAGGGTGAGTGAACATGTACCCAAATGGCTTCAGAATCAAATACAATCAAGTGACCCAATAAGA
The DNA here is from genome assembly GCA_944470405.2 of Schistosoma mattheei. Taxonomy (NCBI): domain Eukaryota; kingdom Metazoa; phylum Platyhelminthes; class Trematoda; order Strigeidida; family Schistosomatidae; genus Schistosoma; species Schistosoma mattheei. Next base: position 66,804,102 of record OX103943.1, on the reverse strand, counting down.
GCAGAGGATAAACATCCATCATCCTCTATTGCTAAACATATAATTGAAACAGGTCACAAGATTGATCTAAATTCAGCTTTTGTAGTGCTGTATAAAAGTGTAAAAGGGCGTATACTAAGGTTCATTGAAGCCTTAGCCATACGAAAATTCAAACCCCCTTTATGTGTTCAAAAACAGTTTGTTCTTACCTTAAACCTACCCTGGTAATATTGACTTATTATCCAGAGTGATTAGGTTTCGCTTTGTGTTCACATTATTATTATTATTATTACTCTTATCATTATCCTTATCTCCTCTTACCCCGTTTCCTGTCTAGTTGACCTTTTATTTTTATATATAAATGCTCTTAACAAGTATATGTGTGACCAGATTGTTCGAAATGTATTGCGCTAATATATCACATAGTTCTGATAATCTTCGTCTTCTAATATCATTATCGAAGATTTATTAATTTCAAAACACGGCGATGACGAACCTAGTCGAAAATACACTCATTTATATACACCCATTTTGATTAATAATCAGGATGAAATCACATAGATGAAAAATACCTAAAGTTATAACAAATCACATACTGCATGTTATACCAAGCCTAGTTCATGTTAATTTAATACAAGAATATTGTATGCAATGATGGATAGTGGCTAGTAGTGGAATCCATAACGCGCGTTTCGTCCTATTTGGGACTCGTCAGATGGATGTACCAGCATCTAAGAGTTGATGTTCACTCAGGGACTCGAACCCAGTATCATTCGCTTCAAACGCCCACGCGTTATCCACTCAGCTACTGAGTCCTGATAGCCAGTTGCTTGTGCAATGGAGTAAATTTAAATTCACTTTGTGTTGTTTGGCTTGTATATTTTTATTAAAGTTTAAGACTGCAATTGATTAGTCTGTTATTGGTATATGTGCATACTGTGCGTATGCCTCGATATTGCCTTAATTCACAAGCTTTTTGTAAGCAATGATGGATAATGGCTAGCAGTGGAATCCAGGACTGATCGATTGCAGTCTTAATCTTCAATGAGAAGATACAAACCAAACAATACCAAGTGAAGAATATTGTATCTTTAAAAAAATATCACACTCGAATAAATTAATGTTATACCGAATTAAATATCACACTGGGAAACAAAACAAATACTTTACTTAGCAACCATCACAAATGAAATAAAAGGGAAGTAATATTAAATAAAAATCATAATAAGTAAATCAATCTAATTTTGACATTTCATCTCATCATATTAATAAAGTTTAGTTTTCATAGACTTATTAAATTGGTTTTATGTCATTTTTCTTTATGCGTAAGTTTTTCTTCTTATCCTTGATTTGTCTAGTTATACAATTAAATCTTCATTAATCACTAATTTCTTTCAATATTACATTGTTCTTTACATTTAATTTTACTCTTTTATTGTAACTCTTCATAGTTCTAACAAACAATTAATATATAAATGAAAATTGAAGAGGATGAATTGACTTAAGTAAAACTGAGACAACTAATAGGAGTTACAAAATAAAATTGTCTTTTACAAATAAACATCAAAGAATACAAAACAAACAAACAAAACTCATTAAAAAAAAATAGTGTATTTTCATTTATTCAACATTTTTCAATCTACATTAATGAATTCGAAATTGATAAGATAGATTTTAATTATAAAAAAATAATAAATGGGTTAGATATTGGTTGTTTGTTTTTGTTTTATTATAACATAAAAGCGTAATGTGTTGTTTTAAAATGAATGAATGAATGAATAAATGAAGAATTAAAAAATTTTTATTTCGAACTGTCTGATCGATTGATTGGTTGATTGATTGATTGAAGTTTTCATCATTTATTCTCAGATCTGATTTTCTCTTTTTATAAATCTATTAGGTTTTCGAAATAATGAAAAGAATAGTTAATACATTTGGATAAACATAAAAATGATTAGTTATTTAATGGAGTTAATTTGAAAGTTTCAGTTGATTAAATGTCAACGGAAGATGTTTCTCTTTTATTGACAAGGATTTATTTCGAATAGGAAAAAAAAATTGAGTAAATGATAAATGAACTAGTTGAAATCATGAGTCAATTGAAGATAAGTCACTATGGAAAACCTGGAAGCACTGGACGGCCATTTCGTCCTGTTGTGGGACTCATCAACAGTGCACATCCAGGATCCCGCATTTCGTCGCGAGATTCGAACCCAAGACCTATCATCTGCTCACTAGTGAAGGTCTCCAAGAGGCAGTTCCTGCAGTTCTAGTGAGATGCCGTTACCAGTGGAGTTCAACCAGGTCTGCTGTGAGATATCAGCTCACTGAAGACAATGGTGTACGGTGGCGCAACTTCGTGGATTGGTTGTAGTTAGGCATCAAAACCGTTGGATGCCGGCCGGCTCAGTGGTTTGATGGTTAAGCGCTTGTGCGCGAGACCAATGGGTCCTGGTTTCGAATCTCACGGTGAGCGGGATCGTGGATTCGCGCAGCTGAGGAGTCCTATACTAGGACGAAACGGCCGTCCAGTACTTCTAGGTTTTCCATGGTGATCTAGCCTCAATTGACTCATGATTTCAACTACTGAAATTACTGAAATCTCCACAAAACCTCTTCGGAAAATGATAAATGATTAAAATTTTATAAAATAAAATATTCCATAGTTTTAGAAACTTTGAAACGAAAAATTATCATGTTTGCAAATTTGATTACATACCTTATCTTTTCAACAATGACAAGTTGAGCTACATAAAATGTTCGGTTGATGGCTACTTTAAGTCTTTGTTTTAGTTGCATCTAAATGGTAACATAATGTAAAATCGTTTGTTGGGTGCCAGAAGCGTCATAGGTCTAATCGTATTGCAAGCCAATGAACCCAATGCAACAAGTGATTTCCAATGGTCAAATGATCATAGGATAGAAAAACATCTTTCTCCATTGAGAAACATTTGATTATGACTGGTCACAAGGTTGACATCAAGTCAGCACTTGTAGTGTTGTACAAAAGCCTTCAAGGAAGTATACTAAGGTTTACAGAAGCTATGACCATGCAGAAACTGAAACCCCCTTTTTGCGTTCAAAAACAATTTTTCCTTACCCTTAATTTACCCTGGTATTACTGATTTGTTATCCAGAGTGGTAATCACATTATTTTTGTGTACTTCATTTTTTCTTTTGGTACGGCTTACCTTTAACCTGTTTAGTTGACCTTTTACTTTTCATATAAAAATGTCTAACAAGTATATGTGTGATCAGAATGTTCGGAATGTATTGCGCGAATATATCGCATAAGTCTGATAAACTTCGTCTTCTCATTCAGCAATAGATAGTTGTATATTGAATGCTGATAGAAGCTGAGTGGTGAGAAAGACAATACAGATAGATTAATCTTAGTGGTATTGGATTGTAATAACTGGATGGAATAATTATGAGATTCACGCAAAATATTTTACACACACTAATCGTACGACCTGAAACTAACTATGGTGCATAATAAACTTTATTTTGAATGATAGTTTAATAATGAACGCATTACGATTGATATAATCAAGTATAAAGTACGAATTCTGGTTAAAAAATTCGTTAGGATTCAATAGAGCTATTTCTCACTAAAGAAATGTAGCTCAAAGCTACGCACAATCACATGTACTTGGTAGATAGGTTTATATCTTGACAGTATGATTGGTACATTTCGTATAATTTACGTAATTCGCAAGGTAAGTCATTTTAAATAATACAATTAACTAAAATTCCTAAAAATCATTTAAGGAATATGCTTTATAATTCTCTTGTTAAAGAGAGACAAATGTTCTAAAAATAAACTTTATTTACTTGAAAATAGTAATCGCATTGTAGTGAGCAAGAACATGAGCGGTGACAAACGAATGCATTTAAGCACAAAATTACAGAATATCTCACTAAAATGTGAGAACCATACAGTAAATAGTTAATTTGCAAAATATTAATCAATTGTCTCAAACTTGATTGTTCCTTTTGCAAATTTCAGTCCATCGTCTCAGATTTCACTGTTCGTATATTTCATAGCAATAACTTTCGTTCCCGTTGTTTCCTTCTCGATCTTCTACTAAAATACATTCTATTCTGACTATCGTTATATACTACTTATGTGGATATAAGTAGCTCACACCATAGCATTTGCAGAAGTAAATGTTTATAGATCTATATTGAAAATGAAAACTAAAACGCTTAATCATCATCTAAACATTTCAAAGTACTTACTGTATTTTACATGTTCATGAATAATAAATATTTCCTTGCATTTTATATCAATAAATTTAAAGTTATCAATGTAACCATTGGCTAATTTGTATTATCATTATTTGTTTTGTTTTTAAGGTGTTAAAAAGTTATTTAAAAAAAATGCGATTCCATATATTACTAACAGTTTTGGCAATCATTTTCTCCATTTACTATACCCAAAGTAATATGATCCCAAAGTAAGTTGATTCCATTATTAAACTTTCGTCATTATATAAGTACTGTCATTAGGTGTTTCTTTTTAATTTTCAATTGAATACACAAGAAACTGTTGTTATCATCTTGATTATATACCACCACCTTTTGAAATGATAAATTCTAACCAATTAATAGAAGATTCAGATACGTTAAATGATAGGGTTTTACTTCCTAATATATATATGACAGTTGAGGTGGATTCTAATAAAAAACCATAGATTTACATCATTTCCAAAGATTGTTTTAGATATCACATAGAAAGTAATTTATACAATAATCTAAATTGTTGTTTTAACGAAACGTTGTTTTTAGTTGAATTACTATGGATTTATTTCAATTTCACGAGGTATATCCTGGAGTTCAAGTGAGACGTTGTGACCAGTGAAGTTCAACCAGGTCTGTTGTGAGATACCAACTCACTGAAGACAATGGTGAATGTGTCGCTCAATTTCGTGGATTAGTTGAAGTTAGACATTAACACTGTTGGATGACGGCCGACTCAGTGGTCTAGGGGTCAAGTACTCACGCGCGAAACCAGTAGGTCCTGGGTTCGAATCTCGCAGGGGGCGAGGGCGTGGGTGCGCACTGCCGAGGAGTCCCACAATGGGACGAAACGGCCTTCCAGTGCTTCCAGGTTTTCCATGGTGGTTTATCTTCAACTGACTCATGATCTTAACCATTGAAATTACTATAATATCCACAAAACCCATCTGATTTGTCAATCAATTTGCAGTAAAAACTTTATTAGTCATAAATATGAAGGTAAATATAATTTAATTTAATAAAAATTAATACATTTGAGTGAAATATAATCTGATGAATAAATTGAATTCATTCTATTTGTAAACTTCTAAACAATTAGGAATAATAAGATGATTAAAAGTGAAGTTCCATAGCAATCAACGAAATTGAAATTTATTTTTGAAATAGAAAAGAAGAATACATATAGTTGGAAAAAACACAAAATCCGAATGTCAGCTGATGCGCATTTATTAGTTGATGGTTTATTCATACAATGAAGAATAGATAGATTCATATTTATTAATGATCACATTAACTTTTTTCTTATTATAATCATCATAAACTAACTAGTGACGGTCTCCAAGAGGTATTTCTTGCAGTTCTAGTGAGAAACCATTTTTAAAAAACTGATAAATGACTATTGCAAAGAGTTGGAATTTCAGAGTTTTATAAGCAGAACAATTGTGCCAAAAAGAAATCCGATTTGAATAATTTGGCATGATTTCTAATTGACGACTAGAGCTAATTTTAGAATGGATTTGTCTAATACCCTTTTACATTTATTCGCACAAATAAGTTTATTCATGTGTAACAGCAAACATCTTTGAATTTTAATTTAAAAGAGTTTTGTCTGTTATATTTATGATGTTTTCAAAACGAAACATTGCTTACAAAAAGCTTGTGAATTAAGGCAATATCGAGGCATACACACAGTATGCACATATGCTAAAACAGACTGATCAATTGCAGTCTTAAAGCTCAATGGGAAGATACAAGCCAAACAATACCAAGTGAAACTTAGTTTAGTTTCCTTATGATGAAAACGTGATATCTGCTACATAATAGATTATCTATAGACAACAAGTAAGATATGAACGTATTAAAATAATGGTACTAATATATTACTATGTGTTTTAAGATTAATTTATTACAGTGTAAATAGTTTAGCTTAAGCAAAGGATATCAAATTGATCATTCTCAGCAAAAATGTCTTACTAAATGACATAAAGATGATTTACTATAATGCTTTTTCAAACTTATTTAGACAAATTCTGTACGAAGGAAAAGCTGACATTAGTTTTTCTTGTAGCTAGATTAGGGATTAAGTAAAACCACCCAGAAAAATTGTTGGAAACTTAAAGAGATAATCGCTTGATACTGTATCTCGGTTTATGATATTCACAAATATGACGGAAATACTAACGTTATGTAATCACACTTTTTCTCTTATTTTAAATAAATGTTAAATTGATTAAATAATTTAATAATCAAAATGATTACAGTTTCAAGTAACATTGAGAATTTTGCAGAATACTAACATTCTACTGACTATTTCAAGGTTAAATATACAGTTATGTAATAGAAAAACTCATTATTTCATTGTTTAACTTAAATAGTCTGATATACTGACAAGACAAGCCGCTTTTCTCAAAATAAGAATAAGATGAGAAGAAGAAAAAAATAACACAATACAAAGCGCTTCTTTCATTCTGTTTAGAAAAAAAATCTTTTTTTTCTCTTGTTTTTAAAAAAGGGATATTTTACTATGCAACTATTAAACACGATTATTATAAATAAGCGCAACTATGTTTTTTTTTGTTTTTGAGTAACAAAGAATTAATAAGTCAATTTCCTTTTTGTATCATATAAAAGGTTACATATTTAAACATAAGAAAGTACTTTCTCTGATATACAGCCTATAGACAGAAATGATAATGAAAGGGAAGTATTTAATTGAAACATTTTGACGGACAAATATTTGAATTGTTAGGAATATATACTTTTGACAAAAAGCAACAACAAAGATTCTAGCAGAATAACATGAATTCATTTTATTTCGTAGGTTCTCATCAGCTGCTTACAACATGAGAGGGTTTGCTTGAAAGTTCTATTGAAGACATATTCGTAAAGTAATATCATATATATGACTTCTATATAACTTCAAAACAAACCCTCTCATTTTGTAAGCAGCTGACGTGAATCTACGAAATAAAATGAATTTATGCTATTCTGCTAGAATCTTTGTTCTTACTCTTTTCGAAATGATAAAGGGAACTATGTGTATGAAATGTATACTTCTATCAAAATTAATAAGTGAATACAAAATATCTAATTTTATTGAGATGAATAATTGTATTCCTAGTTCAAATATTGTTCATTTAAACACTATTAAATAATCAACATGTTTTGGATTCTAATTTAGTAGTTTAGAAGTAGTGCATGCTTCATTTAACCCAACAATTACAATATGTGTTCATAGATGATCAGTGAAATATGCTGGTTTTTTTAGATTTCTTTAGTTTTTCTTTTCCACCGAATACTGATATTCTGCAATAACTATTTCTTAATGCAAGAGGAATTATGAAAGGAAACAGTTAGAAAAGTTCTTTGACTCAATTATGGTTTAGTTAGAATAATTTTTTTAAATTTCGGATCCGTTAATGAATTAGCATTGATCGTTTACTTATTACTATTTAAGTAGTTACCAGTGATCCATTCAAAAAAACGTAATGCGTATTTATTCCAAAACTTTATTTGGACAGATGATGTGGTGCAAATCATTAATAATGAAATTGCTCAATAATTTGTTTCCCTTTCATATCCTAACAAATAAATACTTTGTAAATGTTTTAGGAAATTCGTGTCATAAATTTTAGTATTCAGAAGTAAAAATGTATTAAGCATTATGTTTTAAAAAAGGCATTTCATACTGTGTTTGAAGTATCAAATAATACTAAACAGAGTAATCTGTACATCGATACTTCAGTTTCATTCATTCAATTCTCAGAATGATGTCATTTCAATGACTAAGTGCTCAAAATCAAATGTACATATCTTTGTAGAGAAAACAATATGAATGAATATCAAACTTCATTAAATTAGTTTACGTCCATCAGTATAAGACTAATACTATAACCGAGTCTAAGAAACGTTTTTTAACTTAGAACTTTACTGACATTCCTTTATTGAGAACAACAAATATGCTTTATAATGAAATGGGAAAATTAGAATTAAAAGAAACATTTGTGAGTATTGTAGTGGCTTTTCTTCGTTAATCGATCACCTCGATAACCGTTATAATATAAATCTCAACGTGTTAAAAATCAGAAGGCAAAGAGATGCTGCAACTACAGTTTATTAGAGCAGATCACAAAGCCATAAGCACATCGAACGAATTTTAAGTGGACAGGCGAATAAGTCATATGCTAGCAATTACATAGGCAAATTTATAGTCAAATCGCATAAGGGCATAACAACTTAAAGCAAAAGCTAATAATAAGATTTGAGTACATACATACATGGGGAGGAGGATGTGAACCATTGAATGATATTTAAGCAATCAACATTTTAGCGAAACTCTGCCTGTAGCTCTTCTAGAGTTACTGACGTTCCCGAGCCCGGGCAAAGGAGGAGAGTTGGGCATGGGGTTGGCGACTTCATCCGGTAGAAAACTAACTCGCTAAAAATACGCTAACCAGAAAAAATAATTCAGACATTTTAGCGAGAGTCTGTCATGTGGTCTAGTGATCATAACGGTACAAAGAAATATGCGAAATTTTATTGTTCAAATAACATTGCCTGTTAAGCAAGTTAATAAAAGGGCTTGACCAAAATTAACCATAATTGAAATTAGCTGTAGGATAGCTGCTATAGTCTGTACAATGGGTACAACAATGCAAAAACTAACGATTGTACTATTATTTACTAAGCAAAACCAAATTGAATTTCTTCTAAAATACCAGTAAATTAATAGGACTATAAATGTTAAAATACATACTTTTTAGATAACGTTGACAGTTCAGAAGTATACAACCGAACTGTTCATCAGGAATAGTGTGACTGTTTGTTTTATTACCATATTATATGATGAGTTTAGATACTGCTTACAGAACAACATAAAAGTTAAATCATTCATTTAATAATTGGTCATTACCTAAAGTTTCATTGCAAATTATTTTAGATCACACAAACATCCATCTCAAGAATTTCCTTTTCGAAACTACTATGGACGTTTTGATGAAAGACCAAGGTATGTTAATTTCGAAGTGAAATGTTTCTTTTTTTTAATTTTAACCACTCAGTGACTTGTTATCGTAATGGATATTTTTAGACTCAGTGTTTGGTTTTTGATCTCTGATATTGACTTTTTTTCAAATAACAGCTTAGAATTATAATAGGAGTGTCAAGTGTTGATTTAGTTTGATTTCATGTTATTTATTTGTGGTTTTACTTGGGTGGCCCGATGTCTTACTCCAGTTGGATCGTTTTGGATAATATACATATAGGCTATCCTCGTACATATTTATCAACCTAATTTGTTTTAGTGAATAACAGAATAAAAAATATAAGTCAAATACGAGAAAAAGATTTCGAATACGCATATTTTGTACAACTATTGATCCAGTCAGACGATCAAAACAACGAAGTGAAACTAAATGAGGTGCGGTGTAGAAAACATGTGAGCCAACTTCATTTAACCAAGCACTAGTTAATATTTATAGTCATACAAAAGATAAGACGTACACAAACATACGCTTACATAATGACAGTCAAGACTGATAGATGAATAATTAACAATGTGAGAATATTACTCATGTATAATGGATAAATTGGCCTGTCCAGAAGCTAGAATAAGTTATATAAGCTTAATATAGTAACCGACACTACACTACTCATGATTTCGTTTATTTATCTAATAATAGTACAGTCATTATTATGTCTTTCTGAGTGCTTTGTAGAAATATGCTAATTACTAGCTCTGCACAGCTCTCAGAATATGTGCTGACATTTCAAAAACAGTCTCTGTTCAATTTTCAATATTATTGTCTTCCGTATACCGTTTTAAATATTTATTTTTAAAAAACGTCTTTTGATTGAATGTTGGAAAAAGGATGTTAAATTTTAAAATGATTATTTTACTTAGATCTAAGATATATGAAACAATATTTGTCAAGTATGAAACGTATATTCACGACTAAAATCCAATCCAAAATGTGAATATATGACATATTCGATTATTTGATTTATTATTCAAATAATATGCCCATTATGCGTAAAAGTCTACTTAAATAAGTCAATTGTTATGATCAGTTACGGTGTAATGAGGAAACTATAAAGTCGTCAATTCATGAAGTATGAAACTTTTATCGGAAATTGTTAGCGTGACATAGACTGGATTAAAGCATGCTCAATGTACGATTGCTTTGGTGCACGCTGATTGGATAAGAATTAGCCAATCAGCACTAGTCGATACTTGGAGAATACTCTAGAATCTTCTCATGTAAAAAATATAAATATACTAACGTTTTCCCTATTGTGCTTCTAACTTCCATCTAACCTTGTTATTTGGAATATAATCTCTTTCCTGTTCAACCGTGTTCTGATTTGGGGACTTGTCGAGTGAATCGGTGTCCGAGAATACTAAGCAATAGGAATAGCTGGGTCATAACTGTAAGAAAGGGATTATAACAGAAATATTTGATAAATTTATTACCAGTTTATGGATAAAATCACTTCTTTTCAATTCTATTGTCAGAACTCAAATTATAAAGCAAACATTTTTATTGGAATATGTAAAGGATACTTAAAGGATCAAAAGAGTAATTCAAATGTCAGGAATCTGTTCCCATATTAAATAATTGATAAAGTTTCATTGTTTCATTATTCATTAGTTATCATATATCATTTGTCAACTTATTGAAACGGTTTGAAAAGCTTTGGTTGAGGTTTTCTAAATGTTGTTCTGTGATTACAGAAGCAATATGTAATACGTTTCTATTGATTTGTTTAAAATTTAGCCTCTATTAAGGAATGTAAGATGGTGTAGTGAACAAGAACACCAGTGAGAACAATCGAATGTACTCAACACAAAATTACAAGACTTATTAATAAAATCTAACAATCATAAAGTAAATGCTTAATTTGCAAAATGCCCACCAATTGTCTCAAAATGACTCAGAATTCATTGTTCTTGCATTTTCATACAAGTTGCATTTTGTTTCCATTCTTTACTGTTTGATCCTCTTGTCTCTTTGCTGCCAGACCTTCTGTTCACGACTAACATCATATACTACTTATGTCAATATCAGTAGCACACAGCACAATGGTAAATGAATCCAAAAGCCACTAGCTTATTTATTTCCTATTTTAAAACCTATGATGATTTTGTTGGTAGATGGTTTGGAAAATCAGTAGGTAAATTTTACCCACCAAGTTAATTGAGAGCAGCTGTAAAGTTAGAAGCAAATCTGACATCATTTTTTGTCCTTCAGACTCTCAAACGCTTTACGCACCACCATCGACAGTTTCCCAGATTGTTGCATAGCTTTACGTTCAGTCAAGGCAAGAAAAGTTTCAACACTGGGAGGGTATTTCGAACATTATTTCATTAAAACCGACACTGTCATTTCACCTGATATTTCATATCCCATAACAACATTACTTGTTCTTTCACAAAACTAGTGTGATCTATTGGATCCTCATCAAAACAATTAGACATTCAGGGTACATAATCATAAATCCAGTCCGAGTAAGCTAGTAATTTGCTTAGTTTCTACCTTACACTTATCGATTAATTCATCAAATAAAGCATTAGCATTATTCACATTAACGTTATTCACTGCACTATCAGATAAGTGGTCAGATTTCTTCACCAAACAAGGGTTGTTGAAGAAGTGGGACAAATTCTTAATAACAAATTATTATTATAGGCAAAGTTGAATCAGGAGTTGTTAGACGGATCAAGAATGGATCAAGAAACGAACCAAAATGAAATCAGATCCAAAATTTCAGTTGGAGGTAGACAGAATAATAAATAACCTTTACAGAGAACTAAAACATAAATGAAAGATTAATGAAACAGAATGTTTGTCTATTCAGCAAAATCTTTAAACTTCGTTAACTCTTACAATAAAATCTACTCATTGACAGAGTTAGATACAATCATTCTTGATAATGTCTTCGATACTACAATAAGATAAATTAAAATAATTACTTCAATTGACAATTCTCTCCAACTTAACTCCAACAATGTTCTGAAAGAATTTTAGTTATGATACTTAGTAACATTAGAGTCACAAAAATAAATGAAGAAATTGGCACTACAAAATGAAGATAATTAACTCATCTGACTAATAAAATAATATTAATGTTAAATCTGTCCTAACAGCAGCTATTTAGTAAATGTAAATATTGGGTATCCTATAGAATAATGTATTAAATATTATTTTCCTATATGGACAATATTGATTAGCTTTCATGTAGTGATTCTATAATATAAATGATTCTTAAAACCTATTTCACTACATTGATCTTATTGAATTTTAGGCTAAACAATCCAGTTATTAAAATTATTTAACTATGAAAAAAAAAACAATTCGTCTATACAAAATGAAATCAAGATTTGACAAAATTTAATTAAATAAGAAATTCATTCTATTTCGTTTTATTTCATTAAATTAATTTTTTTTCTTACTACTATGAAATTGGTTTTTTTCGTATTTTTTGTATTTTTTTTTGTATTTCTGTTGCTGTTTTTTGTATTTTTGTTGCTGTTTTTTGTATTTTTTTGTTTTTTTTTGTATTTTTGTCCTTTTTCGTTTTCGTTAATTCTTTGCTTTTTCATTCGCATTAAATAACTTTTATTTATGAAAACTAATATGTGCGAAATACTCCAGTTTTTTTTAAAAAAAATTATTTTATTTGTTTAAATTAAAGAGAAAAAAAACTACGAAAGTAATAAAGGAAGAGGTTGTTTAACTGTTAAAAAGAAAGAAAAATATTTCATTTATTATTTACGTTTGTTTGATTTCATCTTAACTGTAAATGCTATTGGGTGAGATTAAATGAAAAATTAGTTTAAATATTTAACTAAATGTATTTGAAGATTGTTCATATAGGACGTAATATATTCAGATATTTCTTAATTGAAATATATAGTCAACTATGAGTAGCTTAAACAGAAGAAATGGTATTTAACTTAGTAACTATTTGACAAATATTCATTAACAAGTAATTGAATCCATTAGTTATTCAATCTGTTTTTAGCAATATAATTATGTAGTTGATGTTTCTCATTTTTACTCGTACTTTAATGATTCAAACTTCAAATTGCACTTTCCTTTTTTTTTAATTTTTCCTTCATATAAGAATATATTAACATCAAATATCATTCATTAATAACTCAATCTTACACATACATAGACACACACACACACTTCTTTCAGTCATTTATTTCCATGTCGTTGAACTTTTCACATGATTTTCATTTAACTGACTCATGTTATCCTCTTTACTAAAAAACAATATCCAAACATGATTGGATTAACACAGTATAGATTTGATTGTTAAAACGCTATATCGTTCTTTGATGATTTTGATTATTACCCTGAAGAAGTTCAGATAAGTTAGCTGGATGAAACGTTGGAATTATTTAAAGTTCAAGTATATAATTTTCACATATAATGACTTCTCTATACTCGGCGCTTAATTTTTGTCAAATTATTCGTTGTAATCTTGACGAATATTCGCATAGATCTTGGTTAAATAAATTCATGTTATTAATTTAATTGTTTAAGGAACTAGTGTATAATTTAAGACTGACTAGTCAAATATTTAGTTTAGATTTCTATTTAGTATTGTCTTGCTGAAGCTTGAGAGTAAATAATGATAACTTACACGAAGGTTCTTTTTAATAATATTTTACAGCGGATATTTGAAACAGTCTATGATATACACTATTTAATAATTGAATTCATGAGTCAATTGAAGTTAGATCACCATGGAAAGTACTGGACGGCCGTTCCATCCTAGTGTGGCACTGCTCATCACTACTCATCCATAATCCTGCCCAGCGCGATTCGAATCTAGGACCTATCAGTCTCGCGCGCGAACGCTCAACTTCTAGACCATTAGGCAGGACGGCATCCAACGGTGTTGATGTCTAAGTTCAACCAATCCTGTATTGTCGAACATATATATCTTCTTGGAAACCAAGTGAATAATATTAGATTATAAGTATATTCATCTTACGTGAAAATGAAGTCTATGATTAAATCTTTATAAACAAAATTTCTAGAGATTAAGATGAAGTGAATTAACGATAATGTTTTGCCGGTTTATGTAGATCTTCATAACTTAATTTAGCGATAGATATATGTTATTATTTGTGTTTCTATTCAATAAAATCAACTTTATAGATTTTCAAAACTGTAATCTCAGAAACCAGTTTTTTTTACTTTGATTTGTTACATTTATTTGATTATCCCAAACATAAGATGAGCATTTTTTTGTGGTAGTTCAGTGTAAGTTTTGAGCATCCACGTAAACATTTATATAAGTTTTTATATTTTAGACTGTTCCATTGTGAAAAATTAATTTATCTGTTAATTTATTGGGAATCTAAAAATCATAGGCAGTTGTTCTGTATAGATATATGATTTATTGAATTGAATTGCTAATGATGTCATCTCCAGGAGCAGTAAGCTTCTATGTGACAAAGTTTGATTTCTAACTAAGAATTAGGAAGACATAAATTGAACTCATCTAAAATTACTATTTAATCGTCCGGTCTGTTGGATTAATCAGAAACTTGATTAAGGTAAACATAATTGACACGATAATTGTCATCGTTTCCGGTGAGATAAAATTCGTGTACAAAGTCTTTTCTTGAATCGTGCTTAGGGTTTCAATAGAGATGATGCTTCTTGTGACTCAAAAACTCCTGATATGTTGAATTTAAAGCTTCTTTGATATTTTTTCAGTCTTTTTCCATAGTAGCTTCCCTTTCTTTGAGTTTGTCTTGTAAGGCTTGTAACCTCTTGATGAGAGCTATCTTGAATTCGTTGAGTTTCTCAAAACCTCGAAAAAAGGCTGTACTGATTTTTTGTAATGCTGATCCTCCAGTTCTCCACTGATTTTCTAGCTTCAGTTTCATCATGGCAACCATCAGGTGGTGATATGAAGCTACGTCAGCTCCAAAAACAAATAATAATTATTTATATAAACAAATTTTCAATGACTCCTCAGTCATTTGCTTACTGATCGGTTACTGTGATATATCCCCTTGCAATTAAATCTACTAATAATTGACCAATTAAAGATATTCCGATATGTTTACATCCTTACAATTTTAAACACTAACCAACAACATGTAGCATGTGTTGGGCTAATACAACTTTCAAACTATTGGTAACCTAAAATTATAAACAAAACACTTTTCACTTGAAGGTTATAACTAAGTAGTATATGTGCATTTGTACTCTATTATATTTTTGCGCATTTAAATTCTGGTTATCGTTTTGTTCTAATATTGTAACATATAGTGTAGATTTCTGATTTAAATTTCTTCTTTCAGTTACATGCCATTCCAAAAGAAATTTCATGTAGCTAATATGTGGGACGATTTTGACGAATAAGGTGAGTTAGTATTTAACACGATAAATATTATTAATTATTCGTGCCTCTTACTCCTCGTGAAGGAGCATAGGCCGCTCACCAACACTCTTCATCCAACACTGTCCTGGGCAATCCCTTTCAGCTCTTTCTGGTTATGATTCACTCTTTTCATATCTGCTTCGATTTCCCGACGTAATATGTTCTTTGGTCTTCCTCTTTTCCTCTTCCCATCAGCATTCTAAGTTCGGACTTGTCTCGTGATACAGTTTGGTGATTTCCGTAATTTACGTCCTATCCAGTCACATCTTCTCTTCTTAATTTCCCCATCAGTCGGAAGCTGGTTTGTTCTCTCACACAGTAAACTGATGTTATTCGGTCAATAGATGTTGAGTATCTTGCGTAGACAACTATTTATAAATACTTGTATCTTCTTGATGGTGGTTGTAGTAATTGTGCAAGTTTCAGCTCCATATAGTAGAACAAACTATCATGACGTTCGTATTAAAGATTCTGACTTTGATATTGGTTGACAGTTGTTTTGAGTTGCACATGTTGTTCCACTGCACAAATGCGGCACTTGGTTGGCCTTTACGTCTACATCTGATTCTCCTTGTTCATCGATGATGCTTCACTGGTACGTGAAGGGTTCCACCTCCTCCAGAGTTTCACCATCAAATGTGATTGAATTTGTGTTCTCCGTGTTGTATTTGAGGACCTTGGTTCTCCGCTTGTGCATGTTGAGACCTACTGATGCAGACAGAGGCTGCTGCTACACTAGTTGTCTTCATCTGCATTTGTTCGTGTGTATGAGATGAGGGGGGGGGCTAGTTCGTCTGTGAAGTCCGAATCGTCTATGAAGTTGATGTTTAATGACGAGTTCCATTCAACTGATTGTTCGACGATGATCCGTAGTGTCACGATTTGATCTGTGCGTGACCGATCCTTACGGAATCCAGCTTGTTGATCTCGGAGTTGGGCGTCTACTGCATCTTTCATCCGGTTCAGCAACACTATGTTGAAGACTTTCCCTGGTACTGACAGTAGTGTGATGCCCGATTATCACTAATTACAGTCTTGTAATTATAATAAAAAAGATTTCTAAAGAATTTACGGTATGTATCTTGTCTATTTCATTTCTATTTTTACATCCGATAATTAGCTGTAGTTTCTTAATTCTATTGAATTCTCTTATTAAAACAGAAGTAACTTTGATATTCTTCAACTAAGAATATGAAAGAAAGATGTTGATTTTATGAAAGATCCATAATTTTCATAACAGAACAATAAACTTTACATCTTTGAATAAGGAGAAAAGTGGATCAACAAAGTATAATGATGATACTGTATAGTTGATAATTTTACCTTCTTTAAGAAAACTATCAGAATAAAGCTTATCTAGAATTAAAATAAAAATAAAAATAGAAATTAACGAAATAACGCACGATGGAGAAGGCGTGTGAGTCAACTCGATTTAATCAAGCGTTTATGAATATTTAATGCCATATAAAAATATAGGTTACAGACATGTGATGAATAGGATGAAAAGTGTACACACATAAGCTCATATAAAAACAGCCATGGTTGATGAGTGAATAATTAACAAGGTCAAAACGTGACTCAATATGAAGAGATAAATTGGCATGTGCATAAGCTAGAATAAGGTAATATAGGATTAACATCGTAACCGAAACAACAGGCATAAATCTTAAAGGAAAAAAAATATTTTTATTAATTTAAACAGTTGAGATCATGAGTCATTTGAAGATAGACCATCATAGAAACCTGGTAGCACTGAACGGCCGTTTCGTCCTAGTACGGGACTCCTTGGCAGCGCGCGTCCGCGATCCCGCCCCCCCCACCGCGAGATTCGAACCCAGGACATATCAGCCCTGCACACGAGCGCTTAACCATCAGACCACTGAGCCGGCCGGCATCCAACGATGTTGATGTCTAACCTCAACTAATACACGAAATTAAGCGACACATCCACCATTGACATCAGTGAGTTTCTATCTCACAACCCCTGGCGCGGGACTAATAGGTCCTGGGTTTTAATCCCGCGAGGCGGGGTCGTGGATGCGCACTGATGAGGAACTCCACAATAGGACGAAACGGCCGTCCAGTGCTTACAGGTTTTCCATGGTGGTCTAGCTTCAATTGGCTCATGATCTCAACTGTTTAAATTACTACAATCTCCACAAAACGCCTTCTGATATTGTTATTAGTTTTCTAAACAGCTGAAAGTACGGCAAAATAGTTTAAGGAAATATCCTAGTTAAAATTCAGTATATATTGATCTAATGACATTACATAACATGGGAAGGTATGTTTTCTCTAAATTTGAACACATTTTTATGCATAATAATCATTGAACTTTCAATTGTGATTGATCAGTTTTAAACGATCACTGTCAAATCAAATCTCGTTCATTATGCATACCCAGCAAAAGAATCAAAACAGGAAATCATTTAACCATGTCTTTTCTTCTTTAGTAATATTATATAAAATCTATAATTTGTTTATTGAGAGTTTATCTTAGTCCTAGGGATACGGTTGAAACTTTTTATTTCCTATCAAATTTAATTAAGTCTTGTAGTATTTCTGAAAATTGACACCTATCTACTTATCCTTACACGGAATAGTGTCACAGTGATATATATATATATATATATATATATATATATATATATATTTGAACGAAGAATATCCTTTTCGATAAATTCTCTTCAGGTTCTACAATTATATATCCAAATTAATAATCCGAAAAATGGCCAGGTTAATGGCAAAGTATATCGTCTAAAGCATGGATTGTTAAACAAAACAGAATAAATTCACTTGGTATTGTTTTACTTGAATCTTTCCATTGATGTTTAGGAAGGAAATTGATCAGTCTCTTATTGGTATATGTGCATACTGTGTGTATTGCCTCGATATTGCCTTAATTTACAAGCATTATAAATATAATAAATTTGTTAATATTGATATGACTCATAAAGATTGTTAAATTGAATCAGCTTATATGTTAAGTGAAATTTAAGATCAGTGATCAAAATAAATATGGGTCAGATAGGGTGAGAGAAATAATAGTGCAATTACAATTCGGTCAAATGTTTAGTGGAAGATTATATTGTGTGAAAAGTTAGTAATTTCAATAGTTGAAATCATGAGTCAATTGAAGCTGAACCACCATGGAAAACCTGGAAGCAATGAACGGCCGTTTCGTCCTAGTATAAAACTCCTCAGCAATGCGCATCCACAATCCCGTCCCTCCACGAGATTCGAACCCAGAAGCTATCAGTCTCGCGCGCGAGCGCGTATTAAGGAGGGATGAATGATAATTGAATGAATCATGTAATGTGGAGATTAATAATGATGTTTAACCAAAAGTGATAATATGATAAAGATCTTTAAACGACTGTATATATCAGAAGCGTTTTTGTGGATATTATAGTAATTTCAATAGTTGAGATTATGAGTCAATTAAAGCTAGACCATTTGGAAAACCTGAAAGCACTGAACGGCCGTTTCATCTTATTGTTGGACTCCTCAGCAATGCGAGACTGATAGGTCTTGGGTTCAAATCTCGCAAGGTGGAATCGTGGATGCACATTACTCAGGAGTCCTACAATAGCATGAAACGGCCGTCGAGTGTTTCCAGGTTTTCTATTATTGTTTAGGTTTAATTGACTAATAATCTCAACCTATGAAATTACTAATAATATTCATAAAAACCCTTCTGATATGTACATTTATTGAAAGTTAAACTAAGAATAAATCTATATTATGTAATAATAAATTATATTCAATTATCTTGATGTGATACATTTTTATCAATTTCATCTTTTATCATTTATTTGAGTTCATCCTTATTTATGTAAATTATTCTTTTATTATATATAGAATGAATGAAAATGAAATATGGAATTATTATACTTTGAGTTATGGACATTGAATGAAAATTATATTTTATCTTTTAATGAACTAAAACATTAAATATTCTAAATATATATCTACCTGCTTGTATTGCTTTGTTAGTTTCTTTTCAATTTAAGAAAGTATCAGTTTATTTTCTATTATTCTATAATACAATAGATACTATAGGAATAAAACAATAGAATAAGTTAATATTAAGAAAAAAGACATCATGTGTTGATTGATGTTTTGAAAGTGTTTACAACCGTTCAGCTCTTGAGAAGCATATTGTAGGACTATGGTCTATTTCAAGCAAAGATGGATAGTGGCTAGTAGTGGAATACAGGACGCGCGTTTCGTCCCATTTGGGACTTGTCAGTTGGATGTACCGGTATCCGAGAATCGATGTTCACTCCGGGACTCGAGCCCAGCATTGCTCATTTTAAATGCCATAGCATTATCCACTTAACTACTGAGTCCTGATAGCCAACTGCTGTTGCAATGGGGTGAAGTTTAAATTAACTTGGTGTTGTTTTACTTGTATTTTCCCATTGCTATTTAGGATTGCAATTGATCAGTCTCAATTTGGTATCTGTATATCCTGTGCGGCTAGCCTCGGACTTTTTCGTTCTTAGTATTGCTCTAATAACAGACCTAATCCTAAAATAGTAGATTTGTCATATTGTAACTACCTAATAATCTATAAGATCTTAACTGGAAGTCACATCATTGTCTATAGTGACTCATTGTATCATAACAATTACCAATATATGATGGAGAACATATTCATGCTGGAGATAGAACAATATATTTAATGTGAGTAAAAACAAGATACACAGAATGATCATACCTGCAAAGGTGAGTCATGTCACTCGATCGGGTTCAATTTCGAATGAATGTTATCACGTCCATCATTATTGACCTTCTATTAGTGTTACATGTTGAATGTCTATTTTCCCAGTTATCTCATATTCATCTTTGAGGATTCTGGTTAGAATCCAGTGCCGCTACACTATACATATATTTTTCGATGAAACAATTTTTACTTCTCTATAAATATCAGATATATTAGGAATCGTTTATAACTACCTGTCATAGCTCAAAGAAAGTTATTTTAGCCTTGTTATGTTATATTTTGTATAATGTGGTCTAGCTTAAAAGAACAGAATGTTGTCAGAATTTACCTTACGACGCCCGAAGCTAGTGTGATCATGTATATATATATATCATTTAAAGAGATGTATAATTTTAATCGTTTACAGTACACTCCAATGATAAAAAAATGTAAAAATAAAACCAATTTTTCGAGAAGTCATCTGGTAGACTAAGCTGGATTATTTGTCTTGTGTAGCTTTATGTCATTTTAGCCAGACAAGATGCTACTTAACTAAATGAGATAATAACGATTTGAAGTAAGAGAATACACAAAGATAGTGTCATTACATAACACACATCATGCGTAAAAATAGCGTTAATACACAAGGGAATCAAACCTTGAAAGTAAAATCTTTGTGATTTGATCTGGGACAAACTGTTACGAATGCGACGGAAATAAAAGTACCCTAACCCGTACTGAAATTCGTTAGTGGGATTCTTGTTGATATATTTCGGTATTGTGAAAATTATTCTTTATTAGCTCTATATTCGATAGGTTTGTCACTAGTAATAACCAAATTCAACTAATGCGGACTGAACACACAACAAATTACTGAAAGTTAGTCATTCGACTAGAAACAAGATGGAAAATGATTCATGAACTATTTTGTTATGAACCAAATATGAAATTATAAGATGGTACCATTCGTTAAATTCATAATATTTGAAAGTTAGTTATTCAAACTATTAGAGACAACTAATAATCATAGTTATACTTAAAAGAGAATCCGTGAAAGAATTCATTCGAAATTCAGGATTTTAATAATTGTTTCAAAGATTATCTGAAGCATAACTGTCTAGTGAAAAAAACGTCCATCGTAGTTGAACTCTAGACATTGGAATTTGTTCTATTCTACCATCTACTAGATTTGAGAATATAAAGACAACTGACACCACACGATCTCATTTCATATTTTTCTGTAGATGAAAAATATTCATGAAATTTCTTACGTTTTTTTCGAAAGTGCTTGTTATGTCTGGTTAGTACATAAACCTAGTATGTTTGAAATAAATGATTCACATCGCAAAGGCTGATATTTGTGTTCTGGAATTAACTGACTGAGGTAGGCAGGAAGCAGGACTAATAAGGACGCTTCTCGTAAGTGTTTTATGCGTCATTGGTCCGATCGATAATTCACTGCTCTCTAATTGGCGGTATCATTACGTTGTACATTAACAGGCACACAGGCTACAAGTTATAACAGTGTTATATATAAGACAATATCCCAACGTTTTTGTCTAAATATATACTTAAACACTAGCGTTAATTTTTTAAGTGCGTTGGTCGCCTCGTTGAATGAACAGTCTTAATGTCTAGGATAATTTGACAGATAGATTAATACAAATATTTGTATTTTTATAGATATTGTCTACGAAATTACGAAGAACAACTCATTTTGAGCATTCATAATGATATTAGGTATCAACCTTTTGATCTATGTATTTTTCGACTGTCACGATACTTATATTTGACTAGTGGAGAGTCTTTAATGTACACTGCTTAGTTGTTCTATAGAAGATGGTTGCACTATTCAGTACACCATTCATTACAGGACTCATCACTTTTTTGTGAAAAGGTTTTTAAAGCTTTTACACTTCAATGCAACATTAGAGAAGTGAAAAACAATGGAACAGAGGGACGAAAATATATTTGTTGTTTATATTGAACAGAATGATCTCGACGTCGTTTTACCTAGCTTATTTGTTTGCACTCATGCATTCCTGTCAAAGTATATCGATTGTTTTCATATAAACAGTGAAGAATGTTAGTGATGCTCGTCACTATTCGAGCGTATTATATAAGGATGTTCGTTGTTATGACATGTGGTGTCCAAAATCTCATACTGATACAAACTGCGCTACGTGCTAACCCTCCAAATGACTACTTGGTGGAAAACGCAATAGTGAGCAGGAAAGTGTATCGGACTACTGAATGAAATGTACAAATAGTCATTCATATATATACCACTCTATCCCTAGGAAGTTGACCCAATGCAATGGACTTGACCTTTTGGTGACTTCTGATTGTCATTAGACTACTTCTGTTTGACTCTCTATATCAATCGTGTCATGGATGCTAAAGTCACGCTATAATTCTGCTTAAGCAATGTAACTCACGTGTCTTCTTGTTATACCAACATTTAAACAAGTTACAATGATGTCACAATAAATGCAAAATAAAATATCACTCCTTAAAAATTGAAGGTGAATTTTATTTTTATTATTGATAGATTTAAGTAATACGACCTTACGTATTCATTATTTATTTATCCTGATTCTGCACTCTATTTATGTAACAAGGGAAAAAAGATAGATGTAAAGTGCTATATGTCGCCATAAAATAATTTAAGCATAAAGCATATACTACACATAATATCACGCATTAAAGTGTCCCAGAATTCTAATATAAAATGTTATATTTTCTTGTATGATAATAGACCTAATTTCCGCAAAGCGTTCATTTGTTGTGGAAGAAATTTAGCAACATTAGACTTATATTTTAATTGTGAAAGCTCACTTCATAATTCCGCCTTCTCCTTGTCTCAGCCGTTGAGGTTTAATGTGTTGAGTATAAATGACTGTTAGATGGTAGTTGGAGGTAGTGAACAGGAAACCCTGGACCCGGGTTTCGTGCTACTTGGCACTCGTCAGCAAGGTGCACCTGTAATCTTGAGGGAACTGAAGCTCCCTGGAGGATTTGATCTCGTGTCACCCAGCTTCACAGTCAGAGACGTTACCACCAACCACCATCTAATATCAATACATAGTACCCGCAGTGTCGAGTCACCCAGACTGGTGGCCACGTTGCAACATGATCGATATCGTTCGATCTGCACTAAATAAGGACTTGACACACATGACATTGTTCATCACCCAGAGATCAATCGATTATAAATGACTGTTGTCAGTTCCGAAAATAATCGATCGTAATAGAGAAACTTAATCGTTCTCGTTCCTAAATCTGTAACATTGTAGGCCTTACTGAACTACAATAACAGGACGCAACAGATATAACTTGGAGTGATTTGATGTTCTTTTAATGTTGTAGACTACAACTAGTGCAATAATAAACATGAAATCATTGTGTATAGAGACCGAAGAACCACGAGAATTTACACTAGTTTAACTGATGTTATGATAAGTATTTCCCCATGGAAATCGGTTCTCTTATTACTCTTTGGTGTTTTAAGTTTAATGACTTCGGCAAATTAGAATCATTGTGCCAAGTTTAACATATCAAGAGTTATCATTAAACGACAAAGTCTTAATTAGTATGATGATACTTACCAACGCCTACCAATCAACGATACTCCACAACTGCGGCTTCAAGTTATTGATGGAAATCTACGAAATAGGGAAAACATAGCATATGCATTGAAAATTGTAAAAGAGCATATTTACTTTGGGAAACTAACACTTTTAGAGGAAAAATATCAAAACTAAGTAAGTTACTAACAGTATTTTCAGCAACACTATATGTGAGTGATGAAAAGAAAATCAGAAAACTACAATCACACTTGATCTCAAATCACTATACTACCTAAAAAATTTCCTAATAGTTTAACAATGAAAGAATTGTATAGTCACAGTAAAGTACGTTTCAGATTTCTTAATGATAAACAGTCCACTTTCTTCTCATTATTAAAATATTATGAATTACATGGGAATCATTGATTAGCTAAAATTATTCATTGAAGTATAATTTTTCACTGAACCAATTAATGTTGTCGTTTGAATAGCTCTAATTATCTAATTGGTATTCGCAATACCATAGTTTTTTTTCATTCATTTCGATTAAGGAAAAACGTTCAGTTTCAATTTAGAATGCCTTGTTATGACAATGAAATGATTTAACAGAACTTTTTTATAAACACTTTAACTACTTAATTATATTAAAGTAACTAAGACATTTTGACAAATTTTTCAGCATTCAAGTACCGATCGCTGGGTTAACTGATTCTTTTTCATTTATTCAAAGATCTTATCAACGACTAGGGAGCCTTTCTTGGAGTCTACGCGCTGTAGAGACGCGCTTATCACGTAGTCATTTAAATATAAGATAACTGGACGCGTATCTATAATGTTGATTAATCATTATTTCGATAGTCAGTGATCTGAGCAACATGATTTCTTGGTATACAAAAAATTACAAAACATTAAGCTTTTGCGATATTCATTCAAAAATGTAATTACTCTTCAATAGAAGTATGTTGAACTTGCTAGTGTTATCGAAATGTAAAAAGCCTCATACTATATTGTATTCAACAAACTTCCTGATATCGTTATAGTTGTAAACAGTTAATAAACAGACTTGTTAGTGATGATCCTTTCCTTATCTGAATATTATTCCGATTGCAGCATTTTCATTGAGGTAATTTCTCTTCATGTTAGTATCATTTTAGTGAGCCGTACAATCTTATTAATAGGTACGTTTTTACATGTAACAGTCTAGAGTAAAATAGAGGAGTATGAGAGGCATTAAAAATATAGTGGTGTTGAATAATATAATAAAAATTATGAAAACTTTTCAAGTATTGAATGTTATGATTTATCCATGAAAGGGTAACATGTCAACATAATCGGAGCTAGCGAAAGTTTTGAAATATTGTACAAAGTGGTTGTTGGATCATTTAGAAAAGTATTCAAAATTATCACGAACTAAAATTCTGTAATAGGTTTGGGAGTAATCACAAATGGCAATTCATAGAAAGAACAAAAAGGTTAATGTAGGTATCATTACCAAGGTTTGATTTGATAATTGCGAATAAATCGAGCATTGGGTTGATTGTTATAAATAAAAATAATATATTTGTAATATCCCAATGAGTAAAAAATTAGATTTTCTGACGTTTCGTGACTTGGTGTAAGTCACTTCTTCAGAGAATAAATAACCATATTAAAATTAATCCAAGTTTAAATAGTACAACGGAACAATGCAAGAATAATATTTGATCAATATTGATCTGAATAAGTGACTTACACCAAGTCACGAAACGTCAGAAAATCTAATTTTCTACTCATTGAGATATTACAAATATATTATTTTTATTTAAAAAAGGTTAATGGTTTACTTTACAAAGGAGGAGGAAAAAGTGAAGAGTAAAATAGTAATTGGTACTTACGATCTGTAAATTCGGAGGGTAGCTTTGAACGTGGATGAATAAGGAACTGAACATGACACATTTTGTACACAGAAGTCGAATTTGAAGTGGTGAATTACTATAGACCCAGTTGTGCACAAAATCCATATGCAAAAATTTTTGAGCTAGCTATTTTTATATTGTAGAGGATTGTGAACAAAGATTCTCGCTGTAGGATGTAGCCAGAGTTGATCATTTGTTGAAGATTGAGTTGTTGATCCGTTTGCGACAACACTACACATTCATTGACTTTCACATCCAGTACTGGAATAAGTTTGACTATCTTTGATTATTTTGCAACACTCCTCCATGTTCTTATATACTAATATGTGTGAGAACTTACGTATACGTAAGAGTGAAGAGCTTAAGGAAATGAAATTGTCGACAATAATATTTGCATGCTGATATATCTTCAGCCTTTTGAACTCGATTTGTATAATGCCAAAGTTTGAGTAACAGTATAAATTAGAGGAAATGAGAAATAAAGTGTAGCTTATAGTACATTTTACTATGTAGAATTATTAAACGTGGAGCTGCAATTTTGTAAACATTAAACACTTGAAATGATGCATATTCCATTACCGTATCTTGAACAAAATTTCTTTTAAAGAACTAGCCGAAACAATTTGATTATGTAGCAATTAATATGTTGAAATTAAGTAGTTTGAGAAACGATTGTAATCATCATTTAAATTATATGATAAGCTTCCTGTCAAGCAAATATTAGATTAATAAAGTAAGTTTAATTAACTATTACTGCCCATGTAAACTATGAAATAAAATACTATATTTGTGAAGTGCGTAAGATCTGTTTTTTGAAAAGTCATACAAAGGGTTCTGATTTATTGTCTGATTAAAACGTAATTCACTGGATATCAATCTACTTATTTTGTTACAATGTTGGTGTAACAGGATAAGTACTAAGCAATGTCGATCTTTCGGAGCAATTCTATCTGAAGTTATTAATTAACTAAATTCAATGAATGGATTTTGTACAGGGATTTGACTCTTTGTAAGCTTATCTTGCTTGAGAGACAATGTCCGGGATATTAAGCAACTAGCAATTCTGTAGGTTAAAATAATCATAAGACAGTTTTTTCTAGTTGGATTCATGAGTCGACTAAAGCTAGACCACTATGGTAAGTCTGGAAGAACTAGTAGTCTAGCTTTAATTGATTCATAAATTCAACTATTAAATTACTAAAATCTCCATAAAACTCCCTTCTGAATATGACATAATAAACCATAGGAATCGTATGGATCATAGTTTAGTACAAATACATAGCGTATGTAAACAGTATTAACTGACCTAGTTCGAATGAAAATTCATGATGCAAAAGAGATTTAATCACAATCAGTTATGAAACCTTACACAAATTAAAAAAGTATTATCTAACACAGTATTCGCTACAAATTTTTATTTATTTTTATAGTTAGCTAAATGAAAGTATACTATTCAAATGACAGTGAAAATGATGTAAGATAATCATTGGAAAAATAAATATTTGATGGATAAAGTGTTTTCATTCGAAACAGTAGTTATTGAGTTTAAGTCATAGTGTGAACATTATCACTGAAGATCGATTTTATCCTGATAATGGATTTCAGATAGAACAAAATAGACTTCTCGAACTCTAGTGTTTAATAAAATCACCATATGCCAACATTCAATAGTACATGTTACATTTTGGTAAAACAATGTTTGGATTAATTTCACTAACCTTTCTATATGTGAAAAATTTACCGTAAGATCATTCACTAATATCTCATCAGAACTCCTATTAAGTATAATATGTAGGTTGATCACGAGCAGATAACTAGTTAGTGGATGAATAATTGAAAGTATCTTAAATTTTTGATTGAGATCATCAACCGATTGATGTTAGATCACCATTGAAAATATCGAAGCATTAGAAAACCGTTCTGTCCTAGTATGCGATGACTCAGCAGTGCGCATCCAAGATCCCAACTCACTCGATTCGAACACAGAACCTTCGGTCACGTGCGCGAACAATTAACCTATACACTACTCAGTCGGCCGGCATCCAATGGTGTTAATGTTTAACCTCAGTCAATCCACAAAACTGAGCGACCATCTCCCATTGTACCGAGGTAGATACGTGTCTCTACCCGACACGGATTAGCTCCACTGGTCACGGCTTCTTACTAGAACTCTGAGAATTCCTTCACGAAGCTAGTCATTAGTGAGAGAATGATAATTATCAGTATAAGAGTGCAGAGATTATTAAGTTTTTGTTTGAGATCAGGAACCGATTGATGTTAGACCGTTATTGAAAACCTGGAAATACTGGACGGCCGTTTTGTTTTATTCTTGATACTTTTTCAATCAAACATTTTTTAACACATCTCATTTAACTAAAAACAGTATTACTTACAATCTAATCTAGTAAGTTTTTATTCATACGAAACTTGCAAGTAGATTATGTATATTGTGATACATGTGGCAACATACATTAAATAAATCTTATGGAATAAATGACAAAAAATGACGTTAGAAAGTGACTTGATGAAACAATTATTGACAATAAGTCTAGATTTGACCGACAAAACAATTAATAAATGAAAATACAACCCTGTATTTCATCACTATCTGACAAACTGATTAGTTTTAACAATTGAAAAAGATCAGAAGGGGTTTCGTGGACATTTTAGAAATTCACTGATTGAAATTTTTATTCGAACTAGGTCAGTTAATACTGTTTACATACGCTATGTATTTGTACTAAACTATGATCCATACGATTCCTATGGTTTATTATGTCATATTCAGAAGGGAATTTTATGGAGATTTTAGTAATTTAATAGTTGAATTTATGAATCAATTAAAGCTAGACTACTGGTTCTTCCAGATTTACCATAGTGGACTAGCTTTAATTGACTGATGATTTCAATCAGTGAAATTTTAAATGAAACAAAAAATTTAGTCATATCATAAATGGTTAAGCGCTCGTGCGCGAGACTGATTGATCCTGGGTTCGAATCTCGCTGTGGGCGGGATCTTGGATACGCGCTTCTGAGGAGCCCCATACTAGGACGAAACGGCTGTCCAGTGCTTCCAGGTTTTCAATGGTGGTCTAGCTTCAACTGACTCATGATTTCAATCTGTGAAAATTTCTACAAATCTCCACAAACCCCTTCTGATAATAATCATCTGCTCACTAGTGACTGACTTCAAGAGATACTCCTGGAGTTCTAGTGGGAAGCCGTTACCAGTGGAGTACAACCAGGTCTGTTGTGAGATATCAGCTCACTGAAGACAATGGTATATGGTGGCGCAACTTCGTGGATTAGTTGAAGTTAGACATTAACACCGTTGGATGCCGGCTCAGTGGTCTAATGGTTAAGTGCTCGCGCGCGAAGCCAGTAGGTCCTGGGTTCGAGCCCCGCGTGGTGCGGGATCGTGGATGCGCACTGCTGAGGAGTCCCATACTAGGACGAAACGGCCGTCCAGTGCTTCCAGGTTTTCAATGGTGGTCTAGCTTCAACTGACTCATGATTTCTATCTGTGAAAATTTCTACAAATCTCCACAAACCCCTTCTGATAATAATCATCTGCTCACTAGTGACTGACTTCAAGAGATACTCCTGGAGTTCTAGTGGGAAGCCGTTACCAGTGGAGTACAACCAGGTCTGTTGTGAGATATCAGCTCACTGAAGACAATGGTATATGGTGGCGCAACTTCGTGGATTAGTTGAAGTTAGACATTAACACCGTTGGATGCCGGCTCAGTGGTCTAATGGTTAAGTGCTCGCGCGCGAAGCCAGTAGGTCCTGGGTTCGAGCCCCGCGTGGTGCGGGATCGTGGATGCGCACTGCTGAGGAGTCCCATACTAGGACGAAACGGCCGTCCAGTGCTTCCAGGTTTTCAATGGTGGTCTAGCTTCAACTGACTCATGATTTCTATCTGTGAAAATTTCTACAAATCTCCACAAACCCCTTCTGATAATTTTCATATTTATTTATTCACACTTCAGTTCGATAATGCGAGCCTAGTTTTTTTTTAAGAAGCTGATTATGATATAAGTTTACTGTGTATCTTTTTCTATTTCATGGCAACTACATTGAAATATTTGTTTTACGTATTATTAAACTAGTCACCTTTCAATAGCTTTGCTAAAATAACCCATTTATTTGCTTATTTATATTTTTAGTTCATGTCTCAGAACGCTTTAATACCGATGAAAAACGTTCTTTCTTAAGAATATAAGCATAACGCAGTTAAATTTATGTATTTATTTGAAATCTGAAAATTATTTATAACTCACTGAGATGATTTTCAATTCAACACCATTCATTGTCGACTATGTTACGTTTTAGTGGCCCTATATCTGACTCCAATTAGGTTGTATGAATGAATGTTTTTGATAATATACATCTAGGCTATCCTTCTATATATTTATCGACTTAACTCATGTTAGTGGATAACGGAATAACAGAATACAAGTCAAATACGAGAAAAGGATTTCAAATACGCATATTTGTACAATCATTGATCCAGATAGACGATCAAAGGAACGAAGCGAAAAGAAATAAGGCGATGGAGAACGCGTGTGAGCCGATTCGATTTAATCAAGAGTAAATCAATATTTATAGCCGAACAAAAATAAGTTACAGACATTTGACGAGTAAGATAGGAAATGAACATACATACGTTTACATAAAAATAGTCAAGGTTGATAAGTGAATGATTACCAAGGTCAAGATGTGACTCAAGATGTTAGGATGAATTGATCTGCTCAGAACCTAGGGTAAGTTATATGGGTTTAACATAGAAAGCGACACTACAACAATTTCAAATTTATCAAAGGGACTAATTGTTTCAAATTTCATTCTACTTTACGCTCATTCGGATTGAAGATTTCGTTAAAAACTGAATTAATTAATCGAAAATGATTTAAATCCATTCCTTGATAGTTGGAGAACTTTACAAAAGTGTTTCTTTACTTCCGAATTCATTAGTTTTCTAGTCCTGTTTAGTAGTAGTATGGTATACTACTCAACTGTCTTCTCAATAATCCGTGGACCTATTTTCTATTTGTTCAAATATTAAAATACTTTTCCCTGTCATACATTTGCTTAGAAGAAATAGATGTTTGTTCTAACCATATATATTCATGCACTATTACAAAGAACACATGACAGAGAGGTTACACATATATTTCTTCATTTACCGTTATCATTTGGAAGACGAGGGGCTGTTAAAATGAAATTCACGCCAAGAATATATCATCGAGTGAAATGTTTCAAAAAAGTAAAACTGCAGAAAATGTTCGTAATTGAAAGAGAAAGGCAAGTACTCATTGCTAACATTACTTTTACGCACAATTTTTATATCAGTGTCTTATTTGATACATTATTATTTTAAGATATTTCCAAATTAATAGTCTTTTGAAAGTCCTCAAAATTATCCCTTCCTTCTTAGTTTACATTAAGTACAGTTCTTAGATAGACAACCACTGAAATCCAGAAACTGCTGAATATCTGTTTCAACCTTCTATGAGATTCCTTAGCAATGAACACCTATGACCTCATCAAAGAACAGACCTAGAACTTTCAGGTATTGTTGAAAGCACTTAACCCTTAGATCACTGATCCGCCTATCAACGGTCCACTCATTTAGCTCGTAAACGCTCATGTAGGTCTTGCTTTCGATTTCAGATAGAATCATGAAGATACACTCCGAGAAGTTCCGTAATAAAACAATACATGTATAGTATATGTCTCATAGTTTCTGGTTCCCGATAGTTGTCTAATTAAGCCTAATTCATTATAAAAACTGTAAAATTCAATAATATTACAACACTATGAAGAATATTTCATTTCATACAGCTGCACTCACTAACTACCTTTTGATCTCAATTTCTCTAATTCATGTTTGACAGTGATAAAATGGACGTTTAAACTAGTCACAATCATGCTGGTTATTGTTTGCTGAAATCACAATTATTATGAATACGTGCCATATCAGATAAATAAATGACATTATGTAAACATACAAAAAGCTTCTTACAAAAAAATATTAAGTTTATTCATAATCTATATGCATGGATAATGTTAGGGATTTCAACACCACCAAGCCCTTTTAAACAATAATAAATATTCATATTACTGATAAAATGCTCAGCTATGAATAATTATAGTTGCCGTCACATTTTACGCTGAAAAAAAAAGAAAAGAATTATCTAAAACATTTTGTTAACTAATAACAAAAACCAAACACTGTAAATATTCATTCATAAATTCTTGAGCATCTAGGTCTTGGGAAAAACATATATTTCAACAAACATAAAAGATTAATTGAACATTGAGGTAGAAAAATTAATGTGAAATTTTTTTTTTGAGAAATGTAAATGGTATCGGTATGAGGTTGTGGAGATTATTAAGTTTTTGATTAGGATCATGCACCGATTGCTGTTAGACCAGCATTGAAGAATTGAAGGCACTGGACGGCCATCTCGTCCTATTGTGGGACTCCTCAGTAGTGGGCATCCACGATCCCGCTCGCGTGATTCGATTCATGATTTCAATCAAAAACTTTATAATCTCTACAATCCCATACTGAGAATTATCATTCGCTCACTAATGACTAGCTTCGTGAAGGAATTCTCAGAATTCTAGTAAGAAGCCGTGACCAGTGCAGCTAATCCGTGTCGGGTAGAGACACGTATCTACCTCTGTACAATGGGAGATGGTCGCTCAGTTTTGTGGATTGACTGAGATTAAACATTAACATCATTGGATGCCGGCCGACTGAGTAGTGTATAGGCTAAGTGTTTGCGCACGTGACCGAAGGTTCTGTGTTCGAATCGAGTGAGTTGGGATCTTGGATGCGCACTGCTGAGTCATCGCATACTAGGACAGAACGGTTTTCTAATGCTTCGATATTTTCAATGGTGATCTAACATCAATCGGTTGACGATCTCAATCAAAAAGTAAATGATAGTTTCTTATTGATTTGTTTTGTTAATTTGGTCATCTTGATTAGCAGTAAAACTTAAACACAAAATGAAGTTTTTTTTCATTTCGCTTCGTTTCATCTTTAAAAAGATTATGTAATATAGTTTATGAACTGACTTTTGGATCGTTTACAAAAATTTCTAATTTTATTGATTTCAGATTTCATTATGATTTATGCGATTCATTTTTATAATCGCTTTTAATTTACTCCTAGAAAAATTTTTTGTTTATGAAACAAGTATTTCAAAATTAGTTTTTGTTATCACTTTTGGCCTTGTGCTTGATTAATATTAAAAACGTAATGATACCGCCAATTTAGCAAACAGTAAGTTATTGACCGGATCAATGACGCGTAAAACTTGTACGAGCAGTTTAGATTTCTTATCGATCCTTCTTCCTGTCTAACCCTGCCTGTTGAGTCCAGAATATCAACCTCTGCCTCCGTGATATGAATCATACATTTTAAACATACTGGGTTTATATACAAACCAAATAGACAACATCACACCATATAATAGAAAATGAAAATTTGTACGACATCAAGACAAAAAGTGGCTACGATTGATAGCAATTGCAATTAATAAACCGGGCATAACTCAAGAACGGTAAATCGTGTAACAATAGTCTATGGATCGGAATAAAGCTTATACTAAAAGGAATATGAATATGCCTAGCTTAGCCACTTAAAATATGTACAATAAAAATATATTTATGATATTGGTTCATAAATAGTTCTCAAAAGTAATCATTCATAATTCTCGTCGAGACATAACAGTTTAGAAGTAAATATTAATATTTTTGAATCAATCAAATGACTTTCTATTCATATTTCATCAGAACTAATGATTTAGTTGAAATAAATAAAAGTCAAACATTGATAAAGCACAAAACCAGTCAGTCCAAAAATATCATTCTCCAATTACATAATAATCAATATGTAATGCACCATTTGTGTTAATTATTCCCATGGAACAATTATCCAATATGAATCAATAAAAATTGAATTAAGCAAACATGGATAGTGACTAGCAGTGAAATCCAGGATGCGCGTTTCGCCCTATTTGGGACTAGTCAGCTGGATGTACCTGCATCTCAGAGTTGATATTCACTCTAGGACTCGAACCCAGTACCGTTCGCTTCAAACGCCATCGCGTTATCCACTTAACTACTGATTCCTGATAGGCGTTAGTTTGTACAATAGGATTAAGTTTAAATTCACTTGATATTGTTTGTTTGAATTTTACCATTGATGTTATGATTGCAATTGATCAGTTTCTTATTGCCATATATGCATACTGTGCGTAATGCCTCGATATAGCCACTATTTATTTTGCTTAGAATGCTTGTGAATTAAGGCGAGATTCAAGTAAACAATACCAAGTGAATATAAAAACTGAATTAATTTAAAATGAATCACTACTTCATGAAAATATTTGTCTAAATTAGTAAAAATGTGTGTGTGTAGTTTTTTCCACCAGAAATAGTCTACTTCCTACTCAAACATCACTTTATTACGTCTTACTAATATAATAGATATCAAATACTGATATAGAATTTTTTGTCACTTTGTGTTAATACGGTTTGCAAAATTTCTGTCTCCTAAATTTAGTTATTTTAACATGACAAGTTTCTAGATAAATTGACTACACTTAATCTGTAATATTGGAATTAATGTATTTGAGTAAACTCCACCTGGAGTCCCTCCGGGGGCTACTGCCGGTCTCAAGCCCGGATAAAGGAGGAGGGTTGGGCATGGAGTTAGCCACCCCATCCTGTAGAAAACTAACTCACTAAAAAGCGCTAACCAGAAAGTAAGTATTTGGGTAGACCAATAATGATATAGTATTTTGAATTCCAGTTTTTTTGTCTTCTTTTACCTTCTGATATACTAAAAATGGTTTAGCATAATTCAATGTTTTTCAACTACACAGTAATGTAATGCTTTTGACTACATCAAATAGCATTGCCTAAGTGAAAAGTTTACGTTCTTTGTTTCAATTAACTAGGTACTAGAATTCATATTTACTTTTGATTAGTACACAATTCATTTGCTTTTATATGTTACTGTAAGGTAATGCAATTTCAATACGTTGCATAAGTCATAAATTATATATTTGTCAGACTATAAACACCATTTAATGTATATTGAAATTATTTACACTTAGATGTATTTAACATAATTTTTTGAGAGTAATATAATAACAAGTCAGACACTGTCATTCATTTCAAATAGTCACTTTAATGAAAATATCAAAATATTCTGACAATAATCTATTTAAGAGCATATATAGTCTCTAGTCAAACAATTCTTGAATAAGTTTTATTGATCTCCTTTTATGAGAATTTTTCTGATATTAGGATATGAAGTATGTACATTCATTTTTAATGATTAGTATTTTTATATTTCACCTCATCAAGATTCCAAAGAAAGGAGATCTGAGCGAATGTGAAAATCACAGAGGGATCACACTACTGTCACTACCAGGGAAAATCCTTAATAGAGTGTTGCTGAACCGGATGAAAGACGCATTAGACGCCCAACTTCGAGATCAACAAGCCGGATTCCGTAAGGATCGATCGTGCACAGACCAAATTGCGACACTACGGATCATCGTCGAACAATCATTTGAATGGATCAATTTCATTGATTATAAAAAGGCGTTTGACAGTGTAGATAGGAGAAGATTATGGAAACTTTTTCAAAACTGTGGAGTTCCTGAGGAGGTTATCAACATTATCCGGAACTCATACGAAGGACTACAGTGCAATGTGGTCCATGGAGGACAGCTGACAGATGCATTCGAAATGAGGACCGGAGTCAGACAAGGATGTTTACTCTTCCACTTCCTTTTTCTTCTTGTGGTCGAATGAATTATGAAGACCACATCTGACGGTAGATGCAAAATCAAATGAACATCTCATGCCAATTATACGATTTTTTCCTCGTAGATAACCTAGCCCTTTAATCCCATGAACACCAACAAATGCAGATGAAGATAAGTAGTGCAGTAGCAGCCTCTGTCTGCATCAGTAGGCCTCAACATACACAAAGGAAAAAGCAAGAACAGCAAATGCAGCACGGAGAACACTAAATCAATCACACTTGATGGCGAAACTTTGGAGGAGGTGGAACCCTTCACGTACCACGTAGGCATCATCGATGAACGAGGAGGATCAGATTTAAACGTGAAGGTGGGAAATGGCAAAGCAAGTGCCGCATCTCTACAATTGAACAACATATAGAACTCAAAACAACTGTCAACTAATATCAAAGTCAGAATCATCAATATGAACGTCAAGGTAGTTAGTTCTACTGTATGGAGCTGAAACTTGCACAACTACTATAACCGTCATCAAGAAGATACAATTATTTATAAATAGTTGTCTACGTAAGATACTGAATGTCGTTGTCCGGATACCATCAGCAACAGTGTACTGTGTGAGAGAACAAACCAGCTTCCATGTAGGGAGGGGGAATTAATAAGAGATGTTGGAAATGGATACGACCTATATTACGGAAATCATCAAACTGTATCATGAGGGAAGCTCTAACCTAGAATAGTGAAGGGAAGCAGAAAAAGAGGGAGACTAAATAACACATTAGGTCAGGAAATCGATGCAGATATGAAAAGAATGAATGACAAGTGGAAAGAGCTGGAAGGGATTGCCGAGGACTATGCTCCTTCACGAGAAGTAACAGGCGTACGTAACTAATTAGAAAAAACTTCTTTAACCAATTGATCATGATATTTCCTTGAGTTTTATCCAGAAAGTATAAAGTTTTATTTAATTTTATTTTTGTAGGTAATACTTTATTTTATTTCTGTTTATTTTTAGAACCTCAGTTGGTAGATTTACTAATCATGCTCACAATAATATTCAACTGATATTCCTTAAATAATCGATTTAAATTTGTTTATCACTTTATAGAAATGAATGTGATTTTAAGTCGAAACTAAGCAGCAAACATTGTTATATAAATGATGATAAGATGTTAAGGTAAGGGTTTGTAAGAATACTTCAGTGTCAGTTATTCACACAACAAAAGCTAAACAGTTGAATTCTATATATATATAGAAGATGATGAAAAACAAGGTAATATTTAATTTGACTCATGAAACTATTAAAAAACTATTCTAACATGCATCCGGTAATATTTCAAGCTACAGTTTATTATAAAGACAACATATAAGTATTCGAATGTATTGTCTGAAATGTTTTGACTGTTTCCTTATGTTATTTAAAAAATAGTTTTAGGAAACTAGGAAATTCGATTTGAGTTTATGTTTACATTAGCAGTAGATAACGTTAGACTAGTTAGTTTAGTTTAATTGTTTTTATGAATTATTAATATAACGTGAATCGGTATATGTTAAATCCATGGGAACGTGATTTGCAACTTAAAAATTTTCAAATCTTGTACAATATGTAAAATTCTCTTTACGAAGGCTTGAATTAGGATAAAGTATATTTCAAACATCGAATCCTTTCAGTAGTTTTGCAACTGATGTAATTCAATGGGGAAAAAATTATTATTTTCCATTAACTTTATGAATATGTGACTTAATAATATGTATAACTGGAGTTTATCGTTAAATCGAACGATAGATAATACGATGATTCTAGCATAGATTATAATTGCATATAAAGCTTAAAGAGCGCATTTTTATTTTACTGAAACAGATCTCAATAAACACAACACATGAGATTATGTTTTATGTATAGTTTTTCTTGTTTGTTACAGTTTCGATTCTAGTGAGATTTAGTCTATTTTAGAATCTCAATTCATATATATATATCAAAGTGCTTGATGTTATAAGAAACGCCATGATTGACATTTACATCCTATTAAATGTAAACTACACTTCTTTTGACGATCAAATTGTCAGTAGTATCAACTTTGCATGATTAAATGACAACTAAATTTAATCAAACTTATATTGACGTTAAAATGATATCGTTAATTTTATTAAATTAATATCTACAAATAGGAAATGTAGCACCAAGTATCTCATGAAAGTCTTTTGTTCCTTGAAGATGCCAACAATTATTTATCATTAAGTTCAACATAATTAAAGACACATATGTTACATTACCAGTTATGTCATTGGTTACAAACATTTTAATTATTTTAAAATTTTTTTCATAATGAACAAACCATTTTATAATTGAATAAGTTCTGCGTCTTTTGTGTTATTTTCACTCCATTATAGAATCTGTATTTTGAAATGAAAATAATCTAAAAAAAAATTTTTTCCAGCATTCGAACCCCACGGACGGGGTCGTGTATGCGCATTGCTGAGGAATCCCATACTCGGACGAAACGGCTGTCTAGTGCATCCAGGCTTCTTATGGTGGTCTAACATCAATCGGTTCATGATCTCAATCAAGAACTTAATAATTTCCACAACTCCATACTGAAAATAAAGAGATTTACAATGAATAATGCTTTCAAAGTTTAATTTCTTTATGTCAAAACATGTCGGCGTTTTAAAATTTCATTTTGTGAATATAACTACTATGGTAAACTGAGGAAAATATAAAATAATATCTAGGCAATGTTTTTTTTAACAAACTGATGCGATACGGCACAATGATGTATGTAAATGAAAAAATTCTATTTCAATGCATACATGGTTAGATAGGAATTTTTATTCAGTAAGTTTGTGCTGATGATGTCGTTCAGAAGAACGATGAAAGCTTCGCAACCAAACCATTTAGCTCAGACAACAAAACTCCATCAAATCATTCACCTGAGCTACAATTCTTCTCCACCACCTCAGTAATCATGGTGTATTTTATCAAACTTTGAAGATGTTTTCTATTTCATAAGGAAATTCTATGTTAATGCATTGAAATATATTTAAAGTAATGAGTTGTTATTTTATTTAAAAAGTACATCTAATTTACAATATTAAGGATTATAACAGTATAGAGTAGTACGGCTCGATTTAATGTTAAGGAACTCTGTGTTCAATTGATTGGATACAAATATTAGATTAGTTAAAGAATGACTGACAGTAGATAATAACCCATTAGTATAAACTGATTGAATTGTTTAACCTAATTCGATCCAGAATTAAATCTAAAAACTGTTTTCATTTTTAGTGCTAAAAACAAAGAGATACAATATATATTAACTGAGACACGTTAAATTCTAAATTACTCTTGAATTTGCACAGGATCATTACAATTCACGAAAAGTCAATTATGATTTAATTCAACAGTTTCATTGGAGTGTTGGAGACTGAGGACATAGACGTTCTATTACATTAGCTAAGCAACATAATCAGTTTCGACAATCATTTTTAATCAGGGAAATTTAGAATATTTGATTTTTGAAAATATAATAACAATATCCTTTTTGAATTCACTTCGTATTGTTAGCTTGTATCCTCCCATTGTTGTCTAGGATTGTAACTGATAAGTCTCTTATTGGTATATGCTCATACTGTGAATATTGCCTCAATATTGCCTTAAATCACAAGCTTTGTGAGAAAATTTGGTTAGTGGCTAGCAGTGAAATACAGGACGCGCGTTTCGTTCGGTTTGGGACTCGTCAGCTGGATGTACCAGCATTAAACAGTTGATGTTCACTCCAAAACTCGAACACTAAGTAAACAACGTGACGACGTTTGAAGCGAACGGTACCGGGGTTTAGTCCTGGAATGAACACCAACTCTGAGACGCAGGTACACCCAACTGACTAGTCCGAAATAGAACGAAATGTGCATCCTGGATTCCGACAGCTAACCACTGTCCATCTTTGCTCATAAAATATCCTTCTTAGTTTATAAATCTCTCATACTACTCTGAACGAAAATAAATGAATTCTTCCAAAGTAACAAAATCATTCGTAAGCATAAATTAATTTCAACACAGAATAAAAGTAAATTTCATCAAATTCGGTCACACCTTTCACTGTTTACGAGGTGTTACATAACATAATATCATAGTAACTGTCATTAATGTTGAGCTCTGTTTGACCGCGTCTGACGTTTCTGCCTTATAAGATATATGAGGCTACGCCTAGTTAATCTTGATGGACAAATAATAATCACTATTATCCGATATATTGTTTTCAAAAATATCATTTCGTAGACATAGCAAGTCTCTGTTTTATCAATCATCCTGAAAGCGGAAATTACTAAAATGCAAAAAAACTCATATTATATTCGTGAAATTTGATAAGGTATATCAAAGTCAATCATTAATGACGTCAAAACTCATAAAGTTCTCATTTGCACTATAATCTTAGAGTATACTTAAGGTATAATAATTAGCCTCATAAAGTTAACGGACACTTACTTACTTACGCCTGTTACTCCTAATGGGGCATAGGCCGCCGACCGCCATTCTCCAAACCACTCTGTCCTGGACCTTCTTTTCTAGTTCCATCCAATTCTTGTTCATTTTTCTCATGTCTATTTCCATTTCCCAGCGTAATGTGTTCTTTGGTCTTCCTCTTTTCCTTTGGCCTTCAGAATTCCATGTGAGGTCTTGTCTTGTGACGCAGTTGGGTGCTTTCCTCAGTGTGTGTCCTATCCACTTCCAACGCTTCTTCCTGATTTCTTCCTCCGCTGGGATCTGGTTTGTTCTCTCCCATAGTACGTTGTTACTAATAGTGTCCGGCCAACGGATCTGAAGTATTTTGCGTAGACAACTGTTAATAAACACCCGTATTTTCTGGATGATGGCTTTCGTAGTTCTCCAGGTTTCTGCCCCATACAGTAGAACTGTCTTGACATTTGTATTGAAAATCCTGACCTTGGTGTTGGTCGACAAAGGTTAACGGACGCTTTCAGTTAATCAATGACAGCAAGTTTTCGAATATCATTAAATCAAAAAAGATCGAACTTCGAAGTGCTAAACAAAGACTAATTCTGTCATTTCCCTATGATGTTTTCACATTCGAAAATTGTAACGTACTGCTTCACTGGTTAAAATTTACGTTAAGAAACTAAGCTATTGGTTAGAAAAGTATGTATTTATATGATGAATATTTAGATTTTTCAATAAAAAGACGAAACATATTCATAATGCTCTACAAATGGAATATCACACAGTGAAAAATAAAACTATCATGCGAAATGTACTATGTTCTTCATGATTTTACATTTCCATGTATATATCTAATGGGCGAAAGTGAAATAAAAACCTTTATTGTGATTTGTAATTAAGTAGATATCGTTCGAAGATCACCATCTTCTTGATAACCATCCAATCCAAAGTTATAAAAGGTTTCTGCTAATCATTTATGCATCAAGTATTGTCATTATCAATTTTATTTAGTTTTTCAGTTTTCCAAATCCTTGTTCATTAATAATGAAGGAAGTCATTGATCTAAAAATTGACACTATAATAAAACACTTGTATATATTTTTGAGTTAAAATAGATCACATCGCTGAAATTACAAATGAGAATAATACAATTAAACGTTTTCTGCTGGGGAAAGAATTTGATAGAAAATTCCTGTTGGTGGTCTTTTCTCCTCCACGAGGTATAAATAAGTAAAAATAACCTTTTTTTTGAGTGTCACTTTTCGATTCATAATAAGCATACATTTTTACTTAAACATTGTTCTTGGATTTATTAAATAAATTATTGATTACAATGCTTAACCTAAGACAATATTTTGTTCTCTATTAGTTATAACAAGGAAAAAATATGTGCATAAGAGAAATAAATAACATAATCATTGTCTCCATTACTGTACTTATAGTATAAAAAAACCCGAATAAAACTGTTCATAAACGAGTTAATAACAAATTGTTAAGCGAAATTTAGGATGGTCGGAATTAACACTATAGAACACGCAATATGTTATCAGATCAATGAACAAAGGCGATGGTAATTTGTATAATTATATATTTATTCATAGTTGAATAACAGAACACAATATTTAGAATATGCAGTAATGTTTTAACAAATGCTTTTTTGTAAGCAAAGATAGATAGTGACTAGCAGTGGAATCGGAGATGCGCCTTTCATTAGCTGGATGTACCTACATCTCAGAGTTGATGTTCACTCTGGGACTCGAACCCATTACCGTTCGCTTCAAGCGAAATCGCGTTACCCACCTAGCTACTGAGTTCTGATAGCTACTTGCTTGTGTAATGGGGTGAAGTTTAAATTCACTTGATATTGTTTACTTCAACCTTTCCATCGATGTTTGAGACTCCATTTTTGTACTTAAAATAATGATTGATTTTTGAAAGTGTTTCTTATTCAATCGAATTTCATTAGAAATGTTGACAAAATGATGCTAAATAATGCAATGATTTATTGAATAACATAATACGAAATCATTTGAGGAAGAACAGTTAGTTAACGCTTTCTATGCTTATTTGTTTGTCGAATGCTACTTAAGAGAAATTTTATTTATTTGAATTTTTCAATAGAAGTACTGTAAAACTGTTTTACTTTGATTTGAAACTTACTGGACTTCAAAAATGAAATCTTGAACAAAATCAAGATCTGAAGAACACATTCATTTCAATTCGTGTGACATATATATTTTTATAGTGTAATTCAATTGTTTAAACTAACATATTTTATTGAATTGCTAACATATTGTTTTTGATTGTTAACGTGATTTTCTTCATAAGCTTATATCTTATTTTTTCTATCTGCTTGACTACATTTGTCATAAAGCTAAACTACTCTATCAACAAAATATAATCGTCGTATTCATACTCATTCTTTTTTGTATTCTTGATAAGAGATCAATTGTTTGATGAATTAATTATTTCACTGGTTGAAATCATGAGTCAATCAAAGTTAGACCACTATGGAAAACCTGGAAGCACTAGACGGCCGTTTCGTCCTAGTATGGAACTCCTCAGCAGTGCACATCCACGATCTTGCCCCCCCGCGAGATTCGAACCCGGGACCTATTAGTCTCGCGCCAGGCGCTTAACCAGCCAGACCACTGAGCCAGCATCCAACCAATTCGCGAAGTTGTGCCACCGTACACTGTTGTCTTCGGTGAGTTCCTATCTCACAACAGACCTGATTTCAACCAGTGAAATTTCTAAAATCTCCACAAAACCCATAAGAATTAATTATTGCAACAAAAATATTTCCTCTCGGAGTCTATTCAATATACTTGATATTGTAATAAACTAAATTCATAAAATCTACCATATAAACCTGGTCATTATTGGTCTTTATTTGTATTTCACTCCTATAACAAAATGTATATGACCTCAATTGTTCATATCCGAAATGAAAAACAACTAATAGAAGTTTTTTTCTTTTTTTCTCTTGATTTTCACAAAAATAATGGAATACAATTGCCAGATTCCCTTTTTTTCTCTTTCTAGAAACAACACATTACCATACACTCAAATAAACATTATTATATTCATTTGAATCAATGATATAAAGGTCAAATGGTTTTTTTTGGTGTGCTTAAAATATCATAATTATTTTAATGATGTAGATATAAACTAGAATGCTGCTCGGCGGTCTATGCTCTATTCGGAGTAACAGGCGTAAGTAAGCAAGTAAGTAAGTATAAACCGGAAGCTTTATCAAATTTTGATTATGGATGCATAAAAATTATTTGAATAATATAACATTATCTTTATTATTAAGATTAAATAACAAATATTGAACTGATTTCCATATTGAGTAAATATTAGAGATTTATTGATTTATTGGAGGTTAGTCGAAAATAATATTGAAATATTTTCTTGAATATACTGATAAAGTGAACTATTTGATTAATTAAGTAGCTTAAATGTATATAAAACTAATAGAAATTTGGGTGGAACTATAGTTTATGGAACTTTGTCCGGAGCCCCTCTGGGGCTACTGCCGGTCCCAAGCTCGGGTAAAGGAGGGTTGGACATGGTGTTAGCGACCCCATCCCGTAGAAAACTAACTCGCTAAAAAAACGCTATAATTTATGGACGACCTTTGTGCGACGCCAGACCGACTTTGAGAGTGTCTACCTGATAACTAGGACCAAAAAAGTTTATAAATTTATGTGCGGATTTCCAATTATGATTTTCACATGATGGTTAAGGTTAGGAACTAGATTTAGGGTTTTCATCACGAACTGACATCAGCTATGATGACAAGACTCTATTTAGCCAAATGAGTGAGTGAATTTTGCGCCAAAATCCGAGGCCTGTAATCTTATACCTGATTGGTTCGTCTATAGATTATAGTATCGCCAAAATTTGAATAAAATGTTTAATTAACAGTAATGTGATTTTCTGTCTCCAGTTACATAATACAAATATCATAAGTTTCTGAATATAAATCCAATTGTTTTTTTAGTGACCCAAGATCTGATTCCAGTTAGATTGTATGATCAATTGTTACTGAAATATTTATGTCGGCTATCCTCGTATGTAATAATCGACTTGATCCGCATTAGTGAATGAACTTTGAATATGTATATTTCATACACTCATTGATTTGATTAAACAATCAGGGAGATGAAACCCAGAAAGAAGAGTGAAACAGATTGGGGAAGCGGAGAGAAGAGAGCAAAGCGAAATGATGCGCAGTAGAGAAGGCGTATAAGCCAACTCGATTTAATCAAACGTCAATCAATATTTATAGTCACACAAAAACAGGCTACAGATATGGGATGAGTAGAATAATATGTACACACTCATACGGTCATATTAAAAGTCACAGTTGATAAGTGAATAATTAACAAGATCAAAACACGAGTCAAGAAGAATGGGTAAATTAGCCTGTCGAGAAGCGAGAATAAATTATATGGGTTTAACATAATAACCGGCACTACAGTTTCATCAAGATTATTATCTTTAAATCATGATTTGCTAAATACGTTTGTTATGAAAATATTAGAAATACCTTAGTTTTCTGTAACATACATCTAACAATAGGTGTTTTTAATCGAAAAACGAAGTATGCGAATCTTTTTTACTGTTCATGGACTTTAAAAACTGCGCGCATTTTATTTCTTGGATCTAATGGTTAAGTGCTCGCGCGTGAGACCAGTAGGTCCTGGGTTAGAATCCCGCGGGGTGCGGGATCGTGGATGCGCACTGCTGAGGAGTCTCATACTAGGACGAAAGGGCCGTCCAGTGTTTCCAGGTTTTCCATGGTGGTCTAGCTTCAGTTGATTCATTAGTTCAATCTGTG
This sequence comes from Schistosoma mattheei, assembly GCA_944470405.2. Taxonomy (NCBI): domain Eukaryota; kingdom Metazoa; phylum Platyhelminthes; class Trematoda; order Strigeidida; family Schistosomatidae; genus Schistosoma; species Schistosoma mattheei. The sequence continues at coordinate 66,759,192 of OX103943.1, read as the reverse complement.
AAATTTCTAAAATCTCCACAAACCCCTTCTGAAAATATTATTTCTTTGACAATGTAGTTCTAATTCGTTATCTTGCATTAGTGGAGTCTAAATAATTGTCTCACAAAAGATCATATTTTTATTTGATCACTAAAACGTTGAATGAGTAAATTCTGTTTATTCAGTCGTATCATTTTACTGTAACATGACATTCTTTAACTAGTTGAGTACATTACTCTTTAGTTGGCATCTGTATGTGAATTTCTATCGACATTTTGTGTTTGTAATATTTAATGTCATGAATAAAACTTATTGTGTAGTGAGTCCTTCCTTTATTGTTCTACTATTAATCGATGCTTCATGTTTTATATGTAAATCACAACTTCGACACATTGTTGTTGTGCCGATTTGGATTATTTCTTTTTGCATATTATTTCATAATAGATTCAAGATGTCTTTGAATATAAACTAAAGAAAAACATACTTTTCAACATAAAATCATTAAGAGAAGATTGGAATCTTTCTGATATGCAAACAAATCAATTTTATTGTATTTTATTTATCACAATCCTAAATTCACATGCTTTAAACGATGTACTTTGTCCTTGACCTGGCCATTTTACGAATTATTAATTTGGATATATATTTGTAGAACCTGAAGAGAACTTATCGAAAAGAATATTCTTCGTTCAAATACTAGTCTTTTAATATGAAGTGGATCTTTAATGATTAAAATCTAAAACAACCATTACCAATTCTGCCCACTTAACAGCTCATCACGCAACAGATTTGTAATTGAAGTCTGTAAAAGGTAAACAATTGTATTATAACACCTCTCTTACAATTAAGTTTGCTTACGGTTAGTTTTGCCAATCCTGTTAATTAACTTGTTTAACAGACAGTGTTATTCGAACAGCAACAATTTGTATATCTTAATATAATTATCATTTCTGTATGAACGTGATGCTTGATCACATGTTACAGCCTACGCATATATATTATTCTCTCTCTATCTTATATGTTAGCTGCTTAAATCACTCAATACATCATTCGCTTTTCTATATAATATATATGTGTCTCAAACTGATTAAATCATAGCATTCTTCAGCTGATTGTTTATTCCACCCATGGTTCGCCTGTGTATTCGCTCTCATTAGCATTTCTGCTCGAATACGCATGGTGGGATTATGGTTTATTGACTGATTTAGGCTGTTCGATAATAAACTGTGGTCAGCGCTTCGTGTTGCCTTGTGGAATTTATATTTCACTGAGATTCATTCAATGATGAGTATCAGAGTTATTAATAAGGAAAGCCTAATGAATTATCTTGAAGATAATTTACTACAGTATTATAATGTGTTTACAGAGTTTATATCGATAATGGGTTTATTTCTATTTGCTACAGATTGTTTTGTCTGTAAGTCATTAAATTTTGAATTAAACGCTAAAACTCAAAAGTCATTTTCTGTATTCTCATTTGTTCACACTGTGACTACTTGAAAATAAAACGCATTGACATGTACCGATAAACTAATTTAAAAAAGTTCTAATTAAAACAAGATGATGTTTCCCAAAAATCTGTAAATGAGAAAACATATGTAATGCTGTAGAATGTTATAGTCACTAAAATAATGTTTGTAATATGAAGATTTACGAAATTATTACGTAAACATTTACTTCATGCGTCATTAGACTAATTAGACTCTTAGAAAATATTAAAATATAATGGATGTTATGTTTTAGACAGTCGTTTGCATTTACAAATTCCAATTCGTTTTGGAATATTGTATGAGCAAGTAACTATTGAATGAGCCAACTTTTATTTTACTAAAAATACTAGATAGTTCATGTTTGAAATGGACATAAAGGTGGTGAACGTGACTAGGTGTAGAATTAGACTAATCATGTTTGTTTACTATGCTCTCTTGAGATTTTATTTGACATGTCTTATTTGCTTTGTATATCATATGAAATTCAATGCATAACACAATGTTCTATTTCTAAAAAAAACCAAACATTTTTTAACGGTAAGGACTTAAAAGCTTATAATTCAATAAAAATATGTATACAAGGGTTATGTAATATAAATGAAAAATGGAATTATGTTTGAATAACATTTATTTTAGCATGATTATAAAACTACAATTCCTCATAACATGACGTGTAAACGGGTTATTTCTGTGTCTTTTTAAAAAAAGATCAAAATTCAAAGATTGTTTTTGGTTGGAAACAATAGACATTATCACGAAATGTTCTTTTCCCAGTAAAATCATGTAAGGCAAAACTGATAGGAATTATGATCATTGTACAAATATAATTAAGAAGAAATGAATGCATTCATAAGTAATGTGTAACCAGGCTTCATATAATAATAAAACAAGTGTTTTGCTAGACATTTTATACATTTAGTTTGTTAGTATAACTAAATTAGTCTCATTGTGTATCAAAGATAAATATTATATGTAGAAATCACAGCGAATGGATAGTGATTAGTTAACATGAAGGCTTATGATTACAATTGTAATCCTTAACTGAATAATCTAATGGATTATTTCATATGTTTACCATTTTCAAAATGCACAATATGGATAAATAATTGAAAGCGGAAATACATTTAAAAAATGAAATTAGAAAGAGTGAAAAGAAATATATCCACTTGAACACAATTTAAATAAACACAATGTAGCTATCATCATATGAATGATTTGTAGAGTACAGTCAATATTTATACAGTCCTAAATTAAATATGCTTGAAAAAAATTACAATAGTAAGTTAAATTTAAAAGCTAAAACACTCAACCAAAATAAATATTTTTAAGTTAGAGAATGAGCACTGCTAAGGAGTCCCGTTCTAGGACGAAACGCCCGTCCAGTAATTTCAGGTTTTCAATGGTGGTCTAGCTTCAATTGACTCATGATCTCAACTAATAAAATTACTATAATATTCACAAAAACCTCTTCTGATACTAGTGACTGGCTTCAAGATGTATATATTGGAGTTCTAGTGAGAAATATTGACCAGTGGAGTTCAACCGGGTCTGCTATGAGGTAGTAACTCACTGAAGACAATGATGGATGTGTCGCTCAATTTCGTGGATTAGTTGAAGTTAGACATTAACATCATTGAATGACAACTCAGTGGTTTAGTTGTTAAGCACTCGCACTGCGAAACTGATAATTCCTGGGTTCAAATCCTGTGAGTGGGATCGTGGATGCGCAGTGCCGAGGAGTCCCATACTAGGACGAAACGGTCGTCCAGTGCTTCCAGGTTTTCCATAGTGGTTTTCCTTTAATTGACTCATGAACTCAACTATTAAGATAAATAAATGTTCATTTATTTTTGACATATTTTCAAAAACTTTATCTCAACGATGGAGGCAAATAATCAATTATTTTCTAGCTGATCAGTTTGGTTGTGACGTAAACTGATGTTAACTGAGTTCGTTTATAGATTTTAACATATAAAAAGAAGTGATATGAATAAATAAGTAGTTGATTTAAACTTAACTTATTAGACATAATACATCGATTGGTTTATTTAATTAATTCTCCTTAGTTTTTGTGCTATGACAATTAGATTAAGATAGTCATGCAATAAACATAAACAGCAACCAGTTTCAAGTCGTGAAAGTTTTATTTATTGATTTTTAAGAATTAGGCGGAACAGATAAATAAGATTTACTAACAGAATTGTGTTAACAAAGCAAACTTAAATCTATGGAAAATGTAAAGAATCTTTTCACATCCATAGTATCATTCATACGGGAATAACCTAGAACTATGTTACCAGAAATGACTATCTATATTGGTAGTTATTCCTAATATATTACACAAATCTGTTCTACTTTACAATTTGAAGCATCTAAACAACATCTGTTGAATTTATAGTCCAAACAAATGTCCTCTTGAATAAAGCAATAATTTTATAAGGATAGTTTGATCCGAAAACTATTTAGAATATATGAAAGGGGGCTTTTTCGACAAAGCATGAATTAAATTAAGCTGAAAATTCTACAGATTTTTCCTAATCACATTTAGAAGAATAATATTATAGATTAGGTAACCTGTTTTCTTCGAAAAACGCATACTTAAATAATATTCATATTGATAAAGTTGAATATGATATTGATTTATATAACTACGTATTTTAAAAATATTGGTTGTTGACATTAATCTGTTTCAGAAAACGTTATAATCAGTGCTGTAACCGGGTGAACGAAATTTTATTCATTTCCATAACATTCTACATTATAATAATAATAATTTATATATTCTGAAAATAATAATTACAGAATTCATGCCAGTTTACAGGAATGATCAATTTGATATAAATGGTGACATTAGATGTAGGAACAAACATGTGATAGAAGAAAGTTTTAAGTTTATTAATTCAGTCATTGTTTAGGTAGTACATGTATTACAGCGATCTAATGAATCAACCGGGAACTTTTAATATTTCTTAAATGGACAGCCCGTTGATTTATGAACGGAGTAATTAAGATCATTTCGTGTACCAGATCGAATTAAAGATAATTATCTACAACTAGAGAAATTAAAACGAAAACACATAGCACGGAAAAACAAAGCAGTAATTACCAAAATATATCAATCAGGTCTACCTAAATGCGTGTGTCATGTGACACAGTGATATACTGTTTATGTTATTCAAATTAGTTAAACTTGATAGGGACGGTGTTACCATACTGACAGCACGTGGGTGGTTTTACTTAGGGGATTCACTAATAAAGATGGCTAAACATTTAAAGTTCTAAATATCACTTATGGAATGAGATACACTTACAGGTGCTAAAACATTCAATGCATTTTCAGAGGAGCAGTATGCATCGATGCAGCGAACAAAGTATGGGAGTGATTTTATCATACGGATAGATTGTGGTAGGTTATTCCAGAGTCTAGAAAATTTACAGGTAAATTAATTCATATAAAGAGATTATTTAGAATAAGTTTGTTTCACTAGTGCCAAGGAATTACGGATGTCATAATGAGATCTATTCTAAATTCATCTAAGTCAATGAATTGAGTGTTTTCAAAAATGTTATTTAGTTTTTTGGTAAGTTGCCAATTGTCCTTCTGATGTGACAGTTGATAGCTAACAAACAAATTACTTAGAAGCCTTAAGATAATTTCATAGTGATATTGTTGAACATGAACATGAAATTATTTAATACATCATTATCGTCCATAATAAAACAATGAGGAGTATTACATATCAATATGCAAATAGAAACGTACATTTCATGAAGATATTTGACGATAAAAAAGTTTTACAAAAACCCTATAGGATACTTAAACTATTATGATCTATTTCATACTTCTGTTCTTTTTTTCTACTACACAAGTTTAATAATTGGAATTTCGGCAATCACATGTTTCTACAGAAATAATTCTGATAATTTTCTTGGGAAATGTAAATTGCAGCATACAGTGTATTTTTTCTACTACTTTCAAACCGATAACACTATACTTATCAATGACTTATAATGTAATGAATCGTTCATCGTTTCAGATATGTATGGATGAGTTTTGTTCTACATATAAATGGAGTGTGTCATTGTCTAAGTTAATAAGGATTTTTATAATGGTTCTTCCTTCAAAAAACAATGGGAATTTATGTGGTAAAATACTACAACGGACTACAACACCATAATTTATACAATAAAAATTTCGAACAATGAAGTGATAAGCTTAAGGGCTTTTAAGCAGTTTTGATTATGAATATTTAAATTATTAAAGGAACTAGATATTTTTCACATTTTCTAGCCTGTACGTTTTATTTCTTGATCTAGCCAGTGCCAAAATCATAACAACCTAGAACTTCCTGATATTAGAATAGACTGTTGGTTCTAATTCACAAAGGAAGAACTTTAAAACTAAAACTTTATTAAATGATGTTTTTTTCGGAAATTTTCATTAACTGAAACTACTAGGATAATATGGCCATCCAGTACTTCCACGTTTTTAACTGTAGTCTAATTCAGATCGTTTCATGATTTCAAAGAAATTCAATTATATGTACAAATGTGAAAGCATATAACGTTCTCATTAATTAGGAAATATCAAAGGGCGGCCTGCTTGATCATCTGGGCTACCTGTTCCTGCCATCTAGATATTTCAACAAGTTATCTATTTTTTGTTTTTTTTAAATATATCACTATGTTTATTAACCGCATAACCTATTCTACTGCGTTTCTGAAAAGTGTACATCCTTTCGTTGTCAAAGTTACAAAAAACTCAATAAGAGACAATGTGGTTGCTGGCAATATACAACAAAAAGAATGCATATTATTCAGATGTTCATTTAGTGAACTGCTAACATCTAACTGGCGATCACTCGATATTTATCGTCAGGACCGACCAAGAAGAAAGAAACGAAAACTTGTTGAAATACTTCACTCTGAGAATTCTATATTGTACCAAACATATAATATTGAATAAAGCTGATAATAATAATAAATACTACCAACTATTTCATTATCATTTGTGTCAATGTGTCATAATAATCAGATCACAAAGTTAACATTTTTCTGAATGTTGATGTTTTTAAGTCAAAAAATTTCATAATCTCACGGCACAGTTCAAACAAATAATAAGAATCTAGTTAGGTAACGCAACAGAATATGTTTTGTCAGATTTAAAAGTTGGCACATTTTAGTATATTCCCTTTTGTTAGGTTACACTAGTGTATCAAAATTGGTTTTCAATTAATTATTGCTAATTTAAGAATAATCAGACACTAATTAGAAAGAAAGTATTATGTATTAACGTACAGGTAATCTATGTAATATAACCAAGCTAATGATTGTGTAAAATTAAATAACCGTTAACTAAGGTTCTTAATAATGATTTCATACAGAGCATAAGTTATAATTAATAATTAACTGTCAAGTTTCCGCACCTTGTAACTCATCAAATAGTCGCCATAAATACACGTTAATGACGACGTCTATGTTAGTCATGTCGTGATCGATAGAAATCTACTTTGTATATGATTAATAAAACGAACTTGATAATCATTATACTTCTTTGTTTTAAATTTCAAAAACCCATTTATGATATCTGCGAAATGTACTACATACACGTAGCATTAAGCATACTGTAATGCATTAATTTTTATATCAAACAAGCGATTTATTACATGTGACGATGAGTATTGATTATCAAGTACAGGTTGGTATATTCGCTTTTCTTTCGTATTTCTTTCATGAAATTTTTTTTCAAATCTCTAAATCAAGTGTTTTCTTCTATTCAGTGTCCTTGGTTTATTTTGAAATTTGTCCAATATAAACTAAAAAGTATTTTGTATATAATGTCCATTTGATACTATACTTCCCAACAAATAATTTAGCAGTTAATTACAAGTTGGATATTTGTTATCGCTTTATGATGAAAACTTTTGGCAATAATAAGAGGACGTGATTTGCACAATTCATACGTAAAATGGATGACAACCATGTCTCTTACTGGTAATTTATCTAGTCGATTCAAATTTAACAGTTAAGTTAGTAAACAAAGTCAAAACGATTTTGAAATCAACTACAAAATTTTATTTGTTTTGTTAAACATTTAAACGAATCAACTAAAAGCGTAACTTTTGCAAAGATAAAATGTTTAAGTGTATAACATGGCGGCTGGTTTATATTAGATTTAATAAGTGTCATTTATTAGGAACCAAATAATCAATAACCCACCGAAGACAATTGAAGATGGTCGTACAATATCATGGATTAGTTGAAGTTGGATACCGATTCAGTGGTCTAAAAGTTAAGGGTTCACGCTCAAAGCCAAAAATCCAGAGTTCGAATCCCATATGTGGAACCGTGGATGCGCACTGAAAAGGAGTATCATACTGGAACAAAACGGTCATCCATTGCTTACAGGTTTTTAATGTTGATCTAACAGTGACCGATTTCTCATCTCAATTATGATGAAGAAATTAGCAACTTTGTTCTGATTATATTTGTCTTGAATCAAGTATGTCATATTCATCTTCTTATTTAAACACGTATAATTTTAATTATTATTTTAGCAATAAAATTCTATATGTAACAATCTAATCGACAGAAATATATTGACTTCAAAATTTTAATCAACAGAAACTTAAACTCGTCTATTAAAAAGGGACGTTTAAATGATTCAACCCTTAATTTATCAAATTAGTTCTAACAATCTAATATTTTTTTAAAAAAAGTGTTATCCATTTGTTTAGCCTTTAAATGTTATGAAATATGTTGTTGTACTTATAATTTTAATATAAAATTACAACGTACTTAATTGTGATAAAATAACACTGTTAAGTTTGTTTTATTTTGTAGCAAAAAGTATCCTTAATTCATTTTGTATTATTCTGTTTGAAATTTATATTTTAAAAGTGTAAAATTTGCGAGGATTTTATTCACAGTAAATTATTTATTTCTTTTGATTGAGATGATGAACTACTTGAAGTTAGACCACCATTGAAGATCTGAAAGCACTAGACGGCCGTTTTGTCTTGTTGTGGGACTCCTCAGCAAGGCGTATTCATGATCCCGCTCACGGGATTCGAATCCAGGTTCTTCAGTCTAGCTAATCCTTGTCGAGTAGAGACAGGTATATACGTTAGTGCAATGGAAGATGGTCGGTTGAGGTTTGAAATTAACAGAGTTGGATGTCGACTCAGTGGTCTAGGGGTTGAGTGTTCGCGCACGAAACCGAAGGTCCTGGGTTCGAATCTCCCGAGGTGGCATTGTGGATTTGCACTGACGAGGTGTCCCACAATAGGATGAAATGGCCGTCCAGTGGTTCCAGGATTTCTATGGTGGTTTAAAATCAATCGGTTCATGATCTCAATCAAAAGCCTAATAATCTCTACAACCCTATGCTGATAATTATCTATTTGTGAAAAGAGATTTATCAGCCTTTTATTATCAATGTTAAACTTTTAAATTTTGTTAGACATACTGTAGTGAATGAACACTCAGTTGGGATAATCAATCTATTATTTAGTGGAAAATTACATAATATCTTGGTAAAGTATGAAAAACATAAACTAAATACTTCATTTGCATATCTTCCATCAATTGTCATCATTCCTTTACTTCTACTGTTATTTCAATTACTCGATGTTAACATTTCTGTTCTTTTTAACTTTCTACTGTCAATCATTTCACTTCTGATTGATGTCACATACTACGTATTTCTGTCAACATATGTAGCATTGTAGTAAGCCCATTCAACTATTGTATTATTTATCTGCTCACTGTAATTTAGACTATTCATCCACCATGTAAATTTCTGTGTGAGTCTGATTGAGCACATGTTGCACATCAATCTTTTATCTATTCTCCCATTGGTTGTAATATATAGACAATCAATAATTTATTCATACTTCATTAGCACTCATAAATAAATATGGATTTTTAACACTCACACATTCTTTGTTTCCCTGTGTGCTTGCTTCCTGTACGCTTACGGATTTTACCAATCTTTAACAATAACTATCTCTATAACTGGTGTTCAGGCTATTTGAATAACTTCGAGAAAATCCATAATTCTACTAGGAGATTTACCCTGTATTAAATACTCAGTTAACGGGATACTAGCAAATGGAGTCAGATTTAGGGGAAATTAGCCTCTACAGCATACATTACAATACATGATGCACAATATAACCTTTCATGTTTTTGTGATGAATCTAAGTGGATTATTATTTTCATAGTTTAATAACACATGTTTCTCAATAATTTATGCTTATTTTTGATTAGATGAAGCATGAATAATTAATTAATTAAAATCACTGGGTTTTTTTAGTAAAATATTTTATTAAACAAGGATAATGATGGAGTATAAAATAATATTTTTCGATAATGCAATGAGATAACGAAGGTTATCAGAATTAGGTTGATATATTTGCACAATACATTTTGAACAATCTGATCACACATATAATTGTTAAGACATTGTTTATATGAAAATTAAAATGTCAACTAGACAGGTTAAATGTAAGAAATAATAATAATAAACTACACTAAAACAGACGGGTCAAAACATTGACATCAAACCAGCATTTGTAGTGTTATACAAAAGCCTTCAATGATGTATACTAAGGTTTATTGAAGCTTTGACTATACAGAAACTGAAATCCATCTTATCCACTCAAAAGCAATTTGTCCTTATCCTTAACCTACCCTGGTAATACTGATTTATTATCCAGAGTGGTCATCACATTGTTTTTGTGTACTTTATTATTTCAATAGTTGAGGTCATAAATCAATTGCAGCTAGACCACTATGGAAAACCTGGAAGTACTGGAGGGCCATTTCGTCCCATTGTGCGACTCCTCAGCAGTGCGCGGGATTCGAGCCCAGGACCTATCGATCTCTCGCGCAAACGCTTAGTCACTAACCACTGATCCGGCATCCAACGGTGTTAATATCTAACTTCAACTAATCCACGAAATTGGGCGACACATCCACCCCTTCTGATACTTTATTATTTCTTACCTTTAACCTGTCTAGTTGACATTTTAATTTTCATATAAACAATGTCTTAACAATTATATATGTGATCAGATTGTTCAAAATGTATTGTGCAAAAATATCAACATAATTCTGATAACCTTCGTCTTCTCATTACTTACTTACTTACTTACGCCTGTTACTCCTCGTGAAGGAGCATAGGCCAAACACCAGCATTCTCCATCCAACTCTGTCCTGGGCAATCCTTTCTAGCTCCGTCCAGTTCCTATTCATCCTTTTCATATCGGCTTCTATAATCCGACGCAATGTGTTCTTTGGCCTTCCTCTTTTTCGCCTCCCTTCAGGGTTCCAAGTTAGGGCTTGCCTCGTGATGCAGTTTGACGGTTTGCGTAATGTATGTCCTATCCATTTCCATCGTCTTTTCCTAATTTCTTCTTCAGCTGGAAGCTGATTATTTCTCTCCCACAGAAGGCTATTGCTGATGGTATCCGGCCAGTGGATGTTGAGTATCAAAAGGACTAATTGTTTTAAAATAATATTTGTGAATTTTTCAATCGCAGTCCCAATGTTCTAGTTCAAAATGGATTCTGAAAAATAGTTTGTAATTGTTCAATTTGAAATAGTTGTACGTTTGTTCGCTATTTTAACCATAATCCTTAGAGCTATATCAATAAATAGAAATTTTAAAAATCACTTTGGATATTCACTTGGAATATCAGTAAACAATGGACTGTTTCTTTAATTTGTAGTGAATAAACATTTTTATAGGCAATATGATTACAAACATTTGGGAAAACAGCTCTATCATTATAGAAATATTCTTTTCCAGTTGTATTCTCTAAAATCTCTATTTATTGTTTTGTTTACTCTTTTGTACGTTCATTTAGTAACGCTATTGTCCTGTGCAAATTAACAGGTTGTGGTGGTCGGTATTCAATATAATCCTTAAACTTTGTATACTGTTTGTCCTGATAACCGTCACTAGTTAACGCCCCAATGGTGTATTATTCAGAAGGCGAATACGAAGTTTTGATTAAGTTTATTATTGCACTCAAGCACAGATCATCAAAATTACAAGTACGCTAAGGAAGCATGAAATAGTTGCGCGTCAACTGCTATAAAGTTCAAACTACTTAGTACATTGTTAAACCAGTTTTTCATACTGTATAACAAAAAAGATTTGTAAACGATGATGGATGGTGGCTAGCATTGGAATCCAGGCTCCATGTTTTATCTTATTCAGGACTGGTCGGTTGAATATACCTTCATCTCAGAGTTGATACTCACTGACTTGTTTCACGTTTATCAGTAATGAGTCCAAGTCACGATTCTCCACATATTTGATTGTAAGCCATAATCAAGTTAAGTAAACTATTTCAAAGCGTTTGAATTATTTCAGTAATCAAACACATATCCTTAGATTTTCTGATGAATTATTATTGTTTTTTCTTTATGTTGATGTTTATTATGTCAGTTATTTTTCTTTTCAACTCCTTCTGTTATTTAAGAATACTGGTCAGATGAGATGGTTAGTAGTGAATACACCTTTTTGATCCAGCTGTATTATAAAAATAAAGTGTTTTCTTTTCAAATTATGATTTTATGTCAAGAGCACTTAATCCTAATAGAATACTTACTTACTTACTTACGCCTGTTACTCCTCGTGAAGGAGCATAGGCCACTCACCAGCATTCTCCATCCAACCCTGTCCTGGGCAATCCTTTCCAGCTCCGTCCAGTTGTAATTCATCCTTTTCATATCTGCTTCTATTATCCGACGCAATGTGTTCTTTGGCCTTCCTCTTTTTCGCTTCCCTTCAGGATTCCAAGTTAGGGCTTGCCTCGTGATGCAGTTTGACGATTTGCGTAATGTATGTCCTATCCATTTCCATCGTCTTTTCCTAATTTCTTCTTCAGCTGGAAGTTGGTTTGTTCTCTCCCACAGAAGGCTATTGCTGATGGTATCCGGCCAATGGATGTTGAGTATCTTGCGTAGACAGCTATTTATAAATACTTGTACTTTCTTGATGTGGTTGTTGTAGTTCTCCAAGTTTCAGCTCCATACAGTAGAACTGCCTTGACGTTCGTATTGAAGATTCTCACTTTGATATTGGTTGAAAGTTGTTTTGAGTTCCATATGTTCTTCAATTGTAGGAATGCGACCCTTGCTTTGCCGATCCTCGCCTTTACGTCTGCATCTGAACCTCCTTGTTCATCGATGATGCTTTCCAGGTATGTGAAGGACTCTACATCTTCCAGAGTTTCGCCATCAAGAGTGATTGGATTGCTGTTCTCCGCTTGAATTTGAGGACCTTGGTTTTCCCTTTGTGTATGCTGAGGCCTACTGATGCAGAGACTGCTGCTACACTGGCTGTCTTCATCTGCATCTGTTCGTGTGTACGTGATAGGAGGGCTAGGTCGTCTGCGAAGTCCAAATCGTCTAATTGATTCTGAGCTGTCCATTGTATTCCGTGTTTTCCTTCAGATGTCGAGGTCTTCATAATCCAGTCGACCACCAGAAGAAAGAGGAAGGGAGAGAGTAAACAGCCTTGTCTGACTCCAGTCCTTACTTGGAATGCATCTGTCAGCTGTCCTCCATGCACTACTTTGCACTGTAGTCCGTCGTATGAGTTCCGGATAATGTTGACAATCTTCTCAGGAACTCCGTAGTGTCGAAGAAGTTTCCATAATGTCCTCCTATCTACACTGTCGAATGCCTTTTCATAATCAATGAAGTTGATGTATAGTGATGAGTTCCACTCAACTGATTGTTCGACGATGATCCGTAGTGTTGCAATTTGGTCTGTGCACGACCGATCCTTACGGAATCCAGCTTGTTGATCTCGAAGTTGGGCGTCTACTGCATCCTTCATCCGGTTCAGCAACACTCTGTTGAAGACTTTCCCTGGTATTGACAGTAGTGTAATGCCTCTGTAGTTTTCACATTTGCTCAGATCTCCTTTCTTTGGAATCTTGACGAGGTGTCCTTCTTTCCAGTCCATTGGCACTTGTTCCTCCTCCCAAATCTTTTTGAATAGAAGGTAAGCATGCTTGTGGTTGCTTCGATGTCTGATTTCAGTGCTTCAGCTGGTATGTTGTCGGGTCCTGCTGCTTTCCCGTTCTTGATTTGTCTGACGGCCATTCTAATTTCTTCCGTCGTTGGTGGGTTGACATCTATAGGAAGATCTATGTGTGCTGCTTCGATGTCCGGTGGATTCATTGGAGCCGGCCTATTCAGGAGTTCCTCGAAGTATTCTACCCATCTGTTGTTGAATTTCGGTGATTGGCTTGCCTTCTTTGTCTTTGACCGGCCTCTCTGGTTTACTGTATTTCCCTGCTAGTTTCTTCGTTGTATCGTAAAGCTGTTTCATATTTCCTTCTCTAGCAGCTTTTTCTGCCGTCGTTGCTAGTTCTTCCACGTATTTCTTCTTGTCGGCTCTAATGCTCCTCTTCACTTGTTTGTTTGCTTCTATGTATTCAGCTTGTGCTTGGACTTTCTCTGCTCGTGTTCGGCTGTTGTTAATTGCTGCCTTCTTGTTCTTCCTTTCTTTGATCTTGTCCAGTGTTTCTATAGAGATCCATTCCTTATGATGGTGTTTCTTTAGGCCCAGAACCTCTTGACACGTTGAAGTTAATGCTTCCTTGATGCCTTTCCAGTTGTCCTCCATAGTAGTTTCTTCTTCTTTCAGTAGATCTTGTAAGGCTTGGAACCTGTTGTTGAGAGCTATCTTGAATTCATTGAGTTTGTCAGTATCTCGAAGGAAGGCTGTATTGAACCTTTGTAGTGCTGTTTGTCCACTTGTCCAGTTCTTTTTTAGCTTCAGTTTTAAATTGGCTACAACTAGGTGGTGATCTGAAGCTACGTCAGCACCTCTCCTGGTTCTCACATCTTCCATTGTCCTTCGGAATTTTTTGTTGATGCAAATATGATCTATTTGGTTCTCTGTAGTGTGGTCCGGTGAGATCCATGTAGCCTTGTGTATACGTTTGTGTGGAAATATTGTGCCTCCTATGACCAATTTGTTGAATGCACACAAATTTGCAAATCTTTCTCCATTTTCGTTTCTCTCCCAGTCCATGTCGTCCCATAATATCTTCATATCCGTGTTGTCTATTCCGACTTTGGCATTTAGATCTCCCATCAGAATAGTTAGGTCCTTTCTTGGCATTTCTCAATGATTGACTGCAGCCGCTCGTAGAACTGATCTTTAATGTCGTCGTTGCTATCATTGGTGGGTGCATAACATTGGATAATATTCATTAAGATCCCCTCCTTCTTTGTTTTGAATGATGCTTTGATGATTCTGGATCCGTGAGACTCCCATCCTACAAGTGCATTTCGTGCTACTTTGGACAGCATAAGAGCGACTCCCTGAGTGTGTGGAGCATTTTCCTCTTCGTGACCGGAGTATAGCAGCATCTCTCCCGTAGCTAGCCTTTTCTGTCCAGCTTGGGTCCAGTGGGTTTCGCTGATTCCCAGTACTGCTAAGTTGTATCTCCTCATTTCCATTGCTATTTGACTGGTCTTCCCGGTTTCCCACATTGTTCGAACGTTCCATGTACCTATAAAAATTTTTGCTCTGGTTGTTAGAAGGGGCATCGGCCTCGTGGCTTCCGAAGGAACTCGGCTTTCACCATGAAGCGTCATAATTCTTCTAACTGAAGACCTTCTAACTCCCAGGGCAGAGTTTAAATGGTTTGGATTATTTTTTCTGGTAAGCGTTTTTTTAGCGAGTTAGTTTTCTACGGGATGGGGACGCTAACCCCATGCCCAACCCTCCTCCTTTACCCGGGCTTGGGACCAGCAATAACTCTAGAATAGCTACAGGCGGAGTTAATCCTAATAGAATAACTGATGAATAAATACATAAAATCTTCCAAGAATTACAGAGGTTTTGCAAAGGATGAGTTACTCTTTGCAATGTGTATATAAAGTCTTCAAGGCAGTAAAATATTTGAATTACAAACATAAGGGCTACAACAGGGAACCTGAATTGATAGATACAACTGGGGTTTTTTAAATGTCTGTTATTCAGGTTGGTTCCCCTGATTAGTCTTATCATTACATACGTAATTAATAAAGTACTGGGGGTCAGTTCAGTGTTGGTCTTTAGTGGACAACTATTCTACCTATAAAAATAATCCTGATTTATTAAAAATTAAATAAACACATTCTTTCTTCGTATATCAGATTGTCGCATAAACTTATGTGTATAATTAAATTTCTCATTCATGAACTTTATGAAATAGATATTCTTAACTAAGGTCCTTAGAATAACTTTCTGTTTGTTATTGAAACACTTCGGTACTAGTTCAGTTATCCTCCAGAAAAAGAAAAGTCCTTAGCAGACTAATTTTATAAGAAATGAGACAAATGCTGTTGAAATGCAAATATAACACTGTCCAGAGAACTTTTCTGTAAATGATAACATAAAATCAAAACACCATTGTTTCTTGTTAGCATGAAGTTCAAGAAAGTGTCAGCTTAATCATTATTATCACAATGATGAAAATATCGTCAAAATATCTCCAGTTCTTTCACATTTACTTTATAAATTTCATTACTTTGATGTTTTCTAGTTGTACTTGAAAAATATCAGCAAATATGAAGCATAATAGACTGCCCATTTCACCAGCTATTTGTCAAACATACGTTTCATTAAACTGTATATTTCATGTATGAAAATAATATTTCTATTAATCTATTCCTTGTAAGATTCTGTTATCATAACGGCATATGATTTCAGTAGCTTCTTTTACAAGAACACTCCTAAACAAGGTCTAAATATCAAAAGAAAGTGTATAATTTCTGTTGAAGTAAATATTATCGAATCTAGAAATAAATTCAAAACCATATTTTGAACTGTGTACAAATAGTTTTTTCCATATGGGCTCAATCAAATGGAGTACCCATAGAGGAATCTCATGACTCGGTGAATTAATAATTGCAAAGGTCGTAAAAGATAGTCAGTTTCATGAGTCTTCGGTAATTAGAAAAAACCCCTTTCCCAAATGTTTTTCATTCTTCCCTTACAAATTTTGATGAAGTTTTGTTCACTGAGCTGGATGGTTTGGTCATGGAGCTTTCATCGTTTTCCTGAACGACATCAATAAAAACTTCAGGTAGACTGAAGTGTTCGAATATCTCCACATATGGCTTACAGCTTGGCCAGTAGACCTCGATGCTGATTGATTACTGTTGACCTTAAACTTGTCATCGAGGTCTATGGGACAAGCTTCAATTCTACCTGAAGTTTGTGCTTATGATGTCGTTCAGAAAAACGATGAAAGCTCCATGACCAAACCATCCAGTTCAGTGAACAAAACTCTATCAAACTCATCCATCTGATTTCAAATCTTCTCCATCATCTCAAAATCATATTGTTTTACAAATTTTAACAAGAAAATTAACTATATGGATGTATAAACGTTTTTGTTTTCATGAATTACCATTTCCCAGATTATTATCACAGTGTCATAGGTTCCAAATTATGTCACACCCAAAAATTTATTGTTTTTAAACAAAATTTACTGATCTTTTAAGGATTAGAAAAATAAATTTAATATTAACATTGAATAACCTAGAGTCACATTACAATCAAATTTGGGAAATTAAAAGATATATTTTTTTTTTCAGCTTAGATTATACTTATCCCAATTAATCCTAATGTTTTAGGGATATATCATTTGAACATTATTTTTAGCACAACTTTGTTTTAGTATGATTTTCTATTTTAACTGATTAGTTGTTTTATTGTTATAAATATTTGCATGTCTGTTTGCACTATTTATTTCTATAGTCTTACAATAACTATAATGCCTATTAGATCATTTAAGATAAATTGAGCGGTATCGCTTACTAAAATTCCCGTAAATCATCACTATATATCATACATATTGCAGCATATGTACATTAGGGTTGTTCATAACGTCTATAATATATGAATTTGCTTATTCCTATCAGAAGGGTTTTGTGAGATTGTAGCAATTTCAATAGTTGAGATCATGAGTCAATCGAAGCTAGACTATCATGAAAAATCTGGAAGCACTGGACGGCGTTTGTTGATGCCTTACATTAGTGCACTGATATTTTTTAACAACGAAATGTGACTTGATTTAAAGTATTATTAAGTTATGTCATGTATTTTTTTCATATAAGCAAAATAATAAAAGATGTACAAATGTTTTTACTTGATCAGATGGTGGTTGGAGGTAGTCAACAGGAAACCCTGGACCCGGGTTTCGTGCTACTTGGCACTCGTCAGCAAGGTGTACCTGTAATCTTGAGGGAACTTGTGCTACCTGTCGGATTTGATCCTGTGTCACCCAGCTTCACAGTCAAAGACGTTACCACTGAGATATCCGGGCCGCGACTGCACTAAATAAGGACTTGACACACATGACATTGATCACCACCCAGTGATCAATCAATCGTGATTACTTGATCATTAAGTCTACATAATTGGATGCTATGATAATAGATATATGGTTCATATTTCCTGCTTTGTCTAATTCACCACATTGAAAACCATCCATGTAAAACCCTCAGATTGTAAATCACGATGAAACAGCTCTGTGGTGTTCAGTTGTGCCTCAAAAAAGACTAGTTTCACGTGAGATGAATTTCCATCAGACTCCTTGTCTGTAAAATTATCGTAAATGTATAACAGTTCACGATATGTTCACATAATTTATTATAATCCAAATAAGTATCCTCCTTTAGTTTAGGTAATTGAATATGGACTATAGCTGAAAATTTAGTTATTTTTAAGTCTTTGCTGAACTCATTGTTTGTGGAATACTAAACAATAATGATAATAATAATATGATTGTTGAACCACGAAAACTCGTCACTTTCATTATTTACTAACACATTCTTATGACTGATTAAGGCTTAGGACGAAACGCGCGTCCTGAATTCCACCACTAGCCATTATCCTTCTTCGCTTATAAAGCTTTTGACAATATCGAGGCAACCCGTACAGGATGCACATATGCCAACGAGGAACTGATCAATTGTAGTCCTAAATAACAATGGGAAGATACAAACAATCAACATCAAGTGAATTTAAACTTCACCCCATCGCACAAGCAGTTGGCTATCAGGACTCAGTAGCTAAGTGGGTAACGCGGTGAAGTTTGAAGCGAACGGTATTGGGTTCGAGTCTTGAAGTAAACATCAACCGTGAGATTCAGGTATACCCAACTGACTAGTAGCAAATAGGACGAAACGCGTGCCCTGGATTCCACTGCTACACACTATCCATCTTCGATTATATAGCTTGTGACTTAATACAATATCGAGACAATCTGTACAGGATGCACAAGAAACGAAACAGCATTTGGAAGATACAGGCAAACAATGCCAAGTAAATTGAAAACAAATGGTATTTTAAAACTTTGGTTATACTTGTTTTTAAAGTATTTTTATCTATTTGGTTAACAAAAAAAAGAAAGAAAGAATGTATTTATTTCACCTGTGATTGTATTTTGACAACTGAACAATCAATTATATATTTTCTATTAAAGTGATTTAGCTATTCAACTATCCATTCAGTAAAATTAATGTTTTTTTTTAAATGATGTGATTAGTATCCAGTCAACTAAAACAAAACATACATTAATTTAAAATATTGTTGTTTTTTCAATACAGAAACAAGATCAGCTGTACTCTTATGTAGGATAAAAATATCTAATAACGAATCATAAAATGATGATGGTAAAATGAAAATTTCAAGAATTTTTCGATACTTCACTTCTTTTACTTAAGCTTGTTACCCCTTCTGAAGGAGCATAGGCTTCTCACCAGCTTCTCCACCATCCATTTCCAGGGCAATTCTTTCTAGTTCTTTTTAGTTGCTATTCATCCTTTTCACGTCTGCTTCCGATTCTCCGTGCAGTGTGTTCTTCGGTCTTGCACTTTCCCGATTCTCTTGACCATTCCAACCTAGTGCTTGCCTCGTGAGGCAGCTGATTGAATCCTAGCTGTTCACTTTATTACGTCATCATAATCCAATCAACCAAGAGAAGAAAGAAGAAGGGGGAGAGTAAGCAGCCTTTTCTGACTTCAGTCCTTACATGGATTGCATCCGTCAGCTGTCCTCCATTCACGGCTTTGCACTGTAATCCGTCGTATGAATTCCAGATGATATTGACGACCTTCTCAGGTACACCATAGTGATTATTTTGATAATCTATAAACAAATAATCTCACTTGAATATATTCTAATATTTTATATTGAAAAGCTATAAATAGGCATTAAATAACTAATATTTTGTGTACTGTAGTAAACAATTAAGGTTAAGCTAATTATTTAAAAATTGAAACTGAGTTATGATATAGTGTATTCATTATATTATAGAGGGTTACACAGAAAGTCTGCAGCAGGACAATACACTCATTTCTATAGTTCAGTACCAATCAGATACAAAAGGAACTTGATAAAGATCCTGACTCATCGTGCTATAATGATTTGTTCGGATGACATTATTATAGATGAATTGGTTAATATTCGTAACTCAGTAGGAATGGGCACCCAATGAAATTCCTAAATCATACTACTGAAGAAATTGTGACTCAGAGATTAAGAAAAGCGGTACAAAAAACATTTGATGCAGCCAGCCTGAGTGCTATCTTCTACAACCGCCCCACAATTAAAACGGCCAATAAAAACAGATTATCTGAATTCGCCGAATCACTGTGTATTTGTTGATTCGACTGCTTCTGTGGGGCCAGTTATATAAGGCGTACAATTCGGCAAGTTCGTTATTGTATAACATAGCACCATCCGTTGTGGCTGAGCAAAGGACAATTAAGAGTTCTATTCTCGCTCACTTGGTTGGCACAGGTCATCAAGTTGAACTGAATAAAGCTTTTAAGGTTATCTAACATATTCCATCAAATTTGCCACATGGTTCGCGAGTGCGTCTTTTGCACATTGATGAAGCCATCGCAATCCATGTTCACAAACCTAACCTTTGCATCCAAAAGACGTTTGTACAACCACTTTCGCTACCTTGGCCATTGGTATAAGGGTGGTTGCAGCAGAACACTTTTTGTAATTGTTTTTTGAACTTGATATTTTTGAACTTTGTATTTTTTTCTCAACATTTATCTTTTGATTCTTACATCACTACTATTCTACTGACCATTCATCAAAATATTCTTTTCCTTCTCTTTTTTCATATATTATACAACGTAGCAACTTCATGGTTTTCGAAATAATAACTTTGAATATTATTAATCCTCTTTTTTCCAATTACTCAATGTTAATTTATAATTGAAATGTTATTATGTAATTATTACGTAACGTATCCACTCGAGGAGTATTATTTCATTATTGTAAATCATATTTATATATTAGTGTAGAGCCATGATGAAAAACTAACTGAAATTTCTGACTGAAATTTCGTTCCTTGTTTATTATATTTTTCACTAATTACTCGTTCAATTTTAGTGTTATTTCTGATTCCATGATAGATTGGCGATTACACTTTTTCATAATAATTTCAATTATACATACAATTTGTATTATTCAATACATTTATTTTACAAAAGACTATATAATGTGACGATTTTCACGTTGGAATATCTGAATTACGTTTAATATCGTCCATTGGAAAATTTCTTGTCAAAATATTGTTTAGCTCAAATTTTCCCTAAACTAAATCTAGTAATCTAATAAATAAACAGTTTCACTGATTGAAATCATGAGTCAATTGAAGCTAGACCACCATGGAAAACCTGAAAGCACTGGATGGCCGTTTCGTCCTAGTATGGGACTCCTTATCAGTGCTCATCCAGGATCCCGCCTCAATTGACTCATGATTTCAATCAGTGAAATTTCTAAAATCTCCACAAACCCCTTCTGAAAATAATCATCTGCTCGCTAGTGACTGACTTCAAGAGATACTCCTGGAGTTCTAGTGAAGAAGACGTTGCAAGTGGAGTTCAACCAGATCTGTTGTGAGATATCAGCTCATTGATGACAATGATCTACGGTGGCGCAACTTCGCAGATTGGTTGAAGTTAGACATTAACACCGTTGGATGGTTAAGCGCCTGACGCGAGACTGATAGGTCCTGGGTTCAAATCTCGCGGTTAGTGAAATCGTGGATGCGCTCTGCTGATGAGTTCCATACTAGGACGAGACGGCCGTCCAGTGCTTTCAGGTTTCCCATGGTGATCTAGCTTCAATTGACTTATGATTTCAATCAGTGAAAATTTCTAAAATCTGCATGAAACCTCTTCTGAAAATAACCAGTTTCTTTGAAAATCCAATAAATCTTTGGATTCAGTTAACTTTGTAGATGTTTGATTTTTGTTTAAGAAAAAAAAAGCATTAATTGGTTAGTTATTGTTTAGTTGTTACTTTCTTTCATCATATGCATTTGTAATAAATTTTTTATATTCTTGTGAAACGTTATATTCGTTTTGATAGCGATGAACTCTGTCATCATGGTAAATGATTTAATCATGAGAAACAAAAGGTAGTTTAACTTCAAAATATACATACTGCATATTTTTATCAAGATAAAATGATTTAGGAAAAGGCACCAGTTAAGTCTGTGGCTTTTTGTAAAAAATATGACGATAGTTTTATTATTTAATCCATACAGATAAATAGAATGACGTAATATATATAATAAAGTATTCTATTTTATTAAAGAAATATATGTGAGTATAGAAAGTAAACTATATATATATATAAAACTTTTATTTATTCCATCCTGTATAAAGGGAAATCAGATGGTAAAATTCTAAAAAAAGTATATCAACAGTCAGATAGAAGACGTTATGCTCTATTCATCAACTTAAAAAGGACAAGGAACAATATTTATGGTGAATAGGTTCCATTCGTTTCTATAAGTTCACGCCAACTACTTACAAACTGTAGTATTTTTAAATCAAGATTTAAAGACATATATGTGCTAAGTTGTCAAGAAATTGGTATATATGTGCATGTATGTGCGTGTCATCATAGTGTGGTACACATCCGATTAAAATAGAAACGTTTGAATGCTATATTACAAATATATCTGTAGTATGATATAAAGTTCTAGATGTCAGTTGAGATAACTGTAAGTGATCATAAGATTAGGCATTATGAAAAAGTCAATGAAATTATTATTCATCCTTTATGAGCTTTGCTTTTCAACTTGTATAATTAATGAAGATATTTTTTATGTTTGTAAAATTCCCGTACTGTGATGTGGAACAACATATATAGGTGAACAATATATCTAATCAAAAACAATGTTAGAAGGGGTTTTTGTGGATATTATAATGATTCCAATAGTTGAGATCATGAGTCAGTTGAAGCTAGATCACCACAAAAAACCTGGAAGCACTGAACGGTTGTTTCGTCCTATTGTGGGACTCCTCAGCAGTGCGAATCCATGACCCCTTCTAACGGGATCGGAAACCAGGACTATTCAATCTCGCCCGTGAACACTTAACCACAAGACTACTAAGCTGGCCGATTTAACTTCAAATAATTGAAGAAATTGAGTGACATATCTACCATTGTCATCAAAAGGTTACTATCTCACAACTGACCCGGTTGAACCTCACTTGTCACTGCTTCTCAATAGAACTACAGGATATACATCTTGAAGCAAGTCGCTAGTGAGCATATGTTGATTAGTATCAGAAAGGGTGTTGTAGAGATTGTAGTAATTTCAAAATAGTTGAGATCATGAGTGAATTGTAGCTAGATCACCACGAAAAACCTCATTGGTCTGGTGATTAAGCTCTCGCGCGCGAGACTGATAGGTCCTAGGTTCAAATCCTAAAAGGCGGGGTCGTGGGTGCACATTGTTGAGGAGTCCCACAATAGGATGAAATAACCATCTAGTGCTTCCAGGTTTTCTATGGTGGTCTAGCTTCAATTGACTCATGATCTCAATCATTGAAAAAACAATATTGTTCATATTTTCATATATGATGCATTTTCAATTACATTTGTCAGCAAGAAGCGTTGATATTTGAGTTAATGTTAAAATGAATTTTGATGAAAATGTGGTTTAGATTTTGTTGACTGTAATCACTTTTCAAACATTTTCCTAAATAAATAAATAATTAATAACGAAATCATATAATTCTCACAGTTTACACTATGATTTTAAATGTTTTATATAGTTCAACATGATCGTATTATTCAGATATTTCAATGGTGATCGAGAGAATATCAACTCATGAATATCAATTAAAAACACTAAGTTACAAAATAAGTTTTTCACATAGAAACTTGAAGCTTTATTTTTTCAACAAAAAAAAACAAACAAACAACAAGATCCAATGACAAATTTGCGCAGAAATAATTTTCGAAAGATGTAATGATGACAGTTTCTTTCTATTGCAATCGACTACTAGTATAAAATAGAATGTAAACTGTTTCAATCATTAAGTGAATATACAATAATATAAATGATCATTAAGAAATGAGATAACAAATATATACGGACTTTCGTCTACATTTGATCGAATAGTTACATAGTATTTAGGCGCCGAGTTGATGTGAAACATTGAAAAGGAAGAATGTATTTGTAAAATCTCAGCGAGTGAATTAGAAGTAAATTCAATGTTTCACTTGACAATCTGGTCCAAAATGTTTCAAGGAAATATTGATTAGATTACATTTCTTTGAAAAAGTTGGACCAGATTGTCAAGTGAAACGTTGAATTTACTTCTAATTCACCCACTGACATTTTACAAATACATTCTTTCTGAGATAAGAAATATCTCAGAATGAGAGTATTCAATTGAATAATTTATTTAAACTCATAACATAGAAACTATCATCATAAATATCTTTACATGAATCTGTTATTGAAAACAAGATACTTTTATAAAATTTCAAAAGAGTTTTCTGTAAAATGTTTACATAAAACGTAGTATATGAAAGTTGGGATAAATTAAAAATTAGTTACTATCTTTGAAACGGTAAAACGCCTTTTCACTCCAGAAATAATGTACCTATATTGTAACAACAAATGCAGGAGAAGACGAACAGTGTAGCAGCAGCCTCAGCAGCAGAAGGTCTCAATATACACAAATGGAAAAGTAAGATTCTCCGATACAACATAGCATGCACCAATCGAATCACAATTGACGGAGATTTGGAAGATGTAAAAACCTTTACATATTTAGGCAGCATCATTGATGAACAGGGTGGATCTAATGCAGATGTGAAGACGCGGATCAGCAAAGCAAGATCAGCGTATTTACAACTGAGGGACATCTGGAACTCAAAGCAACTGTCAACCAACACCAAGGTCAGGATTTTCAATACAAATGTCAAGACAGTTCTACTGTATGGGGCAGAAACCTGGAGAACTACGAAAGCCATCATCCAGAAGATACAGGTGTTTATCAACAATTGTCTACGCAAGATACTTCAGATCCGTTGGCCAAACACTATTAGCACCAACGTACTGTGGGTGAGGACAAACCAGATTCCAACGGAGGAAGAAATCAGGAAGAAGCGCTGGAAGTGGATAGGACACACATTGAGAAAATCACCCAACTGCGTCACAAGACAAGCCCTCACATGGAATCCTGAAGGCCAAAGGAAAAGAGGAAGACGAAAGAACACATTACGCCGAGAAATGGAAGTAGACATGAGAAAAATGAACAAGAATTGGGTGGAACTAGAAGGCCCAGGACCGCGTGGTTTGGAGAAAGGTTGTTCGACGGCCTATGCTCCATTGGGAGTAACAGGCGTAAATAAGTAAGTAAGTAATATTGTATCTAAATAGTTTTATGACGAGATAAGTGAATAAATGATAAATAATTACAAACATTGTAAAGAATCCGAATCAATTAATAAACTTAGTTTATTTAGTAGGACAACACAACCAACCATAATTTATTATGGATGGAATTATATTTTCAATGTGATAAAAATATAAAACCAGATCATGTTTCAGTAAAATGTTAACTTTAACATTGTAGGTCAGTAAATCTAAACCCTCATGACAACTCAAAAATTTAATTATTTTCCAGTTGATAAATTATTGCTCTAATATAAATGTTTCTTATCCATCTTCTGAAGGATTTCCCTTTGGCTAACTTTCTTTTTATTTAAAGGAAAAAGATATTTTTTAATATAAATAAACAGCTAATGAAAGAATTCAAGTCATTAGCTTTATCGTTATTTGTCTAGAGTATTTCACTTTGGTTTTAAAGTACTTATTGATATTTCTTCGAATTTTGTTTCAAGCCATTAGCGTTACTCTATATGTTCGTGAATTAATTCATAAAAATAGAATATATGACATTCAAGTTATTGAGGAAAAGTTTCTTTCAGGGTGAGCGGTAACACAAACATTGACATTGTATTATGTTATATAAAAGTAATATAGAATTCGCCGAGCAGTGTTTGCATCACTTGATAAAATTTCCTACTGTAGAATGTCTTTAATGACATCGTTATCTAGAATGGATGGATATTGAAATCCAGAAGAATCCAGAAGGCTTCTTTCATCTTATTTGGTACTCATTACTTGAACGGGCTACTATCCTAGTACTGATTTTCACGCTTAAACTGAAGCCCAGTAACTTGATCTTTGAATGCCTTTGTGTTATCCACTGCAACAGGGAAAATCCATTTATTCCAAATCATTTTTGACAGGTTGACTTTTCAAGGCAATCTAAGCAGGAAGAAAGTTTACCAACAAAGAGTAATCATAATGGAGTCCTGAATACCAAAACAGGTTTACTCAGGTATTTATGATCAATGAAAATATTGTATTATTCTAAATCCGAAAAAGTACTCGAACGCTTTTAAATGAAAAGCTAGCAACCCATGATGCGGTTAAATACTATACGTTGCAATAGAAAATACTATATTGATTGGAATATTTTCTTTTTTACTATCCTTTAGAGAAACTAGTTGTGTATACATTAATAATCATTCATTGAACCCATAACCTTTTGCTTGAAGTAGTTAAAAGCCATTACTTTGTTGATTGATACCTAAGAAATAAGGTTGGTCAACTTGGGATATTAGGCTATTATAATTTCTTCGTAATCCGTGATACTAAAACTAATCTTAAGTTATAAGACTCTGAACTTATCAATCTTCATTCATATTCTAGGGCTTTGCATCAAATATAGTCTGCCATACTATAATAATGTAAACGAGTGTAAACGAAAAAACATTCGGATTAGCAAAGAGTTCTAAAATGACAATGCTTAGTAGTCATTTTTGTCTATTATGATATTCAGTTTGTTTACACTTAAACGTTAATATAAGGTTGTTATTGTATTTATTTTCATTTGTATTCAGTAGTACATATGCATCTGAGCGAACTATTTCAAAACTGTTATTAAGTCGTTATTATGTTCACATAAAGATGGATCGTGGCTAACAGTGGAATTAATACATGCATTTTATTATATTCAGGACTTGTCAACTGGATAAGGCTATATGACGATTTTGATGTACATTTTTACATAAGTTTACTTGGATAAAGACATAGGTATATTTCATGTTAAACAAAAGATTCATAATTATATTTTGTTATTTATCAAATAGGTTTTTGTTCAAATATTTGTAAAATATCTATAAAACAAGTGGATTCTTAAGGTAAATAAAGATCTTTAATTAATCATTGAACAATTCTTAAAATCGAATAACAATGATGTAATTTAATTTAAGGAAATTCATCACGGTATTTATTATTCCCTAACAACATCGGCAAAGAATACTTTTCTGAATGAACTCTGTAACATTCTAATAAAGAATCTTGTTTCAATTGTTCGTTAAACAGTTTACATGCACATACTTTTGTAAGTTGCAAGTATCAATCAATTGAATACACTTATAAAAATTTCTAAAGATAAGTTCCGCTCTGTTGAATTTTTTAGTTTATAAACAAGATTAAAGAATCTTGGATACATTTCAATTTGTTTATATTGGAAGAAGCTGCTTCATTTAAAATTGATGAAAATACCAAAATAATAACAACAAAAATTAAGATTTTTTTTCTCATGTTTCATTGAAGCTAAAGAAGAATATTTTGTATTGAATGAGTGTATTGTTAAACAAACATTCATCACTAACATTAAATGTTACAATACATTCATAAGCTAATCAAAATAGATAATGACAGCGCATACACAATTTGTTCTTCAAAATAGTTTATAAAGAAATAACAAATAGTTATCCTAAGAGTAAACAATTCCATTCAAGTTGTATAGACGTAAATCATGTAGAAAATGAATTTATTTTGTTTATGCTTTTAAGCGATTTTGTCTTTGATTTAGATTTTAGAAACGTTTTGTTTTTTTAGATAATTGTATATTGATGATACACTAGGGTGCTTGGTACTTGTGTGGTTGAGCTACAGGATTGAGATGTACTATTCAGACTGTAGCGTTAAAGTCTATATGGCGTATGGTTCTCCTATGAAGCGAGATTGAGTTGTACTGCCCGAGTTATAAAGTTTAAGCATGAATAGGGCCTGGAAACAGGGTTGAGCAGTGCTATTTTGGCTACAAATTTTAAGCAGGGTAGTGTCTGGCTCTCATGCAAATGGAGTTGAACTATACTGCTCAGGTCAAGCCTAGACGGTGTCTGGTTCACCTGTGAAACGGGATTGAGTCGTACTGTTTAGGTTATCACATGAAAGTTTGGATAGTGTCCGGTTCTCCTTTGTAAAATTACTCTGACCCACAAGGGTATATTATATAACTATAATATATTGTGTATTTAAGTCAAAATTATAATATATATATATATATTACATCTTAATTTGAAGATAGATAAAATATTTTCATTGGAAGGGATTTTGTTGAGATTTTGGAAATTTTCACTGATTGAAATCATAAGTCAATTGAAGCTAGACACCACGAAAAAATCGGAAGCACTCAACGGCCGATTCATCCTAGTATGGGACTCCTCAGCAGTGCGCATCCCACCAATTTCGAACCCAGGGCCTATCAGTCTCGCGTCAGGCGCTTAACCAACTGGACCACTGAGCCGGCCGGCATCCAACGGTGTTAATGCCTAACTTGAACCCATCTGCGAAGTTGCGCCATCGTACACCATTGTCATCAGTGAGCTGATATCTCACAACAGACCTGGTTGGACTCCATTGGTAAAGGCTTCTCACTAGAATTCCAGGAGTATCTCTTGAAGTCAGCCACTATAGAGCAGATGACTATTATTATCAGTGCTTCCAGGTTTTCCATGGTGGTCTAGCTTCAATTGACTCATGATTTCAATCAGTGAAGATAAAATATTTGTCTAGTACTTCAAGGAATATATGTTTTCGATGAATGTTGTTTTTTCTATGAGATAACAGAACAATAAAACCGAACCATAAATAAATTGTCAATTTTTCTTTGAAATATTTTTTTCTTTTTAATTATTTAACCAATTCAGGCAAAGTTTATCACGCAACAAATCATTTATTTTGAAGATGAGTAAAGGGATATTCAATTGTCAATATATCATTTAAATAAATAAGGCTTTTTCTTCTATATTGTTTCATTTGAATATTCATTCTCAGATATTTTCTGTCAAATTTGACCCAGAAAAGAAAAGAAGTTTTTGTCATAATAGTTTACATATTGATTAGTGCATTGTAATTTTAATCTTATTTATTTATTTGAACACATGAATATTGGTATAAAAGAGCGCCAATATATATGCGCCACACAAAACAATGAGAATTCGAAGAGAAATAGAGAAAAAAACTAAGGAGCGCAAAAGAAAAAGAGAACAATAACGAAGAGATTGATGTAAGGTAGTGTGGTAGTAACGAGGGAACGGAAAGGTACAATCAGAAGAAATCTTTCATGTAAGGGAGACACAACCACTTTTTATGAAGAAAGTAAAATAAGGTTACAGCAGGATCGCCACTGGCTTCTATTCTGAGCCATATCTGATAACGTCTCTAGCCACTGTGTAGCACCATCCCTCGGACCCCAACCGGGGAGTCCTGAAGGACCGACAGAAGCCAGTCCTTTGCAGCTTTCTTTCATACCACGACACCATGTCATGCACGGACCACCTCTCCGCTTCTTAGAGAAATAAGATGCTCATTGTATAACTAACTTGAAATAATGTTTTCCTTTTCAGGTTTCGAAAAAAATATAGATCTTTTAGTATAACAATGAAATTGTTAATTTAGTTTCAATTCCCTTGGTATTGAGGAACTCTTGAATAGACCAACTTCATTGAATCCACTGGACATCAAAGCACCATATAAAGACATTCCTATAGATATCACTTCAAGATCAACAGTTCGGATTCCGTAACGATTGGTCGTGCACAAATAGCGACACAATGGATCATCGTCGAACAATCAGTTGAGTGAATTATTCACTATACATTATTTTCATTGTCCATGAGAAGACGTTTGACAGTGTAGAAGGGATAAAATAATGGAAACATCTTTAACATTATAGAGTTCCTGAGTAGATTATCAAAATTATCCCGAACTCACACGACGGACCACAGTGCAATGTGGTGCATGAAGGAAAGCTGACAGATGCATTCGAAGTGAAGACGGGAATCAAACAACGCTGTCTACTCTACCCTTCCTCTTTCTCTTGAGGTTGACTGAATTACGAAGATCTCCACATCTAACGGGAAGCATAGAATAAAAGTACACCTCAGAACCAATTAGACGATTTTGACTTAACAGATGGTCAACCTTCCGATCTCAAACACACGAACAAATGCAGATGAAGACAACTAATGTAGCAGCAGCCTCTCTCTGCATCAGTGGTCTCGACATGCTCAAAGGAAAAAGCAAGCTGCTCAAATACAACACGGAGAAAACCAAACAACCACACTTGATGGAGAAACTCTGGAGGATATGCAATCCTTCACGTATCTGTGTAGCACAATCGATAAACAAAGAGGATCCGATGCAAACGTAAAGCTGAAGATTGACAAAGCAAGGACAACATTCTTCAATTCAACAAAATATGGAAATCATAACAACTGTCAACTAATATCAAAATCACAATATTCAATATGAACGTCAAGACAGTTGGTTCTACTGTATGGAGCTGAAACTTGCACAACTACCACAACCATCATCAAGAAGATACAAGTAATTATGAACAATTGTCTATGCAAGATACTCAACATCCATTGACCGGACACCATCAGCAACAGTGTGCTGTGTGAGAGAACAAACCAGTTTCCATGTGATTGGGAAATTAGGAAGAGACGATGGAAATGGATAGGACACACATTACGGAAATCACCAAACTGCATTTCGAGGCAAGCCCTAACTTTGAATGCTGAAGAATAACGGAAGAGAGGAAAACCAAATAACCCAATACGTTGGGAAATGGAAGGAGATATGAAAAGAATGAATGACAAGTGGAAAGAGCTGGAAATGATTTTTCAGGACGTGGTTGGATGGAAAATGTTAGTGAGCGGCCTATGATCCTCCTTGAGTATTAACAGACGTAGGTAAATAATTGTTTACTTGAGTCTCTCCATTGATGATTAGGATTACGTTTGATCAGTCTCTTATTAGCTAAGTAGATAACGCGATGGCGTTTGGAGCAAATGGTACTAGGTTCGAGTCCTAAAGTAATCATTAACTGTGTGATGCAGGTACATCCAGCTGACGAGTCTTAAATAGGACGAAATCCATGTCCTGGATCCCGGTTGCCAGCTACTATCCATCTTTGCTCATTAGTTCAGTGTGTTTAGGTTTTTTTTCTTATAGTCTTTAATGGTCAAACAATAACATCGACTAATCGCCTACATGATGACGACCTATTTTCAATTATTATTATTATTATTATTATTATTATAGAAATAATCATTAATAAAGAATAATGTAATTGTTGTTAACATTCTCATAAAATCAACTTTGAATAGAAATCGGAAGGCCAGAATAATGGTTTTGTTTTTTCAAGGCATATTTTATTAAGCATAATTGTGATAAAGCTAAACATTAATAAATTCCTTTCCAATAAAGAAATTATCAGACAGTGAAAATTACGGATAGATAAAATTTGTATTTACCGACATTTTGGAAAAAATAAATCATCAAAGTCTGGACGAATACAAGGCGATTTGCTTGAATATTCGGGCTACCTGTTCAACAAGTTATCTGTTTCCTTATTTGTTTTAACAGATCATTATGTCAATTAATTACACAACCTATTCAGGTGTATTTGTGAAAAGTTTATGACCATTCTCAGTACAAGTTAAAAAAATGTAAATAGGAGACATTGTGATACCTGGAAATATGGATTGAAAAGAACGAACATTATTCAAATGTCAACTTCTAAAATACTAATATCTAACCGGTGAACACTCAATATTTATCGTCAATATCTATTAAAAAATAAGGAATGAAACTCGCTGAAATACTTTGTGCTGAGAATTCTATATTATACCAAAAACATAATACCGAGTAAAGCTAACAATAATAAAAAATAAATAAAAACTTTGGTGAACTTATACAAAACACATAAAGATAATATTAATTGTGGGGCAGTAAAATTTTTATCATCTTTATTAGATTTTGCTAACTAATAGTGTATTACCATGCGTGTATCACCTAATCGCATACGTTTGTAAAGAAATGACGAACAATCGTTTTTTAAAAATATCGTCAGATGTAACTAAGAAGATCTATGTCTGGTAACGTAGATTTAAAATAGTAAGGGTAAATCATATGTTCGTTCCTGAAATACTTAGTTTGAAATTCAAATTATTTACAGTAAAAGTGAATTATCTCTGGTTATTAGTATGTCTAAATATCTATCATAAATGTGATCAAATCGCGATACAAGAAGCCTAGTTAAATGACAGTAATTTTGTATCACTACATGGCATCAAGATTTATCATCATGATCGTCTAAGCAATAGAAAAATGTGTGATGGTGGTATAGCTACGTTTATAATTATATGCTGGTTTGTTTTAAGTTTTCCAATGATTTTATCAACTACCTACCGTTAAAATGCCCTCCGAAACAATTGACTAAATGTACTTTCACTAATGGTATCAACAATTTGTTCTCTCGGGAGCGTACTTAATTTACACTAAACTTTTTCGCTGATAAATGTACTGAATTTGCTATTACTACTTCCGGTGATTATCATTTGATTTCAATTCATTTAGTCGTAACTTTATTTTTTTTTTAATATTACCAGAGGCAGGTCAATTTCCTTACCCACCCTAATGCTTTTTTATATCTAGTGTTCATTAATGAGGTAGGTATATAAGAGACTTATGAGGATTCGATCATTTCACAATTCATGTTCAGTAGAAGGTGTGTGTCCATCTTGAAAAATGGATAAAGTTTTATCAGAAGAAGGAAGTTGAACAAACTAATCAGAAAAAAAGCATTTAGGATCTAAAGAACACTTTTGAGAGACATACTATGGTTTATTTACTAAATGATCCATTGAAAGACATAATAGTATCACTTGTTGCAGTAATCGGAAATTCAAACACCTGAATTTAGTGTCTGATCGAAAAGTCTTGGTTCGTCAGGTTTTTCAAAACATCCCTAAACACTTTACAGGCCCGAAATGGGCTCGTCATATCAGACACCAAGATGTGTATGACTTAAAGAGGTTGAGGTATCGTTTGTCAATTTTAGGCGTTATTCCCTTTACTTAAGCCTATGTTATTGTTTGTTGAACTTTGTGTCAAACAGGTTCATATGTTACTTTCTCGTAACTTTAGATGGTCTTATCAAAATTATCCTTAACTCCAGAAACTAAAACTAGATTTCCTTGATTTAACGTATACTCTACAGTTTTTTGTTAGTATTTGATTACGAAATGTTTTAGAGTATAACTTAAAAACTGTACATTACATGAGCAAATAAGATTCTAAAAAAGCGCTATGAAACATTATAATTAAACTAATCAATAATAAGGTTTACTAACAGAAGATAAAAAAAGCAATAGAAGTATTCACGCGATATTAGGAAAACGCGCTATAGCTAGATAGGACATACCTTACGGAAATCATCAAATTTGATCAAGAGGCCATCCCTAACTAAGAATCCTGAACGTGACATAAAAAGAAGAAAAACAAATAACACACTGAGCTGGGAGTTGGCGGAAGACATCAGAAGAATGAGTAGCGATTGGAAACTAATGGATGGGAGAGCCCAGAAGAAAGATGTCTGGAGAATCCTGATGGGCGGCCTATGTTCGTCCACGAAGGTTAACAGACATAAGTATGTAAGTAGTTTATATAAAATACCAAATAAATTTGTTTTAATATTCATATTAGTATATAATGTTGAACATTAGTAAGTTCAAGTTTTTCAATGAATGTCATATAGCTGGTTTTCTTTCCTTCCTTCTGCTAATGTGTTAGCTGATGTAATAATACTTATTTAAAATTCATTAATTTCGTTTAATTGACATTAGTTCTTTATAGCCTTTCCGTAAGATCTGTGCCATGTATTTTCCAACAAGGGGAAAATTCAGAACTTCGTTGTATTTCAAGAATTTATTCTTAACATGGAATTAACAATTTTACGCTTATTACGTAACTATTCTGTGAAACGGGTTTCCAAAAAAGCCTTAAGTTTAGAAAATGTGATATGTGAGTATTTATAAGATTTGAGTGACTTAATCAACTGAAGGTTGCTTATAATGGTCAGTATTAAGTGCGCTTCACGTTTAGCAGGCAAAAGAATAACACATCCTTATCAATTTTAGATAAAAACTTGAATCTGGGAGCAATTTATGTTTATTTACATGAAAATTTAAACTTCGACATACCATCAGATAAAAAGAACTTTGATGATTTCAAATTTTCTAATCGAATTTAGCTAAATAATTAATAACAACTATGAAGCACTAGACAACTCTTTTGGTCTCTGCATACAGTTGTTCATCAGTGTGATCTAGCTAATCCTTGACTAAATTAACCTTAAACAATTAACACGTAACTTTAAAATCAAAATTGGCATTCACTTGTTCGTGTTTCGAAACTCACTAAAACTTCTCATTACATGATGAAATCACCGGCCAATATTCCTTGATTTTCGGTTATTCAATGGCTTTAACGCTAATTGTCTTTAAATGGTTATTCACAGCACATCTGTTTTAGTTAAAAGTAAATCTTTATTAATTGAGAAAAGATATAGAATTTCACAACAATCTTTATCATGATATTTACTTGTATAATGTGATCGATCGTTGACGTAACAACACATAACATTATCGAATGTGTCTTTAAAATGCATAATCTTTTATAAGGCTAATTATGCCTTTTGCTTTGATAAACAAAAGAAAACTACAAATTGGATATTAATTATCCACCTACTACTTACAATATTGAATATTTTATTTGAGTAGAATATAATATTTTTTCCATCGACCGAATGTAATTAATTGCTTGTGACAGGGTTTTTATGTATTTGATTTATTTATAACGCCTTTAGAATTGGAGTATGTATTCATCGGTCGCATATATATAATTACAGTTTCAACAGAATAATCAGATTATAAATATGAACGATAATTCATTTTATCATCGGCAACGCTTAAACTTTTTCATCTCATTTTCATCTACAAATTATTTGACTATTCAGTATTATTAAAATATAATGTCTGATGAAACTTGATAAATGTTTCTAACGAAATCTCACTTTCTATACTGTATCTAACTTTATCAAATTTCCTCTCTGTAATATACCATTATTTAAAATTGAAAATGTATCATACCTACTTTAGATTATTAAAAATGCTACGCTTATTTAATATTTATAACCGATTGTATCGGATAGTCAAAGAAACAAGTTGTTAAAAATATACTAATAGTACATACATTTGCAAAACTACAGACTATATATATATAGAGAGAGAGGCAGTATGAAAGTGTTAACGATTGTGTCAAATAGTACATTTCAATGTCAAAACCATTAAAAAAATTAGTATTATGTGTGCTCCTGACGAAAATTAATCATGACTTTGACAAAAACGATAGAACGTAAATAAATACAGTCTCATTTTACTTTTATATATTAAAATAAATCATCTAAAACAAAACTATTTTCAAACTATTATAATTATAACTGTACGAATAAATTATTGTTTAAATGTACTAAATCAAAACATAAATATATTGTGATTAGATGGTGGTTGGAGATAGCCAACAGGAAACCCTAAACCCGGGTTTCGTGCTACTTGGCACTCGTCAGCAAGGTGTACCTGTAATCTTGAGGGAACTTGTGCTCCCTGGTGGATTCGATCCCATGTCACCCAGTTTCACAGTCAAAGACGTTACCAGTGAGCTATCCGGGCCGCGACTGACCTTCTGTAGGACTGAGATATAATCACAACCACCATCTAATCTCAATATATAGTGCATGCAGTGTCGAGTCACCTAGACTGGTGGCCACATTGCAACATGGTCGATAGCATTCGGTCTGCACTAAATAAGAACTTGACACGCATGACATTGATAACCACCCAGTGATCAATCAGTTGTGATAAACATATTGTAATAGTTGAGATTATGAATCAATTGAAGTTAGACCACTATTGAAAACCTGAAAGTAGTGGATGGCCGTTTTTTTTCTACTCTGAGACTCATAATCTCAACTATTAAAATTCCTGATAATATCCACTAAAACCCTTCTGATAATAAACACATTGAAAATGTATTAAATGATCTTTCATATGTATAATAGAATATAACATATACTTAGTCAAATAAAGCTATGTAAACCTTAATGTTCATAATTATTTTGCATAGAAATAATAAACTGGCAATAGAAATTGAATAAACATAAATATAAAGTATAGATATAGAATGATGAAGAAGAAATTGTGAATGACAGGGATAATCTATTATTATTATTATTATTATTATTATTATTATATACTTAGTGAACCAACTAAATAAACTATTCTCTATTAATTTAGAATTTTTCATTTGAAAATTCACCATAATGAGATCCATTTAAATAAATAAACTAAATAAATAAATATGCTCATCAAAATGATTATTATCTATTTTAATTGAATTCAATAATTATTTAAGTAATCATTATTAGGTCAAATAATATTGAATAAAAAAAACATTTTTTTTTAAAAAATTATCAAGGTCAAATACCTTTTTTAAACTAAGGTTACTATCAGGAAATTTCATATTCGGATAAATGAATAAATGGTGTGTAGAATATAAGAAAAAATTTTATTTTTTCTAGTATTATCTTACTGAAACAGAAGTAATTTCTTACTTTTTAATTCTTTTTTTTTCATCCGATAAAGTTATTATTTTGTTTGTATAATGACAAATGAACGAAATCAAAATGAGACTTATGTTTACGTTTAGTTTGTTCTAAATGTTATTTCAAACTATAAGTTATATTAATTTGCTAGTTGAATTCATGAGTCAAGTGAAGTTAGACCATCATGGAGAAACTGGAAGCACTGGACGGTCGTTTCGTCCCAGTATGTGGCTCTTCAGCAGTTGGGTATCGGCTAAGTAGTCTAATGGTTAGGCGAAACTGTTAGGTCCTGGGTTCGAAGCTCGCAAAGCAGACTCGTGGATGTGCACTGTTAAGGAGTCCAACACTAGGACGAAATGGCCGTTCAGTGCTTCCAGGTTCTCCATAGTGGTCTAGCTTCAATTGACTCATGAATTCAACCATTAAGATTACTATGTTATCCACAAAAACACTTCATTGATTATTATCATCATATGTTCACTAGTGATGTTCTCCAAGAGGTCATTCCTGGAGTTCTAGTGAGAAGTCGTGACGAGTGGAGTTCAACCGCGTCAGTTGTGAGTTAGTAGCTCACTGATGACAATGGTAGACAGTGGCGCAATTTCGTGAATTGGTTTAAGTTGGACATAAACACCATTGGATGCCAGCTCAGTGGTCTAAAGTTTAAGCGTTTGTGCATGAAACCGATAGGTCCTGGTTTCGAACCTCACTAGGCGAGATTGTGCTCGCACACTGCTAAGGAGTCCCACGCTAAGACGAAACGGCCGTCCAGTGCTTCCAGGTTTTCTATGGTAAGCTAGTTTCAATTGACTCGTGAATTCAACTATTAAAACTACTATAATATCACAAAAACCCCTCTCTGATTATAAGTAATATGTTAGTGGGGTATTAAGAAATTCGTATTACCGCTGGTTGTTTTCGGTACAAAACGAATATGGTTAACTAACCAATATGGTGAGTACACATTGATTTAAATCTAATGATTTCAGAATTCACTATGATATTCATTAATAGATGCTAATTGACTTTGAGATTGTGATACGTAACAGAAATCTTTGATCTGGTGAAAATAATGTTTTCATATAATGTATGATATAGTTTTGTACTAGACTACTAATTAATATCAGTAAGCAAGAAAATTTGTATCATTTTCTTCCATGTTCCTGAAGTTCATATTATTATGATATTCAAATAAGATCAGAAATATATATTTCATATTCATTTATAACTTATCATTATTTGAATAAACATTAAAGTGATTTACTATCATTATGAGTTTAACCAATGTATATGTTAAAATTCAAGAAATTCCCAAAAACTGTTACGAATACCTATAAGGTTGAATAGTTTGCTGTTAATGATATTAAACATTGGATTTGATCAATCTCTGCTGTCCACCTAAACACAGTATCACAATGGATATCATGTCATTATTTAAAATGAAAACTAATGGATTGAAACAATTAGAGTAAAATTTACTAAAGCCGAAATATAGATATAAGTTGGCACGTTCAATATAGGACACACGGATTTCAATCCTATCCCAATATACCATTAAATATTATCTCCTAAATATGTATTAACGACACTCAAAATGAATGTTAACTATTTATGTCAAATATTTACAGATATCAAGATATAAATGAAGTTGATATAAAAGTGAAATAGAGCAATGATGTTATAATTCCCAAAACACGGTGAATAAATTTCACAGTTCACTGATTTATAGCGTAAAAATAAACTGCAATCGATCTAAAGGAAAGTCAAAGGAAGAGAAAAATAAGTTAGCAATCTATCTTTCTTGTTAGTTATCAAAAACGTTAACAGACTTATGTTTATGACATTGATTCAACGTGAATATTTATTATTATTGTAGAGTGATAGTTAGAATAGAATTGTTATAATTTAAATGTTGACGAAATTAAACAGAATGCGGAGGAGATTTCAGAACATAAATCATGGTAACTAATGACCGTAGAGCTAAAACAAAAGTAAGTTATAGTGAAAATTCCCATTTTGCCGTTTGGTAAATAAAGAAGAAGAGAATTGAGCGAAGAAATTTCTTTTCAATTAATTTTTCATCATGGCTCTACACTAATATATATACGTTTTACAATAATAATATAATACTCATCGAGTAGATACGTTACGTAATAATTACATAATGACATTTAAGTTAACTTTGAGTAATTGGAAGAAAGAGGATTATTAATAATCAAAGTAATTATTCAAAATCAAGACGTTGCTACGTTGCGTAATATATGAAAAAGAGAGAAAGAACAGAATTTTTTAATGGATGGACATTATCTTTTGATGAAGTTACTAGTTCTGCCGTTTGAGCATAAAGATTCTCGAATTGAATTTCAACGTCCATTTTATTGGCTGTTTTCTTAAAGTCACAAAATTTAGGGCCTAATGATAACGCTTCTAACGAAGTTTTATCCAGCATAACACTAGAGAAATTGTGTACGTACTGACCTGGATTAGATGGAAATCTCATTTCTGGAATCTGTTTGTCTAGATTTTTCTTAAGTTTCATTCTTTTGTTTTCATTTCTTGAGTTAACAACCATCTCTTGATTCTTACGTAACTACTATTCGATTGTCCATCCATTAAAAAATTCTGTTCTTTCTCTCTTTTTCATATATTACGCAACGTAGCAACGTCTTGATTTTGAATAATTACTTTGATTATTAATAATCCTCTTTCTTCCAATTACTCAAAGTTAACTTAAATGTCATTATGTATTTATTACGTAACGTATCCACTCGATGAGTATTATATCATTATTGTAAATTATATATATATTAGTGTAGAGCCATGATGAAAAATTAATTGAAAAGAAAAAAAAGTTAGTTTCTTGGTGAAATAGCTAAAGAAAGTTAATCTCAACTAAAAATAACATGAGCTGATATCAGTCAATCAATCAAAAAATTAAATTCTAGATGTGAAAGATTGAAAATGATTAGATCAAAAGAATTTTTAAAACATGATATAATAAAATGAGGCTAATTTCACTATGGTAAAGAGAGATTCACAGAACGACAGCATATCATTTCTAGATGTCCAACTAAAAAGAAGAGCAGACGGAACTTTAAAAAGGGGGGTACACAGAAAATCTGCAGCAGGACAATCCATTCATTTCTATAGTGCAGTTCCAATCAGATACAAAAGGAACTTGATAAAAATCTTGACACATCGGGCTAGAATGATTTGCTCTGAAGACACCATCGAAGAAGAATTGAATAATATTCGGAACCTACTTAGCATGAATGGGTATCCCATGAAATTCATCGACAAACATATGATGGAGAAGAAAACAAGGACAAAGATACCCACCGTCCATAAGAAGGTACCATTCATAAAACTACAATTCATAAATGACACCATTGAAGAAACCTTGACTCAGAAACTAAGAAGAGCCGTACAAAAAACATTTAATGCTGCCAGATTAAATGCAATCTTCTACAACTATCCTAAAATAAGAACAGCCAACAAAGACAGACTGCCTGAATTCGCCAAATCTATGTGTATCTATCGTTTCAACTGCTCCTGTGGAGCCAGTTATATTGTGCGTACAATTCGGCAAGTCCGTCATCGCATTACTGAACATCATCCGTCGTGGTTAAACAAAGGACAGGTGAAAGTGATTAAAAGTTCT
Organism: Schistosoma mattheei; assembly: GCA_944470405.2. Lineage (NCBI taxonomy): Eukaryota > Metazoa > Platyhelminthes > Trematoda > Strigeidida > Schistosomatidae > Schistosoma > Schistosoma mattheei. The sequence goes on along the minus strand of OX103943.1, from coordinate 66,718,884 downwards.
ATTCTCTCTCACTTGGTTGACACAGGTCATTAAGTCGAATTGAATAAAGCTTTTAAGGTTATCTACAATATCCCATCTAATCAACCACATGGTTTACGAGTGCGCCTCTTGCACATTGCGGAAGCCATCGTGATCCATGTTCACAAACCTGACCTCTGCATTCAAAAGAGATTCGTACAACCACTTTCCCTGCCCTGGCCATCAGTTTAAGATTTCCTTCAAAAGAACTATTTTGCATACTTCTTCCATTTTTTTTTAAACTTTTGTAATTTTATTTCTGTTGCTTTTGAACTTAATAACTTCTCAACATTCATCTCTTGATTCTTACGTAACTACCATCCTATTGACCATCCGTTAAAATTCTGTTCCTTCTTTGTTTCTTACATTACGCAACTTAGCAACTTCTTGATCACTTTGAATATTAATAATCCTCTTTCTTCCAATTAATCAATGCTAATTTAAATGTCATTATGTAATTATTACGTAACGTATCTACTCGATGAGTATTATATTATTATTGTAAAACGTATATATATTAGTGTAGAGCCATGATGAAAAACTAATTGAAAAGAAATTTCTTCGCTCAATTCGTTCCTTCTTTATTAAACTTAGAAAAGCTTGAATGCGATTAACATTAATCATCTTGAGTGATTTCATTGTATCAACTTAATGTCTTATATAAAATAGATATGTTTATATGGTGCCATTAAGAACCTCTGGTCCTTATGATACATGAAGTTTTGTGATGTTTGTAGAATAAACCGTAGGCTTTTACTTTCTGTTCTACCAATGTAAGTGGTTTGTCAGATACATGTAAATATATAAATCTAGTTAGCGGTAACATAAAATGAGCATTTAATGATGTTTGATTTTGAAATAGACATGTTTTATACAAGACTACGATTATAGATACGACAAAAACTTTTTAATAATAATAATCCTTCCCGTTGCACAAGTGAGTAGGAATCTGGACCGAGTGGCTTAGTGAATAATTGGTTTAGCGCTTAAAGCATAAGGGACCAGGTCTGAGTCCTTGTGTCAACATCATCAATGGAGTGCAAGAACATTCAGCTGATGAATTCTAAATGGATGAATCTGTGCCTTGTATTACATTGTTATCCACAATCCAACCAGATAAATATTAGTGAAACTAATGTAACGTTATCTGTGAGTACATCAAATTATATACTTTGTTGTTTACGGATTACATAAAAATCTCCCAAAACATTATATTATCGTAAAACATGACATTTTAAACCTAATTATTTAGTTATATCTTTTCTCTTCACTGGTTAGTTGATGTGATTTTTTAAAACAGGGATGTGAATATTTTTGTGTTGTTGATAGCACCTTAATACATGTTTTTTTATAACACTACCTGAGCAAATAGTGACGTTCATGAATGATTTGAAAGAATCTGTTACATTGCTTTTCATCAATGAACCTCTTGACGTAATTACCCATAGAATAATGATTTGTCAAATAAAATTAATAAACTGTTTCTTATCAAATGGTCTTTAATAATGGAGAAAAAAGAAATGTAAACTTTGAGGCTTTGGTGTATCATTATCAAATTGTTCAAAATATAACTCATAGTCATTTTCATTTCGTAAACTTTATTGTCAGTATGACTGAACACTTCCATCAAATCATACATTAAGAAATGTTGGCTCAGTGAAAAACATATCAAAAGTTAGTACTGTAAGATAGTTCAGCTTCAAACCAATACCACCAAATGTTTATGTTGCATAAATACCCATACATTTTATTATACCCCACTTAACACTGTCTAGACAAATATGGAGCCAGTTACATAGGGCGTACAATTCGGCAAGTCCGTCATCGCATTACTGAACATCATCCGTCGTGGTTAAACAAAGGACAGGTGAAAGTGATTAAAAGTTCTATTCTCTCTCACTTGGTTGACACAGGTCATTAAGTCGAAGTGAATAAAGCTTTTAAGGTTATCTACAATATCCCATCAAATCAACCACATGGTTTACGAGTGCGCCTCTTGCACATTGCGGAAGCCATCGTGATCCATGTTCACAAACCTGACCTCTGCATTCAAAAGAGATTCGTACAACCACTTTCCCTGCCCTGGCCATCAGTTTAAAATTTCCTTCAAAAGAACTATTTTGCATACTTCTTCCATTTTTATTTTATTTTATTTTTTAAATTTCCGTAATTTTGTTTCTACTGCTTTTGAGACTTATAACTTCTCAACATTCATCTCTTGATTCTTACGTAAGTACTATTCGATTGACCATCCGTTCAAATTCTATTCCTTCTTTGTTTCTTATATTACGCAACGTAGCAACTCCTTGATTACTTTGAATATTTAAAACAATTAGTCTCTTTGATAAATTTCGATAATGCAATGAGAAGACGTAGTTTATCAGAATTATGTGATATACTTGCGCAATACATTTCGAACAATCTGATCACACATATACTTCTTAAGAACATTTATATATGAAAAATTAAAGGTCAACTAGACAGGTTATGGGTAAGTCATAACAAAGGAAAAAATATTAAAGTACACAAAAACAAATGTGATTACCACTCTCGATAGTAAATCAGTACTACCAGGGTAGGTTAAGTGTAAGTACAAATTGGTTTTGAACAAATTGCATTATCGAAACTTAGAATATTAATAATCCTCTTTCTTCCAATTACTCAAAGTTAACTTAAATGTCATTATGTAATTATTACGTAACGTATCCACTCGATGAGTATTATATTATTATTGTAAATCATATATATATTAGTGTAGAGCCATGATGAAAAATTAATTGAAAAGAAATTTCTTCGCTCAATTCGTACCTTCTTTATTTACCAAATGGCAAAATGGGAATTTTCACTATATTGAGTGGAATTAGTCACTATACATCAACTTCATTCACCATGAAATGAGAGAACATCATGGAGACTTCTTCAACACTATGGAGTTCCTGAGAAGATTATCAACATTATCCCGAACTCACACGACGGACCACAGTGCAATGTGGTGCATGAAGGAAAGCTGACAGATGCATTCGAAGTGAAGACGGGAATCAAACAACGCTGTCTACTCTACCCTTCCTCTTTCTTCTTGAGGTTGACTGAATTACGAAGATCTCCACATCTAACGGGAAGCATAGAATAAAAGTACACCTCAGAACCAATTAGACGATTTTGACTTAACAGATGGCCTAACCTTCCGATCTCAAACACACGAACAAATGCAGATGAAGACAACTAATGTAGCAGCAGCCTCTCTCTGCATCAGTGGGTCTCACATGCACAAAGGAAAAAGCAAGATGCTCAAATACAACACGAGAAAACCAAACAACCACACTTGATGGAGAAACTCTGGAGGATATGCAATCCTTCACGTATCTGTGTAGCATCATCGATAAAGAAAGAAGATTCGATGCAGATGTAAGCTGAAGATTGACAAAGCAAGGACAACATTCCTTCAATTCAACAAAATATGGAAATCAAAACAACTGTCAACTAATATCAAAATCACAATATTCAATACAAACGTCAAGACAGTTGGTTCTACTGTATGGAGCTGAAACTTGCACAACTACCACAACCATCATCAAGAAGATACAAGTAATTATGAACAATTTTCTATGCAAGATACTCAACATCCATTGACCGGACACCATCAGCAACAGTGTGCTGTGTGAGAGAACAAACCAGTTTCCATGTGATTGGGAAATTAGGAAGAGACGATGGAAATGGATAGGACACACATTACGGAAATCACCAAACTGCATTTCGAGGCAAGCCCTAACTTTGAATGCTGAAGAATAACGGAAGAGAGGAAAACCAAATAACCCAATACGTTGGGAAATGGAAGGAGATATGAAAAGAATGAATGACAAGTGGAAAGAACTGGAAATGATTTCTCAGTCCATGGCTGGATGGAGAATGTTGGTGAGCGCCTGTGCTCCTCCAGGTGGATTAGCAGACATAGTTAAGTATGTAAGTACGTATATACTCTTCGATAATTTTGATTTCAATTATTAATCTGAAGAATCTCAAATCAACTTACTGAGAAAAATGTTGAAATTATCCACACTTCAGTTGTTGACATTATTTCAAATACATTTTCTAGAAATCTTTTATGTGTACTTTCAGTTCCATTTAGAGTCAAACTATTAGTTCAAACATTAACAAATATTCATTTAAGTTTCCAAATAATTCCACTCAATTGTAATAGGTTTTCATCGGATTGTTGAGAAATAGTGTCTTGAACAATTTCTCTGAACAGTAAACATTGGAAATATAATTTATGAAAATTATTTACCACAGACACGTTTTTCTTTAGATATTTTCAGCTTGCAATATTTACATTCCATAAAAAATATACTTATCAATAAAACACGGAGATTAATTTTTTTGAATTCTATTCAGAAATCATGTTTTGATGGTCATCAAAGTACACTAAATAAGAAATAATTATTTATCAGAATAGAACTTTGTGGAGATAGTAGAGTTTTTATAGTTTAAATCACCAGTCGATCTTAGCTAGGTCTTCACTAATAACCAGGAAACAGTTGACATATGTTTTCTGGTAGTAGGGGGTTATTCAACAGTATGTATCCACGACTACATCCTGGTTCTATTGTGGCCACCACGCAATGATGTACCTGTATCGATATTACGCGACCATGTTCTATTTCTGTTTTAGATAATTATCTTAAACCCTGCATAATTGAACTCCACTGGTCATGGCTTCTCATTACAACTCTAGGTATTGCATTTTGAGACTAATCGCTAGTGAATTGTAACTAGTGGTGTATTACGTACGTATATTTGCTATGCACAATAGATTTGCTTTAGTCAGAAATTTCTTGGAATGATTAAACGTAACACCTAGTTTTCTAAATAGTATTTCATATCTAATTCACTAAATTATGGTTAAGTGATTATTATTCTCAACCTCAATAAATTTAACATTTGAAAAAAGAATCATTCAATACTACCGGTTTTACCAGTACAGTGTTGTGGAGATTATTAAGTTATTGATTGAGGTCATAAACCGAATGATGTTAGACTATCGTTTAAAACCTGGAAGCACTGGACGGCCATTCCGTCCTATTGTGGGACTCCTCATCAGTACGTATCAACGTTCGAACAGTTCTACTCTCAATCAAAATGAATATTTTTGGTAACATTTTTCAATGAATATTTCAGAAAGCTATCTCGATTCTGAGCAATAATGATTTTCACAAATGTTAAGAATTGAGATCATTCTCGTGAATCTTATTATTGATGATTTATTTATTATAGTTTTCCAAACATCATATTTCTAATTATTGCTTTGTTGGCTAATAAATATAGTTCTTTTATATTTCATTAAAGAAAGTAAACAGATATTTAGAATTCTTTTTATAGAAAATCACTAGGTTAAGAAAATATTTAAATAGACCAGAAGGGGTTTTGTAGATATTATAGTAATTTTAATAGTTGAGATCATGAGTTAATTACAGCTAGACCGGGTCTGTTGTGAGATAGTAACTCACTAAAGACAATGGTAGATATGTTGCTCAATTTCGTTGATTAGTTGAAGTTAGACATTAACATTATTTGATGCCGGCCAGCTCAGTGGTCACTTGATAATATAAGAAAATGAAGTTAAATAACAGCCCATTATTTTACAAAGTATACATGTTTTGTTATTGTTAAGTCTAGTCTATTGACTTTCCATTATGATGTCTTAACTATGGATAGAATTTTTCTGGTGAAAACCTGCTTTTATCTCAACTCTGTAATCATTCATTTATTTCATTCAATCTAGACAATGTAATGATATACTGTTTAAGCATTAAAAACATGAAGTTCAGTGAAGGTGTCTCTTTTTTCAACGAATTTATTATCAAGTTGTACAATCGTATATATATATATATATATATATATGAAAACTTCTTGTTAAAGTACTAGTCCCGTGAGAAAATGTAAACAAGGAATAACCAAGATGATGCAATAGAAAGATTATAATACTAGATTACGTCACACAAATAATAACAATAGACCTAATAAGTTAATAACGAATTACAACGTGAATGTAATATGATGATTAAAATGTTTTGTTATTTATTATAATTAAAGGTCATAGAGATGTAAAAAATAAAGTGTTGTCATGATCAATTATAAATAAACTAACGAGAATATGGGACATTAGTAAAGAAAGAAATGCAGTAATAATAATAATAATTAAGGCCAAGATAACGATATTATGTTTCATTACTGTGTAATGAAGTAAAATCCTGCTTAAGAGTAAGCTTAGCTCATATATTTCTAACTCTAAATCGATAACAATATACTGATTGCCACAAAATTGTCCGGATGTTTAAAGTTTTGGTGTACGCTTTATGATAAAATACGTTCTAGAATAACTGATAAGCACTTAAAATCTGTATTATTTGAAAGGAAGATTAACTGCATATTAATTTCAAAATAATATGCTACAATTGCCTCAAAGTCAAATGTTTATCAAATGTCAAAGCTTTCAGCCCACATCAATCTATTTAAGCAATTATGAACATGAAAATAACTGAACAAAAATAATAACTATGCTACAGGACTAAGGAATCATTTTGCATTTAACACTTAAATCCATTTATAACAAGCCGACACTCTGACAAAGACACAAAATATCACGTGATTGAACAAATGATACTCACTGAAAAATTCATGGGGCAGATTATAGAGATAAACTAACTGTAACATTCTACGCAGTGGTAATGTCAAACTGTACAACATAAAAGGAAGCAAATCAAGAAATATTCGCATAAATATTGTTACTTCAATTCCCTGGTGATAATAATGCCTAGAAAGATATAATAATAAACTTATTCATCAAGCATCTAGGTCAAGAAACTCAACACTTTGAAAATCTTTATTCATTACAAACATATCATTAATATGTTAAATAGAACAAATATAGAAAATTCATTATGTAGGACATGCTATTTGAAATACGAATAACATCATTATTCGTTTCTCCCATGTATACATATATAGTTATTCTGTAAGTATAAAATTAGTTGTAAATAACAAATCAAATTATCTAGTTCATATATTTATACTACAAATAGTCTACATCGTTTTCTTTATAACGATTTACCTTAAAATATTGTTAACTAAATATATTACAATATTCTTTGTTAACCTAATCAAAATAAATTGATAATGTTAAGTGTAAACAAAATGAATCAAATTATCTAGCAGTTAATTTCAAGTTAAAAACAATCCTAGTTCTCTAAGAAAGGGGTTTTTGTAGATATTATTATAATTTAATAGTTGAGTTCGTCAGTCGACTGTAGCTAAACCACTATGGAAAACTTAGAAGTACTGGTATTGTTTACTTGAATGGGAAAATTCAAGTAAACAATACCAAGTGATTATATAATTTTCTAACATTCTATACCGTAATAATAAAGGTTACAATTTAGTCTGGCTGATTGTACATCTATAAAGACGTTTATTTGAAGTTGAAACACCAAGTTTAGGAACGATATGAAATTCATAGACAGAAGGAATTGAATAAATTATAAAAGAATTTCAACAGTTGAGATCATGAGTCAATTGAATCTAGACCACCATGGAAAACCTGGAAGCACTGGATGGCCGTTTCCTTCTAGTATGGGACTCCTCAACAGTGGGCTTCCACGATCCCGCACCCCGCCGCGAGATTCGAACCTAGGATCTATCAGTTTCGCGCCAAGCGCTTAACCAACTAGACCACTGAGCCGGCCGGAATCCAACAGTGTTAATGTCTAACTTCAACTAATCCACAAAATGACTCATGATCTCAACTGTTGAAATTACTACAATCTCCACAAAACCCCTTCAGATATAAAAAAATTCACTCATTTCTTAATCAACAATTAATCAGCTTTTCATTTTTCTCCTAACTACTATCAAAACATAATCGTTTTTATATAAAGGGAATCAATCAAAATAATCTTCGGTAAGTAAACTTAATAATAAACTACTACTATCTATAAAATTCTAGTATTAATGTCATACCTATTAATGACTGAAATCACCATCCAGTTTTATCATTTTTTTTAATGATGAAAGACAATGTTTTATTCTCATTACTTTCTGCTGATATAAATTAATATACAAACAAATTTCTCAATTCTAATTAGAGATCTATTTTGTTACCTGATAAAGACATAAAGTAAATGAGTAAAAGTAACTATTAATATTGAAGTCACTTCTTTTGTTGTTAAATCTATGCTTATTACATTCAATATTAATTCATATTGAACAATTTATTATCTAATTGATTTACTGAATTCATTTCATTATTTTATAAAACCGTATGAAAAATCATCAATAATTCAGGATCTAAATCAAAATATTGTTTGTAAGAGTATTTACACTGTTTAAATATTTTATTAAGTCACCAAAAAAAAACACACAACAGAAAACAACTTTTCGTTGCTTATAGTTACAACTTGATTGAATAAAAATCATTTTTATTTGAATAAAGTTACTTGACAACAATTAGAAATAAAATGAAGTTGGAAATTAATGGATGAAATGATCTGATTTAGTTTAACTCTTTTATTCACTAATTTATTCATTCATACTAATGACTTTCCCTGTTATAAAAAGTGAAATTTAAACTAATTTAAATAATGAGTCAATTGAAGCTAGATCACCATGGAAAACCTGGAAACACTAGACGGCCGTTTCGTCCTAGTATGAGAATTCTCAGCAGTGCGCATCCACGATCCCGCACCCCACGAGATTCGAACCCAGGACCTATCAGTCTCGCGTCAGGCGCTTAACCAACAAAACTACTGAGCCAGCTGAAGCGTATAAACTGGATGGTGATTTCAGTCATTAATAGTAGAATTTTATAGATAGTAGTAGTTTATTATTAAGTTTACTTACCGAAGATTATTTTGATTGATTCCCTTTATATAAAAACGATTATGTTTTGATTAAGAAATGAGTGAATTTTTTTATATCTGAAGGGTTTTGTGGAGATTGTAGTAATTTCAACAGTTGAGATCATGAGTCATTTTGTGGATTAGTTGAAGTTAGACATTAACACTGTTGGATTCCGGCCGGCTCAGTGGTCTAGTTGGTTAAGCGCTTGGCGCGAAACTGATAGATCCTAGGTTCGAATCTCGCGGCGGGGTGCGGGATCGTGGAAGCCCACTGTTGAGGAGTCCCATACTAGAAGGAAACGGCCATCCAGTGCTTCCAAGTTTTCCATGGTGGTCTAGATTCAATTGACTCCTGATTTCAACCAGTGAAATTTCTAAAATCTCCGCAAAACCCATTCTGATAATTTAAATAACTCACTAAATATTCCCATGCCAACAAATATTTCTATCATGTTAACTTAATATTTTAATCAATTCATTTTTTGTTTTTTTCGCAATAAAATTATAAATAATCTCTGATTGAAATTAACATATTACATCATTTTATATAAATTAAAACTAATTATTGCCAATTGGTATACACCTACAAATAGAAAATTAATAAAGAAAATCTATAAAAATTATTCTTAATCTCTAACTTAATAAATGATGTATCTATGTAAATTATCTTCATTCATTCATTAATGTGCTGTTAGATTAGGAGATTTCATCGAAGCCAGAAATAAACTTGCGAGAGAAATGATATTTTTCGTTATTTTGATCTATATCCCAACAGAGTACAGCATCTATGAAATCAATTATGAGTTCCATTACTTGTTAACTGATTTCAAAAAAGACAGTTCATCAGATGTTGTGGCTCTAGCTGGAGATTCAGATGCCCAAGTCGAGTATATAAGTACAGAGGATAGTTACTTAAGTGATCAGTGGACACTCGTTATTCCTAGATAAAAAGACGCTGACCAGTTTCTGGCGAGCAAAAACTTTCGGCAGTCATAGCCAATGTGCAACATGGTATCTTTCCTCTGCACTTCAAGCCTGGACTCATACTGACCACATCGTAATTAACTTACCACTCACACCAGTTACTCCTGGTAGAGGAGCATAAGCCGCTCACCAACATTCTCCATCCAGCCATGTCCTGAAAAAATCATTTCCAGCTCTTTCCACTTGTCATTCATTCTTTTCATATCTGCTTCCATTTCCCAACGTATCGGGTTATTTGGTTTTTCTCTCTTCCGTTATTCTTCAGCATTAGGGTTAAATAATGAAACATTAGTTAAGTCAATTTTACCTTTTTCATTTCACTCAAAGACAAGTATGAATAATGAATATTCTCTACCAAATTTCTAAATGTTTTAAAATCATAAAAACTAGATTTGACTTAGACATCTGTACCTTAGTAAAAAAAAACATGTTAGTTTACAAATGATTTTGAATCTTATCAACCCACTAGCACTAACAACAATGTATTTACAAGTCTTACTAGATCTACTGAAAGAAGAAACTACTATGGAGGATAACTGGAATGGGATCAAAGAAGCAATAACTTCAATGTGTCAGGAGGTTCTAGGCTGCAAATAGCATTATCATAAGGAATAGATCGCCATCGAAACCCTAAAAAGAAGAAGGAAGAACAAGAAGACATAAGTAACGACAGTCGAAAAAGAACAGAGAAATTCAAGACACTAGTTGAATACACTGAAGCAAACGCCTGAAGAAGAGCATTAGAGATGACAAGCACAATTACATGGAATACCCATCAACGAAAGCGGAAAATGCAGCAGGAGATGGAAATATGAAACAGCTATATGACATGATGAAGAAACTGAAAGGAAAAGATTGTAAACCAGAGCGGCCGGCAAATAACAAGGAAGGCAAGCTAATTACTGAGATTCAAGAAGAGGAAAACAGGTGGTAGAACACTTTGAGGAACTCTTAAACTGACCAGCTCCATTGAGTCCACCGGACTTTAAAGCACAACACACAGACCTTCCGATAAATGTCACTCCATCAGCGATCAAAGAAATCAGGATGACCATCAGACAGATCAAGATTGGGAAAGTAACAGGATCTGACGATATATCAGGAGAAACACTGAAGCCACACATAGAAGTAGCTTGAGCATACTTCACACTCTATTCAGAAAGATTAGGGAGGTGGAACAAGTACCACAGACAGACTGGAAAGAAAGGCACCTCATCAAGATACCAAAGAAGAAAGATCCGAGAGAACATGAAAACCACAGAGGAGTCACACTACTGTCAGTACCAGGAAACGTTTTCAACAGAGTGTTGCTAAATCGGGTGGAGGCGCAGTAGACGCCCAACTTCGAGATCAACAGTTCGGATCCTATAAGGATTGGTCGTGCACAGACCGAATTGCGACACTACGGATCATCGTCGAATTATCAGTTGTATGGACCTCTTCACTATACACCAACTCCAATAACTATGAGAAGGCGTTTGACAGTGTGGATAGGAGTACATTATGGAAATTTCCTCTACACCATGATATACCCAAGAAAACCGTCAACGTCAAACGGAATTCATACGACGGATGTCACTGCGAAGTGGTGCATGGAGGACAGTTGACAGATGCATTCCAAGTAAGGACCGGAGTCAGACAAGACTGTTTACTTTCTCCTTCTTCTTTCTTCTGGTGGTCGAGTGGATTATGAAAACCTCCACATCTGACGGGAAGCACATAACAAAATATGGAAATCATAACAACTGTCAACTAATATCAAAATCACAATATCCAATACAAACGTCAAGACAGTTAGTTCTACTGTATGGAGCTGAAACTTGCACAACTACCACAACCATCATCAAGAAGATACAAGTAATTATGAACAATTGTCTATGCAAGATACTCAACATCCATTGACCGGACACCATCAGCAACAGTGTGCTGTGTGAGAGTTTTTATACGTTTCGTATTTGTACTACAGATTTCACAATAATGATCAATTATGATCATTTGGTTGATGACATTAAGATATTTATGATATTTATGACCTT